>SDOX01000038.1:11385-23464 GCA_004565275.1 Nannochloropsis salina CCMP1776
ACCTCCCTCCCTCCCTCCCTCCCTCCCTCCCAGGTGGATGACTACATCGCCCGCTTGGCCCTGAGCATGCGCGGAGAGGAGGGAACACTGCCCTTCACCTTCATCCTCGACGACCCCGCCGGCAACAGCCACATTGAGAACCCAACCGCCCCTCGCCTTGACCCCAAACTCCGGGTAGTTTTCTACGAGCGGACGCCGAGTCAGGTACCCCCTCGTTTCTTCCTATATTTCTCCCTTTCCTCTAGCTCCGCCTGCTTGGCGTTACCTGAGGCGTCTTACACCCTCTCTTTATCCTTTCCTTCCTCCCTTCCTCCCTCCCTCCCTCCCTCCCTCCCTCAGGACTTGATGGTGGGGCTCCAGCCCACCGAGGAGGCGAGGATGGCGGGGAGGGTGGATGACGCCAAGCCAGAGCATAAGGCGTTCGCGCCAAAATCTTTCGAAGGGATCGATCGGCTTTTGGCTGCGGGGAAAGGGAAAGGGAAGGAAGGCGGGGGGGAGGGAGGGGAAGGGGAGGAGGACTTGCTAGGTCGCAAGGAAGCCATTGTTTTCCACCAGGTAAGGGAGGGCGGGAGAAAGGGAGGAAAGAAGGAGCGCAGGTATAGGCTGGAAGGGGGGAAAGGAGGATGGACGGAAGGGGAAGGGGGGGAGGGAGGAAATAAAGGGAGAGAGGAAGGGAGGGAGGGAGGGAGGGAGGGAGGGAGGGCGGACAGAGAAAGCAAGGGGGAGGAATTTTGCGCGAAAGAAAGGGGGCTTTTCGGGCAGGAAGGGGAAGGGGGAGGGGAGGGTCTATTGAAGCGTTTAAACGGATCGGGGAACACGTGAGGGGCAAGGGGTGGGGAGTGCCTTCAGAAGGGAATGGGACAGCCGTGTGCCTTGTCCTTGGTGCGGCATCTCACACCCTCCCTCCCTCCCTCCCTCCCTCCCTGCCTTCCTTCCTTCCCTCCTGCCGCCGTTCCTTGCCCAGCCCTGCCCCAACTGCCACAAAATGGGCGAGGCCGTGAGTTGCCTCACAGACATTCCTTACTTCAAAGAAGCCCTGATCATGGCTTTTACTTGCGCCGACTGCGGCTACCGGAACAACGAGATCAAGGTCCCCCCTCCTATCCTTCCCTCCCTCCCGCCCTCCCGCCCGCCCTCCTCACCATTGCTCCCCAGGCTGTTTAGTGTGCATTTGAAGCCATGTCAAGACTATCTCCTTAAGCCACGCCCTGCCTTGTGCTCAAATCTGGTCCCATTCTGTGCCCGCTCTTCTGACGCTGGTCCTTTCCCTTGGAAACCCTGCACTCTCCCTCCCTTCCTCAGGGCGGGGGCGCCATTCCCCCTCAAGGTGTTCTCACCTGCCTCCTCGTCGAGGGACAAGACGACCTTGCCCGCGATGTCCTCAAGGGCGATACCGCCGGCATCCACATCCCGGAGCTCGAGCTGGAGATCACGCAGGCAAAAACCCTCCCTCCCTCCCTCCCTCCCTCCCTCCCTCCCTTTCCTCTTGTTTACCTCACTGCTTTGAACAAGGGCAGGTGTCGTTCGTTTTGAAACTATGGCAGGTGATCCGCCTCTAACGGCCCTCCCTCCCTCCCCCCCCCCTCCCCTTCCACCCTCAGGGTTCCTTGGGCGGATTTTTCACGTCGGTGGAAGGTTTGCTCGGGAAAATCCGCGAGCACTTGCAGGAAGGGAATCCTTTTGGGATGGGGGACTCGGCCGTGAAACACCACCTGGGCGAGGAGGAAGGGAAGGAAGGGGGGGGGGGCAAGGCGGAGGGCAAGACGCTCCAGGAGCGGTGGGTGCGGAGGGAGGGAGGAAGGAGGGAGGGAGGGAGGGGAGGAGGGAGGGAGGGAAAGCTTGAGGGAGGGAAAAGATGTTGGAAGCCATGGCAAGGTAACTGGGAAGTTGCCTCTACTTGCCCACGACCCTAGCCCTTATCATCTTTGTCTTCTTGTTTCCCTTTCTCTTTTTCTTCCCCTTTGTGTACGTCGTTTGCTTTCGCCGCAGCTTCCGGGTATTCATGCGCCGTCTGGACGACTTGGTGGAAGGCCGCAGCTTTCCCTTCACGCTGGAGCTCCGAGACCCGCTGGGAAACAGCTTCATCTCCTTCCAAGGCGACAGGTACGGGGGAAGGGAAGGAGGGAGGGAGGGAAGGAGGGTGGGGTAGTCAGAGGCCAGGTCGAAGAAGTGCTGCCTTTGGCTTTCACGGTGTCGTGTTGGAGGGAGGAGGAGGGACGCAGAGGGGAAGGAAGGAGTGGGCTTCGTCCTTCCCAATGTGTAGGGCCTCAAGTCCTGATCCCCATCTCTCTTCTCGTCTCCCGCAGCCCGGCGGCAGACACACGGTTGACTACGGAGTCCTACACCCGATCCTGGGACGAAGACGAGCAGTTGGGCTTACACGACATGGCGGTGGGTTCATGTGGCATTTCTGGGGGCCTTAGGGGGTGGGGGGCGATAAACATTTTCCTCTTTTTTCCACGCGGACGGAACCAGTGGCAGGCCTTGACTGCTTCGTGGGCTCCCATGTCGGTCTTGCCTGGTCACCTCGTTTTACCCTTGTTCTTGGTGTATTTTTGCTGTTTGGGGTGGGTGGGGGAAACGCTTATATAGTTTTGGATGCAGGACGTGGACGGTATAATCGACTGCCAGTATGGGAAATGAATTAGAAGCGTGCTCACGCCTCCCTCCTTTTCCTTCCCCTGCCAATGCTTCCATCCCTTGGTCCTGTCCGATGGCGCGCGTATCGTGCAGACGGAAGGGTTTGAAACGGGTTACGAAGGGCAGGGGGGCAAGGAAAGCTTGCGAAGCACCTTGCAAACACATCCCCACGTCCACGGTGGGGACCACCCCATCCACTTCACTCGTGGATGCGATGATGGGGCAAGGACATAAAAGGCGACCATCTCGGGGATTGCGGCGTCGCAGGCGCTGAACATGGGAGTGGAGGCGTCCATGGAGAGGTAATAGTGCGTACGCTGCATGCCGTAATAAAGAACAACGAAACAGATATTCGTTAGGTCCGATGATATTCTTGGGTTCGTATCGCCGCCTTGCAGTACTTGGCCCAATTTCGGTTTGAACATACTACTGGATTAAAGAGCATGCCGCCTCGGATTTACTTTTGCGAACGTACGTGGCCGGGTAAATCTTTTTCATATTTGTCCGATGCTTTTTAAATTTATGCCCGCTTTTGCCCGAATTTCTTCGTAAAGAGAAGGAGTTCGGTGTATAACTGTCAAACTTATAATTCATTCGACAGCATCTATCTCATTTTTGCAAGATGTATGATGTCCATCTTTCCAGCAATAATGATGATAACTATTCGTTTACTTCTCCTACGCAACGGCTAAAAACCCAAATGTTATCTGATCGAATTCAGATATCTCGTTGATTTTTATGGAAAATTTCGATGTCTTCCATCGAAATTACATACATCTTTTCTAAATATTCCAAGCGCCCAAATCTTTTATGAAAGTTCGAGCAGAAATTACTTGATGCTTTATCGAGGAACGAAGGCCCTGTATCCCTCCTTCGATCGCCACTTACCTTCCGTAGATTTGTTGGCTTTCCTTCCGTCATTTCACGACCACTTAGCTTTTTGTACCATACACACTCTATTTCACCCCGTCAATATTCAGAATCTTAACTCTGTCAGTATAACCAAGGCTTATCGATCTTGAGAGACATCAAATTCCACATATGTAATAATGCTATTTAGCTCGTTATTCACTAAAGCAAAAAGACTTGAAACGTCTCTGCCTTTTAAAGGGATAATCTTGGGTTTTTCCATTTGTTGAGCTTCTTCATTATCTCACGACTCTAATTACTGAAGGCCACAAGTCAGTCTTACCACCTCCTTCAAACATCCTTCAACAAATATCCCACCCCCCCAACGTCCAACGTCTTCCGACAAACACCGTCAGCATACCGTGAGCCTGAAAGCTGATCAACGGTCTTTAACTAGCCTTACATTAGGCTCTGAAAGGCAATGGAAACAAACAACCGTGTTGGGCATTGCGTCCTTCTCGGCATTTACCTTATGGCTGACGTGACACGCTATTCCCGGAGATAGTCCCGGGCGAGATGCGGGTTCCGGACTTTCGTCCACACGAATCCAAATACACAAACACATGCGTTATTCCACGCTCTACGTAAGCTATTCGAGTAAATTTTGTCTTCTTCCAAATTTTGTCTTCTTCCGACAATCTTGTATAGAAAGGCCGCGAACGACGCGCTGTTTAAAAAATCCACCTCTGCGGCGGCCATGATCTGAGGGGTGCTGTTTTGTATGCCGTCATCAAAAATGAAGCATACCCTTCCGCGGTATGAACAATATTCGATAGCATCTCAAGCCAGCGAAGAGTTGATTAATATCTCAACACAGCTTTACCATGTAATATTGCCAGAGAAGGATAAGCCTAGCGGCCCACGAGAGACGTACTTTACCGGATGTAAGTGCGAAAATTCCGTTATACATATCGGCCATGGCGGCCAATCAAACAAAGCCAGCTATAGATAGACCATGAAAATGTTCATCTCTTTGGGATGTTTTGCGTAAATTGTAGGCAGGAAAACTGCTTGTCATGGTGTCAAGCCTACCATCCAAGAGGGAGCACTTCAAAGGCCGTAAACTCCGGCACCGCAAGAGAAGCAGCGAGACTCTCTCGCTGGACATCTCAAATAAAACCGTACGTTTTAAATGTCGCAATTTGTCGTGTTTTGCAATTTCACCTACCTCCAATGTCTTGCGTGGTCATTTTGTCACTCACACTCACCTTGTCGCCTTCAGGCTGTCTTCCAGCATGACTGCGTACAAACATATTCCAAGCTAGGAGCAGATAAAACTGATATTGAAGTAAAGTTCAACTTATCGGATCTGCAGGGTCAACGCTTCCACCTCTTTGTCGTGAGATAGGTACAAGCATGTCCACAAGTGCGACAGAAATGCAAGAAACTTTTATATGGGTCCGGGATGCTGCCCGACACGGAATAAAGAAGCTGTAACTAATTCATGTATCTTTGTTACTCTTAAATCTACAGGTGGAATTTCTACGTCCCCTTCATGAATTACATTAAGTAGCAGCTTCCTCCTCCGATGAATAGTGGACGTTTGACACCCTCATCAATAAAATAAAGAAACTGTAACTAATTCATGCATCTTTGTTACTCTTAGATCTACGGGTGGAACGTTTCCATCCTCTTCATGAACTACATCAAGTAGCAGCTTTCTCCTCCTACGAATAGTGGACATTTGACACCCTCATCCATTCAAGCCTAGTGGCTTGTACTCGATGTTAAATGTTTTGATCTTCCGAAGGATCTGGCTGGGTTCAGGAATCCGAAATCTGATTCTCCAAAGCCTCTTTGCAACTGTGACGTGGATCAAGCTTCAGAGATGTGTACATCATAGGTAGGACACACCAAAAAGGGAACCTGTACCATATTTGCAAACTCTCGCAGTTTTGGCTGAAGACGCTCGCAAACCTCATATACCGGACACAGGCCGCTCGTTGAAAATCCCCAAACGATTTTTGGCTAAGCCTCTCACAACATTTTTTTCGCAGATTATTCGCGCATTCATAATGTAAAATCATCATCTTCTCCTTTTTCGCATGGTTATCGAAAAAAACTAATTTATTTAAAATCCTTAGAAAAGCAGTAACACAGCTATTAAAAACAGTTGAGTGTTGTAGTGTTTTCATACTCACTAGAACTTCACCAACTTTAGTGACCATTTTTTGGAAAAGGGTCGCAATAAGCGTCCCAGCACAGGCCCGCGTGGCTGGCCTTTTCACCTCTACTATGGATCGTAATTCGTGACATGTAGGCCGTGCATTCAACGATAGTTCTGACTACCATTATGTGTCCCCCGAAAAAGTCAGTATGCTCAGAGAGGAGATGTTTATAAGATTTCGACGCGGCAAATAGGTGCACAACCTCGAATGCCGTCAGGATACCTTGAGTCTACCTATCCTCGTTCAGCAGAATGTTGGAGAGCCCCCTTCATTTTTTCGCACCGGTGAGGAATTCTATCAGTGTGTTCCTTACACACTTTGTCATCCGTTAGACACAACCAAAACGTTTTTCGTGGTCGGCCAAGAAATGTGTTTAGGCGTGCTAGGGATCTTACGGGCTGGGAACGCGGGGGGATCGCCAACGTGCCAGGATAATGTGAAAATAAAAGACTGGATTTAGCTACTACCCCGTCATCAAGCGGCTGCGTGGCGGTATTTTGCTGTCCTTTCCCTGCGGTCCTGGTCTAGCATGGGCTTGGACGTCCGGGTTCCATGACCCTGGCCTTTTGGACTAGGACAGACACCGACCGACCATGGGATCCTTGAGACTTTGTTGTTCATTAAATGCTAGTGCGTATCCTTGCCTGCGTACGATAAGGCGTGAGGCCGGTAATATCGGTTAAGTATTTCATTTTCATAGAGGAGTCAGGAAGAATCCAAACTTTATGCGGCACGTGCCAAGACATGTACATGAAGGACAGTACAGCCTATCTTAATAATGATCATACTTTCGAAACATCAAAAACAGATGGAAAGGCGTGGCGTAGATCCCAACGAGCTTGCTGTTCCAGAAGGTAGTCCCGTGGGAGAGAGAAATGATGAAGGCGGCGCAAATCGCCCTGAACGTTTTAACGAATACGTGCGGGAAGGGAATTACTACCAGGCAAGGCAGGAGTACACTGCTTTTTTGGAACACAAAAATCATGGCGCACATCTTAAGACTCCTACATCGCTAGGCAGGCCGTCGACCTGTTCTCGCCAAACCGGTACGCAACCCACCATTGAAGTATGAACAACGATACTGTAAAGCAGCCGCATTCTTTCGCTGCGGTCAGATATACACCTTTGCAGCTGGAGCTTAAGGTGCTAGCCCTCGTCGTCCTCAACTCCCTCACGCCACAGGTGGAAGCTTTCCTGCCCCCACCCGTGAACCGTCAGGTAATATCTACGATGAATATCATCACAACATGGCCGAAACCGTTCAAAACCGACAGCAAGTGCCACGGGTGAGTAAATTATCGTCAACGTCTTTTTAACAATTCAAACTCCTCTCGCGGTTAAACAAAAGCGAGGAAGAGCGAAAAAAAGATTTTTCCTAAGGGTAAAATTATGTAGCATGAAATCAACACAATGTTGAACATTCTCAAGCCACAGGATAAGCACCAAGAGCCAAGCACCTCGCCCCGGCGTCAATGGCCCTGTCCTGAAAAAAAAGGTTAAAGTGCAAGGAAGTAATCTGCCCTTCACTCCGTAAAACTAGCGAACGGTGCCTGGTGGGCGGGGAGGGCTCTCTTGCTTCACAAACACCAACACGCGCACAATCGTGCCATTCTGTCAGCGTTGCATGTATAATACCCTCATTGTAAGGCTGAATGGGAGAAAACGCTTATCAGAGGTATCGAAGTACTTGTCCATGCGTCCCGGGACGCACCCAGCTCTACTTAAATTTCAATAAAGCGAGAAAATCACACACTTGACATTTACGTGGTAATGTCTGTGTGAGCATAGTCTTCATCGTTTCCTCTCATTTAAAGATGACCTTTCGCGGATAGTTTTGATCGAAGGTAGAATAGATAGATCGACAGGGGCGGGAGACTTCTGTTGTCATTTATCGCAAGGACACAACTGGTTGCAATTCCGTACTATCCAGTTGTAATATGATAATATTTAAGATTCGTCAGTGTAGTGGGCGGCCAAATGTTGTAAAGTCCGAAGAATGCCACGACAATGTCTATGTCGCTGCTGGGGGGCCAGCAAATGCATGGCACTGGGCCGTGTGAGTTAAGGAGGTTCGATGTAGTGTGGTGCGGTGGAGTTGGAAGACAACATTGAGAATTGTGCCAAATTCGTGCTGAGTGCAAGTACTTGAAAGCAAGATACGAAACTGATCAAAGTGACGCGTCACAGACGTCCAACGTGGAGCGGATCGATACTTGTGCAGCTAGAAATGCATGTATACACCAGCCTGACAATCGAATAAAATTGAAGCATGTCCATTACCTGCGACGCGTTCCAGGGCCCTGCTCAACGGGTGTGTCTTTCGCACTGGGGGGGAAATCCGCTCATACTGACGCGGACAAATCCGTCAAAGCTACACGTACGATTATTAATTTTCGGATTACTAGGCGTTCGCTGACGCATGAGACAGAGACTGTCCCAGCCGGATACCCGGACGCTCCTTGCTACGCACTCCATGGCACGACTTCGCTGGAAGGAATGGAGTGCTTCGTTCTCTCACCTTCTTTTGCCTCCTATTATGTTGTCGTGCGACCGTTTCCAACCTCAGCGCTCCCGAGATCTTTTTGCCGTCCGTTATACCCCTTGCTTGCGCAAGTTTGTCTACCATTATAAGCCGTATACAGGCCCCAAATTACCTTCCTCTCCTCGCACCGACTCCCCCTTCCTCCTACCCCCCTTTCCTTTCCCGGTCTTTTCGAAAATATACCTTGTCTGGTGTCACTACTGCGTCCAAGGGGAGGTCGAAGGTATCCACTGGCACCGACGCCACCATCTGCTCCTCCAGCGCCAAGCCGATGGTCATGGGCCGCGCCCGACCTGCCGCCGCGTGGCTGGCAAAGAGGCGGGAGAGAAAAGAATCGTAGTAGCCTGGCAGGATGGGAATGTGGGTGGGAGGGAGGGTGGAGGGGAGGGCGGGAGGGAGGGAGGGAGGGAGCCGAAGGAGGGGCGGGTTAGACCCGTATCGGACCGGTTGGTGAGTATGGATGCAGGGATATCGATGTAACTTTGCCACGAATATCGTGTTGTGATGGGTAATAGGGCTCTCTCAGGGACGGTCTTTGTGCTTTCTATCAAGTACAGCTATAGCCTTCGGAGTAACGAAAAACGCAGGACGCTTCATAACAGAAGACTAATGGAGAGTTTCCATGAGAAGGGTTCGGAACCGACAAGATGCGAGCACGGTACTCGCCTTTGCCATGACCCAAACGATTGCACTTATTGTCGAAGGCCACGCCGGGTACGAGGACGAGGTCGAGGGGAGGGAGGGAGGGAGAGAGGGAGGGAGGGAGGGGGGGCTCTGGGATGCCCCATTTGGAGACTGGGAAGGAGCTCACGTCTTCGGGAGAAGAAAGAGGAAGCATGACCATATCGCCAGGAGCAGGGCCTGTGACCTAGGAGGAGGAAGGGAGGGAGGGAGAGAGGGACGAACGGAGGTAGGAAAGCATCTATCCGTGGACATGTCAGGCCGGGAGAACTTTTCAGGCTCGACGTTTTACCTACCTTAGGCACGTAGACATCCCTCGCTCTCCCTTCCGCCCCTTTCCCGTCTGTCATCACTGCCTCGAGCAAGTCGGGGAATGTGGGTACCTCCTTGGCTGGCATGGAGAGGTAAAGACTCACACAGGTGCTGTCCGTGTATTCCTCCAACGCAAGCAAGCGGGGGAAAAGGCGGCTGGCTTCCGCGGCCACGTAAGAATCGTCCAAAGCACGCAAGCGGGCGGTGATGCTCTTTCGAAGGTCCTTTTTCTTCTCGGAGAGGGAAGCTCCCGCATTCGAAGGATTTGCTGATGTCATAAAGGACCGCAAATGAGTAGAGGGAGGGCGGGGGAAACGTGAGAAAGAAGTTGAGCCCGACGGCCGCTCGCGCGGAGTCACCAAGGACTCCCAGACTTGGATGTTTTGGAGGGTTATGAATGCTCTTCTTGTTGCAGCAGGGGAGACAAAGGTGTTGGTCGCTATGAATGTGAGTGGAAGGCCGAGATACTGCCTTGCGGGGTTGAAGATCGACGCCAGGGCTCCCCACGATCTGAGCATGCGGTGGCAGGTCTTATGAAGCCGGTCGATGCCGTGCCCAGCCTCCTGAAGTGGACGTGTTTGTGTGGTGAATAGTCTTGACTTCAAGATAGTTCCCGCTTGCACCGCGTGGAATGCTGTGACTCGAGCTGACACGAGTCAACCTCCTCTCTCCTTCTCCCTCCCACCCTGCGCTTGGAAGAATAGCAGCCTCAAAAATATGGCATCCAAGTACCATGGTACGACAGTCTGGGCACGCGCGATATATGATCTCGTTCCCCAGTAGCCACAGAAGGTGTACTATGGGATGACACGCTTTCGGATGGGGAACATTGTCGTAGCTGCCTATCAACACCGCCTCGCCCGCAGAGTCCAGCGATAGCAGCAACATGTCCAGTAAATGTCAATTTGTACCCTTTTGATGCCCGACGAAGCCATCCAGCATGACAACGTGTCATCGATCTCACGTCATCTTTCAGCTCAGCCTTTCCCCTCCTCACATAAAGCCCTTGGAGGCACTTAACCCCGCCTGAATTTGGCAAGGCCACTTACTGTTCTTCCTCCTACCACCATCTACTCCTTACGCTTCACCCGTCCCCACGTCCTAACAGAGCTTCTCATGCCATGGCCCCACCACGCCAAATCTCTATGTCATATTTCTCATGACTCCTCCTGCATCGCGGCGCGTGTGGTGGCCTTATGGCAATCCGCCCCCTGCCTCCTCCCCTCCGCACCCTGCCACTTGCCTCGCCCATGACCCTGACCAAGATATACCCCTGCAATATTTAAAGTGGTGCATCGCGGTAGTCATGCACACGCCTTCCCTCGCGCGTCTGGTGGACGAAGACTTGCTGGCACAGTGCCATGCGCTCTTTCATGGACAGCCCGAGGTGCGTTGGTCTGGGAGGGGAAGAAGGAAAGCGGAGGAAAATAGAAAGGAAACGCCAAAAGGCGAGCTCGTTCCATCGACCATTCCGACCGGCTGCGATGTGCACAAAACGCGCGCCCCCACGACGCCCCTATCCGTGGCCGCTGCCCTCATCTACGTCCGCCTCCTCCCTCGGAAAGCTGCCTGCTTCCACTTGACCGACCTGAAAATGCACTGCCCACATACCCGAAGGAACGACTGGCTCTTCTCCCAGGCGTGTGCCCTCTATCAAGAGCTGGCACGGGCGGGGTTGGTGACGGGGTTGGGGGAGGGAGGGAGGGAGGGCGGATGGGAGGGCGGGAGGGAGGAAGAGGTGGACCGGGAGTGGATGCCTGCCTTGACGACGCTCGTGAAAGCGGACCTGATGGCCTTGGCGAAGGAACTTGGGCTCCCATCCCCTTCCTCCTCCTCCTCCTCCTCCTCCTCCTCCTCCTCCTCCTCCTTCACCCCTGTCTCCGCCCCCGGGGGAACACGCACGTTCCTGGACAAGCCCTCCCTCCTTCGAGCCCTCCGCCGGCACCTCCTCTCCTTTCTGCCTTCATCCTCCTCCTCCATCTCTCACTCCTATTACGGTGCTCGGCGCCCCCGTTTGGAGAACGCCTTGCGAAAAGTGCTCTTACGCCGCTGGTTGCGGCATGAATACGCCATCCCTCACGTCCTCCTGCGTCCCGGAGGGGGAAGGAGGGAGGGAGGGAGGGAGGGAGGGAGGGAGGGAGAAAGGGAGGGGAGCGAGGAAACCGGGCTAGCCACGCTGGCTGCGGGCTGGGAGGAGGTGGAGGGCGCGGAGTATGACTGGCGCGGTGCGGAGAGACTTCAGGAGGAGGAGGGAGGGGAGGGGGAGGAGGAGGGACGGGAGGGAAAGAAGGAAAGGAAGGAGGAGGAGGGAGGAGAAAAGGAAGAGGAGATCGGACGAAGGGAAGAAGAGGGAAGGTTGAAGGAGGAGGAAGGATGGGAGGAGGAGGAGGAGGAGGCAGTGCCCCTCCTCTTTCGACTGTCTCCCTCCCTCTCTGTGTTCCTGAAGCGACTCATGCGGATGGTCGTGGGGGCGGGGGGTGGGAGGTAGGCCCTGTGCTCCCCCCCTCCCTCCCTCCTTCCCTCCCTACCATCTCCTCCCCCTTGGTCTCGCCCTCGCCTGCGTTGATGTGGCTGTATGGCAAGTGGTCTTTTCATCCGTTCTGGGAAGCAGGGTGGGGGGAGGGAGGGAGAGAGGGAGGGAAGGAGGAAGGGAGGAAGGGAGGGAGGGAGGGAGGGCCTTGGACGTCGAGGAGGGTGTTTGAACAGTGGGAGGTGAGCGTGGAAATGGGCTGGCTGGTGGATGAGGTGGCGGGAAGATGGAATGAGGAGGTTCGGGAGAGGAAAGATGAGGAGGAGGAGGAGGAGGAGGAGAAGGAGGAGGAGGAGG
>SDOX01000004.1:5118-26212 GCA_004565275.1 Nannochloropsis salina CCMP1776
GGGCGAGGGAAGGTGCCGTACAGGCGTCATGAGAGAGCTCCCGCGTCTCTTCATGGCGTGGAGATGGCGCCGCTGCTTCCGCTCTTCCTCCTCCTCCTCCTCCTCCTCCTCCTCCTCCTCCTCTTCTCCTCCTGCCTCCCCTTGCCTTCGGGAGGGCGGCTGAGGAGGAGAAAAGTGCGAGGGCGTGATGGAGGGAGGGATGGGCGAGGAGGGGGTGGAAAGACGGTAGGAACCGGGGTTGAGGACGGAGGGAGGGGCGGTAGGATGGGAGTGGTAGGCCGAATGAGAAGAGTGAGGAGGATGGAGGTGGGCGGTGCAGCTGCCGCCGATCGTGTCCGGGGTCGGGGAGGGGGTGAAGTGGCGGTGGGGGTAGGTAGGCGTGCTGGCGTGCGAGGAGGACGGAGGGCGGTGGCCGGTGTGGAGGGAGGAGGAGGAGGAGGAGGAGGAGAGGGAACGACCAGGGCTGGGCCGGTGATGGGGGGGATGGGCCGAGGCGGAGTGGCTGTAGGGATGCAAGTGCGCGTCAGCGGCAGGGCAGGCGCGCGACGGGACGGGCGCCACCATGGTCGGGGATGAGTGTGCGTGGGCGCGGGAGTGGGAAGCGTGAGGAACGGCAGACGTTTCCCCGATTCGGAGATGCGGCGGGCGGGACGGATGAGGTGGGGGTAGGTGGCCGGGGTGGTGGTAGGGGAGCGGGTGGTGCCATTCCCGGGTCGCGTCCCGATGGGAGCCTATCGTCGTAGGTCGGTGGTTTGACAAGGAGGAGGCAGAGGAGAGAGAGCGCGAGGGACCGGCGGGGGAGGGGGCGGGGGGAGAGAGGGGATCGGGCCACGCGGTAGGCCCAGCTTTGCCTTCCTCTTCTTCGAGCCGCGCTTGGGGACTGAAGGCCGAGGCAGGGCGCTCATCGTCCTGTACTGCGTCATGCCGGCTTCTTGGTGGGGGTCCTGCCGCAGTTGCCGCATGAGTGGCGTCGACCGAGTTGCCCTGATGCGCGGGCGCAGAGGCTGCTGGGGGCGCCCCGCGGGTGTTGGAGGAGGGCGCAGCTTGGGGGCGGTTCCGGCATTCGTCGTCCTCGCTCCGATTGTGTGCAGAGGAAAAGGGAATGATGTTCACCGGATCTTCTTCATATTCTTTTCCTGAGTCGTTTGCCTCGATATCATCCGAGGAATGCTGAGGAGGTCGCTGCGGCGGTATTCGACTCCCGTTCCGGCCACTGCCGCTGAACATGGCTCAAATGATTTAAATTTTGCCTTCCAATAACATGTAGAAGTGCCTGTTCCAGTTAAACCGAGTTCGTACGTTCGTGAGTTGCTGTTTTTCCAGTGGCAAACAAGTAAGGGGGCGTGATCCGTTGAAGCAGACAACGTAATTGTCCCGATGATCAAGATCTTTCTCCCGCTTTCCTGCTTCGGAGCCGTTTTTTATGCACAGACACCGCTTTCAACCACGTTCGACACCCACTGCCACCAATTTCTTCATGGCACATCACATCCGCGCGCCCAAGCGCGACATGCACGGGAGCTGTGCGAGCGGGGGCTGGGGCAAGGCTGTGGTAGGGCTTGAGTGACGTCACACGCGAGGCTGGGGCAAGGCCATGGTAGGGCTTGCGTGACGTCACAGCGTCATCGGTGTTCTTTCTAACGCCGCGCGCCCGTCCTGGCCCCTGTGTGGGAGGGAAAAATGAAGTTTGATTTTACAACGGGGACATGTTTGCCACGGGCGGCGCAGATGGTCCGACACTTTCTCTGTGTGGCAGATGGTTGTATTTGTTTCGTTAATTCGACGGATCCGGGGGAATGTGGTGTGTTTTACGACATACATATTTTCCCCCCCCTTTTTTGGGGGGGCGTGCAAGCCTAGTTTTA
Organism: Nannochloropsis salina CCMP1776; assembly: GCA_004565275.1. Lineage (NCBI taxonomy): Eukaryota > Eustigmatophyceae > Eustigmatales > Monodopsidaceae > Microchloropsis > Microchloropsis salina. The sequence continues at coordinate 6,984 of SDOX01000004.1, forward strand.
TAAATGCCTCGCTTCTGTACCAACATCACTTTCATTTATCACCTGATTTCTATGAGAACAATCTCACTTCATTCAACCCTTACAAGCAGCCAGACTTTCATTGCGTCATTGCTTGAGGTGTCACCGTGATGCTGGACATGGCAGGAGCGCTATCGAGGAAGGTAGGTCGCAAAACATCTCCCCCCTTGCTTTGCTTCTCCTTTTTCTTTTCCCATCGATCATTGTGCCATTTCTTGTGTACTGGCTTAACCATCAAACGACGCTGAGCATATCACCCAAAGAAAATGCAACAGAGATCAGCGATATATTTTGTTCACGAGGAGGTTTCCGAACCTCCTCTCATGCGCATGCCTTCCTTTCCACACATAAAGCGTAAAGCCTCGATGCCCTCCGCGCTGATAGCTGCCGCCTCGCCATTTGCACCTAATGTCGAAGACAATACGGAGGAAACACACCTCCAAGAGCAACGCTACGTGCTTCTCCCCGTTTCCTTGGTGAGAGTCCCGTTTTTTCCCGCTTCGGGATGCTACCTGTTTTTCCTCCTTCCCCACGTTTCTCGCGCCCTTAATTTTTTCCTCTCCTTAATCACTTCGCCCTTAGGACGCGCGCCTGGATGTCACCACGCATCGTCCCGCCCACCCCCTTTTTCTTCCTGCGGAGGGGGAGGTAGTCTTGAAGAAAGCGGACGTCAGCAAGGTGTGCATCTCTTTCCCCCCTCCCCGCTCCATGCAATGCCATTCCCGTGTCTGGGACCCTAGTTCTTTCTCCCTGCAGATACTCGCCATAATCCGTCTGGCCTGCCTCTCGGCCCAATTCCTCACTTGACTCCCGTCTCCTCCCCCCTCCCTCACCCTGGCCCCCCGTCAAGCTATTCCTGGTTGCGCACGACCGGCTCGAGTTCATCTCACGCAGGCACCTCTGCTTCAAGACGACACCAGGCGCTGCCACAGCCATCCCCTCCCCACGCCTTCTTTCCCGCCCGGCCAAGAAACTTAAGGAGCCGGAGGACCGGTCGAGCCCTTCCGCCGCCACCGGGGCGGCGCTGCGAAGTACGGGGGAGGAGGCAGGGAGCGAGGAAGGGACGGAGGTGGAGGAGGGAGTGCTGCGGAGGACGGTTCACGTGCGGGTACGGAGCCTGGCTACAAATCAGGTGGGCTTGGATGGAGGGAAAGAGGGAGGGAGGGAGGGAGGGAGGGAGGTGGGGGGGGGTGGAACGCTAAGAAGGCGGGTACCTCGGATGGGAAGAAGGCCGAGGCTACCCAGAGGTCTGAGCAACAGGGATGGCAGCAGGGAGGGGCAGGTGTCCAAAGGATAGTGGGTAACATACCCCCATGCTCCCCCCAGTGCGAAAAACACGTGATCTGCTACTCTCCCTCGCCCACTCACTCCCTCCCGCCCTCCTGCCCGCCTCTCCCCCTTCCTTAGGTCTCGATCCGCCGCTCTGCCTTCGCGGAGGGCGTCTCAAAGGGCGAGGAAGAGGCGTATGGCCACGTGCTTTTGCACAAGGGAGAGGAGGTGCGGCTCTACCCCGGCGACCACCTACAGGTGAGGGAGGGAAGGAGGGAGGGAGGAAGGAAGAGAGGGGAGAAAGCGGGCCTCATCATGCCGTTCTTCACACCGCACAGCTCCTGAATCCTCCGTTCGACCGCTTGGGATGCCACTCCCTCACGCTCCAACTCGTGGCCCTCCCCTTCCCTGAGCGCGGGCACTCCCTCCCGCCCTCTTTCCCGCCCTCCCTCCTGGAGGCCTCTCCGCCCTCAGAAGACCCTTTTCACCCTCGCCGCATCAGCACCCACACGACCGAGGGCCCCTCCTTTTTTTCTTCCTCTTTCTTCTCGCCCCCCTCCCTCAGCCTGGAGGCGGCTTTCGCCTCACCCGGTGTGAGGAACAGGGAGGGAGGGAAGGAGGGAGGGAGGGAGGGAGGGACTGTGGCCCTTCCTCAGGTGTGCAAACGGGGCGGCAAGAAGGAGGAGGAAGGGAGGGGAGCAAGGAGGGAGGGAGGGCTCCGCGCGGTCTTGGCTGGTCTCTTTTCTCCGTGGTCGCTCCTGAAAGGAAAAAGAGAGCATCGAAGGGTGGAGGAGGGAGGGGCGGATGGCGAGAAGGCCACCAGGACGTGGGAGGAGGGATGGAGGGGGGTCGCGGTGGGAACGGAGGAAGAGGAGGAGGAGGAGGCAGGAATAGAGGAGGTGGAAGGGGATGGAGGAGGAGAGGAGAAGACGGACAAAGGGAGCGGGAAGGAAGAAGAGGTGGTGGAGGAGGAGGAGGAGGGGGAGGTGGGGATAGAGGGCAGGGTGGGCGGCGCGGGTGAAGAGGGAGGGAGGGAGGAGGAAGAGACGGAGGGGGGAGGCAAGAGCGTGAGCACGAACGGGTGGATGGAGGCCGTGGGCGTGGCGGCGACGCGGCAGTAGAGGAGGAGGATGAGGGGCCAGGGGGGGTTGGCGGGAGATATCGGATATTTCCCCCTGAGACGCGCACTTGGGAGTCTGTGGGTGTTCTCGTCCCTCTCGCCTGCGTCCGTGCGAGCGAGGGCGGTAAAAGAGGGACCATGGCATGTAAGGCGCGTGGGAGGGGGGGGCGCCTGGTAGAGGTGGACGAGGATGTGGATCGATCCCCCAAAGCGAGAGGAAGGCTGCAGGATACCACGAGAGGGTCCTCTTGTGTGGACGGGCAGGCGACAGAGAAGGGAAGGAGGGAGCGGGCGGGCCCGTTGAGATGAGAGGGGGGGGAAGAGGAGCGAGGGGAGGGGAGGTCGCTACCATCGAGAGTAAAAGAAGCTTTCAGAATCGATGGCAGGACATCGCCTCTACGAATCGTGGCCCCTCAAGTTGCTTTTGGAGTGATCCTTGCTATCTGGCTTGGAAAGGCCTCGCCCGGGTCCGAATCCATGCCTATATCAACACACAGCTATCTACACGCGCCACCTAGACCCCTACCTTTTCCTTCGTGCCTCGTCCATCTTCATGCCCTCCCTCCTTCCCTCCCCGCCAGCATTATCACACCACGCCCCAACGCTTTGTCATCCCCACGCCATGGGCCTCATTGCTGAGACTGGACACCAGGCGTGAGGTACACTCCTTTTCTCCCTCCCTCCCTCCTTCCCTCCCTCCCTCCTTCCCTCCCTTCCTCCCGCCCTCCCTCCCGGTCACCGGCAGCCGTAGGTTTGATGGAAACGCGTCACGTCCATGACGCAGCCCCCGTCCTCGCGCGAGAAGAGGCAGGGGGCGAACTCTGCCTTCCAGTGCACGTCTTCCCACTTGTAGGAGTACTTGGCCTGCAGGGAGTTGGAGGTCAGGGGGTCCACGCCTGAGGGCGGGGGGAGGGAGGGAGGGATGGAGGGCGGAAGAGGCGAGAGCGGGTCAATGCTTCTGGCCCGGATGCTTGCATCGAATTCTAGGCAGAAGGGAGGAAGAACTTCCCCAACAACGCTGCCCCCTCGTGCTCCCCTCCCTCCCTTCTCCCCTCCCTCCTCTCCTTCTTCCCCTCACCTTCGATCAGGACAAGGATCTCCATCTCCACTTCGCGCCAAAAAGACGCCAACGCCCTCTCGTCCCCTTTTTCCCAGCCTGGGGGCACCAAGGGAGAGGAAGGGAGCAAGGCGTGGGCCACGGTGGCGGGGAGGGAGAGGAGGAGGAGGGAGGACGGGTGGGAGGGGAGCAGGAGGGGGAGGGGGTAGGTTTGGAAGGAGAGGTGCGAGGCGGAAGGGAAGAGGGAGGGGGCGAGGGAGGGAGGGAGGGAGGGAGGGAGGGAGGAGCGGCGGATGGCGTAGAGGCGGACCCGGGGCGAGATGAGTTCGTAGCGGGTGAGTTCGGCGACGCGGAGGGAGAAGACGTAGGAAGAGGGGACGGAGGAGGGACCGAGGGAGGGGAAGGCAAGCGCGGAGAGAGCGAGCGCCTGGTCGTGGGAGGCAAGATTGACGACCGCCACCTGGCCGAGGGGAGGGGAGGACGGAAAAGGGGGCGTAAGGGAGGGAGGGGGGGGTAGGTGCCTCAGGAGGGCCTGCCCCTCTCTCATTCGCCAGCTCAACCTCCACCCCCCGCCCCTGAGGCGACTCTCGCTGTCGAGCCCGCCCGCCCTGCACGCTCCCTCACCTCCGAAAAGAGCAAGGCGTGGGCCCGCTTGTGGGGTCGAGAGAAGCGAAGGAAGATGATGCCGATGAAGACGGCGTCCACGAAAATGGAGACAAAGACCTGAAGCGTCACGACCAGGGCAGGCGCAGTGCACTCACCGAAGTAGTAGTCCCTCGCGCCAAAACCCACCGTGGCCTGCGGGAGAAGGGAGGAGGGGAGGAGGGAGGGAGGGAGGGAGGGGGAAAGGAGTGGGAACGCTGTCACCTTTCGGTCCCTTCATCCCGACCCTCCATTCTTCCACCCCACGCTGTCACCTTTCGGTCCCTTGACCCCGACCCTCCATTCTTCCACCCCTGCCTCCCTCCCTCCCTCCCTCCCCACCATAGTCTCCAGACTGAACAAGTACCCCTTCAAGAAGGAGTCGATGTCCATGTTGCATTCCTCCTCCAGCGCCAGGAGCAGGTAGATCCCCGCGAAGAGGATGACAAGGAAGAGGTAGGCGCTCGCAAGGAAGGCCAAGGTGTAGGCGGTGGGCGCCATGAGCAAGGTGTTGAATGAATCCGTGAGCAGGCTCCCGACGCTCTCCGGCAGCTTCTCTCCCTTTCCCACGCGGACCACGTTCCAACGACTCCCTTTCGCTTGGCCCCGCCTCCTTGCGTGCCGGACCACCAGCCGGCTGCCTTGTCTGGAGGCGGGGTTGGAGGAGCACAGGGAGGAAGAGGAGGAGTGTGCCGAGGGAAGTAAACGTGAGCGACGCCCAGTGGGGGTCGGGACGGGCAGGGCAAGAGATGCGGTGGACGCATCCAGGTGAAGGCGAGAAGCGTTCAAAGGACGGGCTGCGGAGCCGAGGGGAAGGTTGAACTTGCCCGCATGCCTCTCCTCTTCGTTGGTGCTATCCGGGTCGAGGGCACTTTCAACTGCATCTAACAGCGGGGTGCGGCGGTCTAGCTCCTGCTCTTCCAGCTTCTGCTGAGACAATCCTCCTCCCCCCACGTCCATGCCACCGCCACCTTCAGCACAGCTCTCGTAGTTACGGAAGGACATTTGCAGCACGCTGCTGCCGGGCTGAGGGGAGGCGGACGACGACATGGGAGGGTCCTCTTCGGTGTTTTGTTTGATCACAGGGACTCGATCTCGCTCGCCTTCACTGCCGCCGCTGGAGGAGAAATTGGTCTGTACGGTGCCAGTGATATGATTGTATTGAAACGCCACGTTGCCGGTGATGAAATGGCCCCGGAGCCATAGATTACTTCCTTGGGCTCCAAATCCTGCGCCCAAGATCTCCCGCGATACGGAGACAAACACCCTCCTCCCTCACCTCGCTGAAAGGATGGTACGTCAAACTCATCCCAGTCCCACAAAAAGCCACCAAGACGTTTCTATTCGGGTGTGTGAGGTATAAATTTGTTTTCAGAAAATGTTTCGGGGCCGCAGTTGAGGGCTTATCTAGGCTAGGGCTCAGTTTCTACGTGGAGCTGAGGGAAAGCCCCGACAGGCACAGTGACGCCCCTGTCCCAATAAAACCTCATGAAAATGACTTTTTCCGGCCGCCCATATCGCACAGGCTACTCCTGTTGCCCCTTCTCCACCTCTTTCCGACGTGATCACAGGCGCGCCGTACATATTTCACCTCATGCGGCTTCTAATAAGGAGCATGCATCAAAGCTCGCTTCCACCCCACTCCATGCCAACGTGTCATGTCTGCCTCCTCCCCCTCCTCCTCCTCCTCCTCCTCCTCATGCCTACTTTTGTTGCGTCGACCACGGTAGCCCCGCTTCAAAGCCTGTTGAATCGATTGAGCGGGCGCCGTCAACCCTCAATTGATAGGCATGCCAAAGCCCAAGGTGGCACATTTCCTCTTCCCAACCTGCTCCTCGCTCTTCGCGGCGGGGGAGGTGGGGGAGGTGTGCGCATCGCCCGGGGCTCAGGGGGCCTGGCACCGAGGCCATTTTCGTCGTCCACAAATTTCTTACAACGCCTCCAGCAGCAGGCCGGGGACGGATTAGATAAATTGGACTTGCCGGGGCTCCAAGCGTCCATGCAAGGGTAAGGGAGCAAGAGAGCATGCAGGGGGATATATATATATTTGTACATGTGCATGGGAGAGGGGAGGGGTCGAAGCCCAGAATCGCTTGCGGTAAGGGGTGAGAGAGTGACGAAGCAGCAAATGGTTACAAAGATAGCGTGACCCGTGCCTGAAGAGGCACTTTGACACGTGGCTTGTGCTTCCTCCATCCTCTCGTGTCACCCAGCCGGATGCAGCATTGGGGCGAACATATGCAAAAGCACCCGAAAGATGCCTTGAAAGTTGCGAGCGTGGCCATGGCAGCCATGGTGACGGGCACGGTTGTGAAGAACCCGATGGTGAAGCGGCAGGTAGGGGTGCCTGGAGGGGGGACGAGGTTAGGGGTGGACGGGAAGCGAGGATGCGACGCGCCAGGCCAGGGTATATATATATGTGTGTGTAGGGGATGGCAACATGCGCCAGAGTTTCTGATCCACGATTTTTTCGGGGCCCTATTGGGCCCGACAGTGCTTCTTCTGGTTCAGGGCTTTCCCTGTCTACCTCCACTACCGGTGGACGGAGGCGGTCATGAAGGCCCGGGGGCTCGACCAGGTGGGGGGGGGGGAGGAGACGCGCAGTGGATAGGAGGGGGGTAGGATTACTGGAGCCAGAAGGGGGTAAAAGGCTTAGAACGAGCGGCTGCCATCTTGGGGAGGCCTGCTGATTCTTTCCCCACGGGCGGGCTGCCCACTCCTCTACATCGTCCCTGGACCCGTTGACAGGAGGAGCAAAACCTGGTCTGGGACCGGCTGCACAACCAACACGCCAACCACATGCTGGCCATGGTCAAGCAGCTCAAGGGTGAGTGTGCGGTCGCGGCGTCCTCCCTGCTTCCTGGGCTGGTGCTCCCTGTCCTCCGTCCCCTTCCTTGGTCCTACCCTCCCCCCCCTCTCCTACATGCGCGGCCCCCTCCTCCCCCTCCCATCCTGTGCCCCCCGTGCTTTTTTTCATGTCAAACTCCTCTTTTCGCCCTTAATTCAGGCTACTACGTCAAGATTTGCCAGTTCTCGTCGTCTCGCCTAGGTGCGCCGCCTGTGCTCTCCGCTACTGCTCTCGCTCGAAACCTTCTTTCTCGCTCGCCTCGCTTCTTCTCTTTTTGACTCTCAGCCTCGTGGCTATAGGGTTAGACGCTGTTTCTGCTTATTTCCCTCCCATGTCTGCAAGCGTCACGTGAGGTGAACCCTGTGGTTAGAAATCATCAACGCTCCTACTCCCTCCCTTTCTCCCCCTCCCCTCCCTTCCTCCCTTCCTCCCTCCTCCCAGACATCCTGCCCCACATCTGGATCGACCGCTTCACCACCCTGCAGGACGACGTGCCCCCAAAGCCCGGTCACGAGATCATCCGCATCGTGGAGAGGTAGGGAGGGCGAAGGGAGGGAAAGAGGGAGGGGCAGAGGGAGGGCGGAAGTTACAACGACACGTGCGGAAGTGTTCAGCAAGTTGTTGGCTGCTGTCCTGCCTCGAGGAAGTATAGTATTCCTTCTCTGTGAAGATGGCCTCATTCGAGCGCCAAACTTACTGCTTCGCTCCTTCCCTCCCTCCCTTCCCCCTTTCAACCCCCCACCCCCTCCCAGCTCCTACGGGAGGCCCATTGAGGAGATCTTTGAGTTCTTTGACGCAGATCGTCCCCTGGGCTCTGCCTCTATCGGCCAGTGCCACCTCGCCAAGCTCAAAGTAGGGAGGGAGGGAGGGAGGGAGGAAGGGAGGGAGGGAGGCAGGAGTGGGAACAGTGGAGGTCGGAGGGGCCCCAGGGTTCGTATCTGCCGTAGCCAGTCATGACCTATAACCACGGTGTCGCTGTGTTATTGAATCTTCTCGAAGTCCTTTGAATCGACTACTGTTTTCTGTGTTGCTCTTCCTCGGTCCCTCCCTCCTCCGCACCCTCCTCTCAGACGCAGCCCCTGGGGCATGCCACATCCCGCCCCCCCGGACATGCTGCTCACCCTCTCGCTCATCTTTTGTCCTCTCCCGTTCTCTCTCTTTCCCTGGAATCCCCGTTTCTGTGCTTCTCGGCCTTGGCATTGACAGGGCTCGGGCCAGCTCGTGGCGGTCAAGATACAATACCCGGAGGCAGAGAGCTGCTTCAACAGCGACATGACCACGCTGCGACGCTTCGCCGAGGTAGGGTCGAGAGGAGGGGTGGATGGAAGGCTGGATGGAGATGGGGTACGTGAGCTTAGCTTATGGGGTGTGCGGGCTTAGCTCAAGCGCTCTTCTCTGCAATGCAACCCTCAGATTGCCCAGCCGGCCTACGTGAAGATGCTCGACGAGGTGAGGGAGTGCAGGGAGAGGTGGCGCGACCAGCCCTCCGCGCCCTTCTCACGCCCTTGCCGCCTCCCCCCCCTTGGCATCCTCTCTTGTCTTTGTCATGGGATGTAGGTGCGGCGTCAATTTATGTCCGAGTTTGATTATCGGCGCGAAAGCATGCACCAGGACGCCATCCGCATTGGCTTGTCAAAGGTCAGGAGGGAGGGAGGGAGAAAGGGAGGGAGGGAGGAAGGAAGGGAGGGAGGGAGGAAGGAAGGGAGGGAGGGAGGAAGGACGGGAGGAAGGGAGGGAGGGAGGGAGAAAGGGAGAGAGAGGGAGGGAGGGAGGGAGGGAGAAAGTGGGGTAGGGAGGACCATTGTAGATAGGGAATCGACCACCGGAAGAGGTTTAAGGTTAGGGGAAAGTGTAATTGCTCGAGTTCGCATAGCTGGATTCATTCGCGGCTCTATCTCACCGGCTCTGTTCTACCCATCCGACTTGCCTTTCCTGTCCCCAGGCGGGCTTTGGCAAGGCTGTCACCGTACCTCGCCCTCTCCTTGACCTCTGTACGAAGGAGGTGCTTGTGATGGAATACATCCCCGGAGTCAAACTCACCGACATGGTCCGCAGCAGGTATGTATAGGGAGGGCAAAAGGGAGGGAACGAGTGCTGGATGGTCGGCTGAGGCTTGATTGCTCCCTAAGAATTTCCAAGAGGGGTGGCTCACCACGCCGTGTCGACTCGGTTCACCTTCTCGATCCGCCAGACCCTCAGGAGCTCCCCAGCAGAAAGCGGGATTCTGGGCCCGCACGCTGGGCGCTTACTACAACAAGCGGTGCGGGGCGAGTGGGAAAAGGGTTAGGATAAGGGTTAGGGTTAGGGTTAGAATTAGGGTTGAAAAGGGCGGATGAACGAGGACGGCTTTGGTCCTGGGCAGCGACTATTAGGGTTACACGTTGGCTCTTGCGTAAGCATGATGTCGCCCCACGTGATGGGGTCTTGGTCCTCTTCTCCTTCATAGGTATGCTCGATATTTGGTGGACACGGTGGTAAGAGTTCACGGTCATCAGATTTTGAAGATGGGTGTCTTCAACGGCGATCCCCACCCGGTACGGAGGGAGGGAAGGAAGGAGGAACACGTATCAGTGGGTTCATGCGCCTTGCGTAGCACCTTCTAGGTCTCTTTAACAACGACATGCCAAAGCTCTTCCCCTCATTTGCGTCCTTATCTGCATTTCTTTTGCAGGGAAATATCCTCCTGATGCCCAGTGGCCGGATCGGACTGATTGACTACGGACAGATCAAGAGTTTGAAGCAGGCGCAACGGAAAAGCATGGCTCGCATGATCATCGCCTTGGCAGATGGAAAGAAAGAGGTACCCGTCGGTGGAAATTGATTATTTTTGGCGACCTCCTCTGTCGCTTTTGGTGGAACTTTCTTACAAATTTTAACCCGCTCCGTTCCTCCCTCTTCTCCCGTAGGAGGTGATAGACCTATTCGTGAAGATGGGGTTCCGCTCCAAGCGCATGGATGCCGACGTTATCAACGCGGTCGCTACGCTCTACTTCGACAGGGATGACAGCGAATTTATCGGCAAAGGAGTGAACCTTCAGGTAAGTCGAGTTTGAAAAAATGACAGCCGGCAGGGATGGCTGGCGTGCATCGTTGGACAAGTCATGCGCATGGATAGAGCTAGAGCTTTGATCTAAATTTCCGTCGGTATTTCCTTCGTTAGGTGTATTTCGAGAACCTGCAAAAGAAAGATCCTTTTCTAGCTATGCCAGAGGACTTTGTCATGTGCGGTACGTGCTATCCAGGAGGGTGAAGGACTGGTGTGTACTCCGCGCAAGTAGTTGTTGAAGCTTAACCTTCCCCTCACTCTATGATCTTCACAGCTCGAGTCGCTGTTTTTATGCGAGGGCTTGGTACCTTCTTAGATTATCCCATATCCATCGCCAAAGCCTGGCGGCCTCTCGCAGTTGAGGTTCTGAAGGAGAAGGACATTACCGGACTTCTAGCTTGAAAGGTTAAAAAATAAATGGAACGCGAAAATTGCCGAAGCACTAAAGTGAGATTGTGTGTACATTGAAAATCGTGCTCGTGCCGCTATTAAAATAATTCTGTCGTCTCAAAATACGCAGTAAGGCAAGTAATAGGTCAAGATAGGTAGATAGTCGCGAGGAAGGCGGACTGTAATAATCGAAAAGTAAATCCATTCAATGGCACTAAGCTTCATGACCTTTGTAAATGGTCCGCACAGCTTGGTGTATTCTTGTTAATTTCCATGCACTTTATGAGTCTCTTTTGTCTGTACTGACCTACCAACTCGCTTTCAAGATGTGAGAAAGGGCGATTTGGCAAGCTACCAAAAGAAATGTTATCAAACAAAAAGCACCGGCAAAATTTATGCCCTGCTATTTCCATCCTCTTCTTCATCTCACATTAATTCGCTTCCCTTATTAGTACTTTTTTTGAACTAGCATTTGAGCTTCTGGTCCTTCTTAATCTTCGAAGAAAATGCGCATTTCAATTTGTACGCTATAGCTTCGTGCCTACCAAGTCCATGTCTTCTCAAATTGATGGGTGTAGTCATATGATCAGTCATTTTATCACGATCCTCGGCAAGTTTAGATGCGTACAATTTCTGCATGCGTTCGCCTCGCCACCTCATGCTGTACCTGCGTGTGATGAGTTTAACAGGAAAAATTGAGCGCGGGGAGCACGTGTCCAAGAGTCAAACAGGATTTCACTGCGGTATTCCAAACATCGTTGTAGATACGAGTGGCGTACCTCAGTCTCAGTAGACATTCTCTCCAGACGCTCAGCTGGCAAGGGGTGAATATGGAGCATCGCGTAGGTGCCACCTCCACCGCCCTTGGTAAGGGTGCCGGGGTTGATGCAAAGGGCGCCCCCCACGTCCTTCACGAAAGGAGTGAGCTTGGAAGGGAGGAGGAGGACTGCGGAAAGGGCAATTTAGAAAAATCAGTCGAATATCATGAGTCATCGTCTTTGATGAAGCTTAACGGCAAATGCCACGTCAAAAGGAAATGAACCCTTTTCACGGGTTGTTGTGCGTTTTGAAGGGTCATGAAATGGAGAAAGAAGAGGAGAGATTGAATTACGTACCATCAGGCGTGATGGACATGCGCCAGTGATCGGCATGACGAAGATCCAGCTATGATTCAAAGATAGAAAGGATGGATGAGTGATGAGACTTGAATCGTGACATCGCTTTTCGCAAGCAAGGAGAGAGGAGAGATGCCTGGAAGGAGAGAGGGCTTTGAGCGTGGCGGGCATCCTCCGTAACGGAACGGCCAGCAGAGAACATACCTGCGCTTGCCCATCTGCCGGTGGCGGGAATAGGGGGAAGAAACTCTGTTGCTGCAAGAGATGGGCCGCCAGACGCGCCAGGCGATTCCCGGGATTGTAGGAGACCTAGACCGGATGAAAGCGAGCCAACATGTGAGAAGACGACAGGCGACTCTTGCAGGAGCTGACGCACTCTCTTTCGGCCGAGGCCTTACCTCATCGCCGGAGAGGTGACAGAGGATGTCGTTGGTAGTGACGCCCACAGCTACCTCGTTGACAGTAAAGAAAGAGGGATTGCTCAGGCAGTACAGCCGCCTGTCCGCTCCGTCTTTCTCTGTTGACCAACGGTAAGGTCATGAAGTGGAAAGAAGCGGGATCAAAGAGAAGGAAGGTGTCCGGTGCATGCATGCGATCCAACATGAGCGAGGAACAGAAAAGCCTTCGGTCATGGCGCCCAACTCGTTCCTCAATCCGTGCTCCGCCGCTTTTCCTTTGTCACGACTACGCACGTACCGCTTGCAAATGGGAGGCCCAAGTCTCCCAACCGCTCCTCCTCAAACCATGGGGAGGGGACACCGCCGGGAATGCGGTCGGCCAGGGGGGGCTGAAGGGAAGCGGGGAGGGAGACGAGCCGACGGTGAGAGGGGAGGGGGTTCAAAGGGGAGGCATGGATCCATCCCGGCGCGGATGACGGCCGGCGCGACTTGCCTGGGGGAAGACGTGGTCGTGGAAGACGTCGTTGAGGGAGGGGACCAAGACGATGCGCGAGGCCAAGGTCGGGTTCGTTTCGTAGAGCCCCTCCAGGAAGAGCGAGACGCGCATCTTGAAGAGGGACTCGAAGTCCACACTCTCTTTCTCCTCCCCTGCCCCCGCGATCTCGGTCTCACCCGACGCCACCTGGGAGGGAGGGAGGGAGGGAGGGGGGAGAGGGGGACGTCAGCGGATGGCGTGGAAGCATCCCCTCCCTGTGTCGGCCTCCACGGCCTGTCTCTCTTTTAGGGTTGGGGTTGGGGTAGTCTCGCCCGGCAAGGGGCACCCAGTGAGAGCCAGCACCACCTCCACGCCCCTCCCTCCTCGCCCGCTCCCCCCCCTCCACTATCCAGGCCCCATCTTGCCTCACCTGGGGGTGATTGGCGTCGACGAAAGGGCCGCAGAGCACCGCCACGTCGGGCTGACGCGCCGCAATGACCTTGGAGGAGGGAAGGTTCCAGGGGGAAACGAGGGGTTTAGGTACAGCATTTCGACGAGGAGCGGCCCCATTGCGAAGAGACACACACACGCCGAGCGCTTCCCAGGCCAAGAGGGGGTCTGGTGTAGTTGAACTTACCTTAAGAAGGTCTTCAAGGGGTTCGTACTCGAGCGAGTCCGTGGTGGTGTAGGGCCCAGCCGCCACCAGGAGGCTGAGGGCGCCTCCTCCTTGATAGAGACTGTCGTGCTGGAACTCGAGCATCTTCTTGGCGGGAGAGGTGAGAAAGGGCCGAGGGATGCCCTCGATGATGCGACGCACTACCATCTTGAAGCCTGGGGGGGGGGAGGGAGGGGAGGGATCGGGGAGGGCGAGAAGTCAGGGGCTCGGCAGGCGGACAGGAGGGGGCGCCGCGAGGAAAGATCCCCCCCAGGACGGAGGACGTGGGAGAGAGGCGGGGCCTACCGCTGCTGTTGACGCCCTCCACGGCCACGACTTGGCCTGGGAAGAGGGAGAAAGCCGGCAGCTGACCGAGCTCGAGCTTGACTCGGAAGCCGCCCGAGTCCCGGCGGGAGCCTGTATTGAGGGAGGTGGGGGGGGAATAGGTCGCGGGGTGTTGGAAGGGAAGAGAGATGAGGGGAGGGAAGGGAGAAGAGGGAGGGGTAGAGGATCGAGGGAGGGAGGGGGAAAGCGGCTAGGTAGAAGCGGCTGGCCCCCAGAGAACCCCCCTCGGTCTATCGGCGAGGATCTGGTGGAAACGCAGGGGAGTGTGGAGGGGGCAGGAGGCAGGGAAAAGGACAGAGGCCTGAGAGAGAAGGGGGGGGTTACCTTCCAAGAGGACGCTGGCCTTGTTGATCCTCCCCTCAGGCGCCTCACAACACACGCGGCCTATCACCGTCACCGTCTCCTGCTTGGGCACCCCCACGGGCGTGACCTCCGCCTCTGCCTCCAGTCCCCGCGCCACCAGGTCGTCTTGCAGACGCAAGAGCATTTTCTCCTGGGCCCGCGCCCGCTCCTCCAGGGTGGTGTACATGAAACGGTAGCGGGAGGGGAGGTTGATGTCCAGCGCGCCGGGGAGGGTGCCTTGGGGGGGGGGGTAGAATAGTTATTAAAAGAAGAATAGGGCGGGGTGAGGATGGCACGGTGGCCGCGAAGCCGGGGCGGGGAGAGGAGAGCACGCACCGATGTCGCAGCGCATGCCCCCCAGTCGCTTGCTGGGCTCGAACTTGCCACGCGCCCCGAGCCCCGCGTTGTGCTCTCCGGCGCCTTTGGGAGGAAGGGATGAGAGCGGAGTCTGAGATTGCGGGCCATTTCACGACCGCCGGGGCCCTCAGCGCCTCCCTCTCAGAGGCTTTACCTGCTTTCTGCCCCGCGTTGGTTCGGTTCAGGTAGGCCGTTGGCCCGCCCGCGGACAGGGGGGGGGAGGAGGTCGAGCTCAGACCACCCGGGGTGAGCATTGGGGCCGGCGTGGAGGCAGCAGCCGAGGGTGTGAAAGAAGCAGCCGCGGGCGGGGACATGAAGCCGGCGCCGTCCGAGGAGGGGGGGCGTCTCTTCATGGGCGCTTTGGAGGGAGAGGGAGAGAGGAACGCTCCCGCCCCCGGCCACTTCTCTGCCGAGGCGGGGTCCTCGGACATGCTTAGCCGCTTGCGCATGGCCCGTTCTGTGGAAGGCAACGTGCTCGGGTCGAAAGACGCGCGTCCGCTGCGGCGCGTGGAAGCGGCTGGGGTGACAGTAGCCCCGCCCGCGCCTGTTCCTCGCTTGCTCAAGGTTGCCTCCAAAGACCCGAGGGAGGACAGGTTGAGGAGAGCCTGACTACTGTCGTCCGAGCCACGATTCATGGCATGAGCCTCCCATTCATTCGCCAAGTCACGGGCAGAGAGCCCGAGGTGGTGAATAATGGAAAGACCTGGGAGGGGAAGGGAGCAGGAGAGAGGGCGGGAACCAGGGAATGGGAGAATAAAAAAGAAGCCCAGCTCTTGATTGCAGGCAGAAAATGGCAGCTTTTCCCGACCATGCCTTTTAAATGACAAGCCTGAGATGCGCGACATGGCTCTGAAGTGACCTTGGTCCTGTCTGAGTGCCCGCTTTTCCTCACTCACATTTCTCCACAACCTCGGCCTTGCCGTGCAAGTCCTCGTTGATCTCTTGGAAAGCGTTCAGGACCTCACCCTCTTTGACAGCGCTACCTGCACCCGTCATGATGGCGCCTGTATGGGAAGCGTGACGGATAGATTTACGTCTTTAAGGCAGGTTTTCTTTATGCCTATGATAGGCGGAGAGATGGAGGCTGATGCGGAACTTGTTTTGGCGAAGCTTCGTGACCAGCACGAAGGCACAAGTAAAGTGTAAACACACGACATCCAATCGGACGCCACTTTCCACCGTGGCCTCCACTCATACAACTGATGCGTGAGAGCGGACTGGATGAGGGAAAAGGTGACGGGCATGGCATGCACAAGCGAAAAGAAGAGCCTGCGTTTCCCTCCACAGCACTTGCTCGCTCGTTCCCTTGTTCCCCGCCCTCGCCCAGCCCCTTCCCCAGCATTTTCCTCCACGCGCACAAGCATGGCATGCTGGGGCAATTGTATTGACCCTGCCTCCATGTCAGCAAAGTGGCACTTTAATTGTTCCTCCCTGCCCTTCTAGTAGGCCGTAATGCCGTTCGCGCCACGGTCTAGTCTCCGCTCCCCTCACCAATTTCTCCTTCCTCATGCGGCATACCCACAGCTCATGGGCAACAAGGACTCAACACCCACTGCCCCAGAGGGTGGCGAGCGCGGAGACGAGCCCAATATACCTGTTGTGCCGGCAGAGGTACGCGCAAGCTCGCCCGCGAATAACCCCCCCGTGGCGGTGGCGGAGGTCGGGGTCGCGCCACTGCTGATACAGACCGAACTCCAGCGAGGAGGAGTGCCTCCCGATGCCTGCGCGAATCATGATGGCCATACACCTGAACAAGAGCAGGAGGTGCCCGTAAAAGAGGAGCTGGCGGATGGGAAAGCGAAAGAAGAGACGTCGGCACGCGAGACTATATTGAGCATGCTAGGAAGGGGGACAGCCGGTACCCTCGCGTCGGCAAGCACAACGCAGCCCTCTATGCCCCCTCCACCGCCCCTTCCTCTGGAAGCACGCCATCACCCGCCTGCGCCCACTCCTGCAGCGTCTGGGCGGGCCCCGGTGCAAGCTATCTCCATCAGTGAGCTGGAGTCGCGGGTGGGGTCAAGCAAGGCGGTGGAGGGAGGGAAAGGCATAGGAAGGGGGACGGGCTC
Organism: Nannochloropsis salina CCMP1776; assembly: GCA_004565275.1. Classification (NCBI taxonomy): domain Eukaryota; class Eustigmatophyceae; order Eustigmatales; family Monodopsidaceae; genus Microchloropsis; species Microchloropsis salina. The sequence continues at coordinate 23,127 of SDOX01000004.1, forward strand.
GGGCGACAGTGCGGGGACACAAGGGGGGCAGGAGCCCGCGGAGCGAGGCAAGCAATTGATCTCGATGCTGTCGCAGGCGAACCAGAAGGGAGGGGGCAGCAGGTCGGAGGGAGCACCCTCGGAGGGTTTAGGGGAGGCGGTGGGTCAACGGAATCGGTCCAAGGAAGCGGCCCTGAAAGGTATGCTCTTCGGGGGCGAGAAGCCAAGAGAAGGGGATGGGAAGCCGATAAATCCGGCGCGGGCACCGAAGGGGAAGAGGGAGGAAGGGAAGGGTCCGCGAGGCTCGGAAGGGAGGCGCCGAGGGAGGAAGGGAACGGAGGCAGGGGCCCCGTCCCCGCAGCCGCCGGCCGCGGCGCCCGCCTCGACCGGCGCCTTCGCTTGGTCCTCCTTCCAGCGCTCGCCCGACCCGAAGACTATTCCACTCCCGCCCGCCGTGTTCAAGGGCCCGGGGTTGACACTCGAGGAAGAGGCGGCGGGAGAGGGAGGGAGGGAGGGTTTAGCGAGTGGCGGGGCCGGTGATGCGACACAGGATTTGAAGAAGCTGCTCAAACTTGGCTAGCGGGTATATGGGGGGGGCGAAGAAGATAGGGAGAGAGAGAAAAGGGTTTTCCGAGAGCCAGGCTCGCCACAAGAGACGTGCATATACCGCCAATAGAATGCATATATATTGTATTTATGTCGCTGGTCAAACCAGAGCAAGGCACAGTTGCGTTTAATTCTTTGTCAGTCGCTGCACTTCCCCTTATGCGACCATGTCCCACTCCGGGAGAAAGGCCGCCGCATTGTCCTAAATTACATCCCCCACACCCCGTCATGGGGCTTCACGCCTCCTTCCCTCCCTCCTCCTACTGGATCTTGCCCGCTGCGCCCACCACTTTCTCCTCGTCGTCCGCGCTTCCATGCTTCTGCAGAGCCGCCACGCCCCTCCCCTCTCTCCTCTTCCCGCTCCCCGTTCCTCCTCTCCCTCCCTGCCTCCCTTCCTCCCTCCCTTCCTCCAGGCACCAGGCCTCCCCCTTCAGTCGTTGAAGCCGCAGCAGCACCGGCCGGAAGGTCAGAAGCCAGACAAAACCCAGAACCGTGCAGACCAGGAGCTGCACCGCGTAGCCGTCCCACACCACCTCGCACCCCTCCTTCCCGCCCTCCCTCCCCCCCGCCCCCCACACCCAGTCACCCTCCCCTCCGCCCTCCCCTCGACAGGAGCGGAGGGTGACCACATCCAGGGCGGCCAAGGAGGCTGTGCGCACCCAGGAGGAGCCCAGATTGCTGCGCAGCGGGGCAGGGAGGGGGGGAGGGAGGGAGAGAGGAAGGGAGGGCGGATGAGGGAGAAAGGCGGAGGCGAGCCAGGAGTAAGGTAAGAAGAGCCAGGAGGGGAAGGAAGGGCGAGAGAAGCGACGCGGCGGTCAGGGGAGCCAGGGCCGATCCGAAGACAAGCTCGAAATCCAAAACAAGAGAAAAGCTAGGGCGGGAGAAAGGGGGATACAAAAAGGGGGAGAGATAAAGACGCCGGGGGGGGTGGTGGAGGCGGGCCCCTACCTGACGGTGTTGAGCAAGGTCATGTAGGTGCCTCCGATGGCTGGGTCGGAAACGCGGGCGAAGAAGGCCATCTGGCTGATGAACATGCTGTTGGCAGCCACCTCCCGCAAGCCCACCGTCGTGAGGAAGAGGAGGCGGAAGAGGACGGGGGGGAAGGAAGGGGGGAGGGAGGTCGAGTGGGGGTAGGCGCGGTGGGCGAGGGGCAGCAGGCCTAAGTAGAGGAGGCCGACGAGGAGGCGGGGGGCGAAGGCTTTCAGGAAGACGGAGAGCGGCCGGGGACCGGACGTCTGCCGGGTGAGGAGGACGGGAACGAGGATGCCTGGGGGGGGGGGGGGGGAGGGAGGTGGGGAGAAGGGTCAGAAGGGTCAGGAAGCGGAGGGGGAGGAGGCGGGAAGGAGGGAGGGGAAATAGAAAGAAAGGGACGGGCAGGAAGAGTGAAGTGAGGGGGGGGTGACGCCCTACCCGTGAGGATGAGGAGCGGAGACATGAGGGCAATCTCCTCCTTGGGCATCCCGTACTCGATCAGCTTCAGGTTGGTGGCGGCGTCCGTGACGGCGAAGCCTGCCTTCACGGTCAGGAGCACCAGGCACATGGAGCGCACGGGAGGAAGCTAGGGGGGGGGTCCATTTGCAGGGACAAAGGGTTGGGCAAGAAACACGTGAGGGGATGGAGGAGAGCATGGGAAAGAGGATGCGGGGCTCGAAAGAAACAAAAAGCCGTGTAAGCCAAGGTCGACAAAAGCGACTGCCCGGGAAAAGGAGCGTGGACCAGTAAGGGAAGGAAGAGCAAGCGGGCACGATCAGGGAGGCGCTGGAAGGAAAAGAGGGTACCTTGAGGATGCGCCATAGCTGCTGGTAGGTCTTGGAGACGCTCGGGGTGAGGGCGGTGGGCTCCTCCTCTCGCTTCCGCTCCTCCGGCTTGAGGGCCACGAGGAGGGTGGTGCTGAGGAAGACCCAGCCCCAGAAGAAGAGGAAGCCGCCCAGGGTGACCAGGCCTGAAAGGGAGGGAGGGAGGGAGGGAGGGGTTCAGGTCTGTGAAGGGCGGGTGCGTGCGTTTGACATGGGAAACTGGGGATTAATCATGACGTCTCTGCAAGAAGCCGCACGCTTACACGTAGTGAACATGGAAAGGAAGCTGCGCGTGAGAGCATCCCAATGAATCTCTCCTTGACTTGCCTTGTGGCTACCCTACCCCGAAGCCTGACGACACGAAACGCTCGCGTCGATCGCGGAAAATAAAGAAAACAAATCGCCCTCACCGGCACTGCCGCATCCTGATTTGGGTACCCCCGTTGTTGCTTACATCAGGGTGGTTGACACCCCAGGCACGATCTTGCAATGCAGGCCCCAGCCGCCATCCGTGACAGTGCTTACTTCTTTCCTGTCCGAAGCTGTTCGAGCCATTTTTTACACCGCACACCTCCTCCGTACCCAAAGCGCACCGGCGATAAGGCCGGTGTCGACATGCGAAGACGTCCACCACCGTTCAAATACTGTCATACACGTACACAGGAAGCCTCCTCTCCCTCCCTCCCTCCCTCCCTCCCGCCCTCC
>SDOX01000004.1:26312-50505 GCA_004565275.1 Nannochloropsis salina CCMP1776
GGGAGGATGGTGAGGTATCGTTACCGCCCAGGTTTCCCCGAGAGGGATGGGGCGGGAAGAGAGAGTAAACTGGCCATACAACCCGACTGAGACCCACCCTGGTCGAGGGGCTCTCGCCTCACGAAGCGATTGCAGGTCTCGGCGGAGTTGAGAGCCAGGAAGCCGACGTGGGCCAGGAAATAGCCTGGGAGGGGTTGGAGGGAGGGACGGAGGGAGGGACGGAGGAAGGGGGCGGGGGGAGGGCGTCAAGGTCGCCTGTTGCGCGTGCGCGAGGACAGGGGCCTGCCCACCTACCTAGCGTCTGCCCAATGGTGTTGCAAGTGGAGGCTGTGTCGCATAGATGCAGATAGAGAAGAGGAAGGAGGGCGTGAAAATGCGCGAGCAGGCGGGACAAGTTGGAGCCTTCAGGGACGTACCGAGGCCGACGTTCTCGCGACTCAACATGGTCAGGGCCCATCCGTCGACAGCGATGTCTTGCGTTGCCATGAGCGCGTAGAGGGCGAAGAAGTAAGCGGTCAGGAGCTGGGGCCGGGGGTGGAGGAAGGGAGGGAGGAAGGGAGGGAGGAAGGGAGGGAGGGAAGGAGCGTCATTACGCGTGCCAACGATCTGCTGTCTGCACGCCGTCGCCCCCATGGGCCCGACGCCCTCCCTTCCCTCCCTAAAGCTTTTTACCCCCTCCCCAACGCCCTTCTTCCCTCAACCACCTGCACGTTGGGCGGCCGCGTGGTCTGCCCGGGGATCGCCTCCCCCAGCCAATCTTCCACCAGGGGGCTGGCGGCGAGCATCATCAGCCCACACAGGCACTGTACGGGCAAAAGCCAGGCTTTTCGCCGGCCCAGGCCCCAGAAGGAGGTGGAATCGACGATGGGGGCCCAGAGGAGCTTGAAAGAGAAGGGGAGGGAGACGAGGGAGAAGAGGGCCTGCTGCGTGTAAGACACGTGCTCCTGGGGAGTAAGGATGCGGGGAAGGGGAGAGGAGGGGGGAAGGGGCGGGGGTGAGTGATGGTCGCGGCAAAGACAGCGGGATGGGGCGATCGGACGCGAGGGTGGGAGCTGCGCCTGGTACGAGCGGGATTTGGAGGGCGGGGAGGACGATTGAAGGCTCAACAAAGACGACCCGGAGGACAGGGCTCTCCCCCCTTCCCCTCCCGTGCCCATAGCCGCCCTCTTCCGGGGCTTCGTCCCCCTCGCCTGCCCTCTCTCCCTCCTCCCTCCCTCCGCACCGTGAGCAGGAAGGGCACCGAGGCGGAGAGGCCCATGGGGATGCCCTGCAGGGTGTAGAGGATCAGCAGCAGGGCGATGCTGCTCATGTCCCCAGGGGCCAGGTGCAGGCTCCCGCCAATGATGCTCGACTCCCTCCGGCCCGGGTGCGAGCTTCGATGTGGGTGCGCTTGGCCGCCGAGCCTCGGGGGGGAGGGTGGGGCGGGAAAGGGAGGGTGGTGGAGGGGGCGGGGGCTCCCCGGATCTTGGCGGACACCGGCACCGAACCGCATGGGCTCGCGCAAGATGTCTGAAGGGGAGGGCATGCTTGCAGGATCGAGGCCGTTCCTGTCACCGTCTGCCCTCCGGCGCGGGTCTCCCTCTTCCTCCCCCGCCCTCGAGGCCTGGTAGGCAAAGACGCGGTCAGCGCCGGGGGACATCAGGTTCTGATGTTGGAAGTACGCAGTGCTGCTGCTTCTTCGGTCCAAGAGTGGTCGTGCGTCGTCTTCCTCCTCGCCCGAGTTGCGGTACGAAGCGTGGAAGGAGGGCGGGGGAGTGGACCGACCCATCCCTGCCTCCGTCTCCTCCTCCACCTGCCCGCTACGGCGGAGACGTAAATCCATCTCTGTGTCTGATGCACGCTGAGTGCAGCTTCCACTCTCCAAGTCACTGCTCACAGGTCACAAAAGAGGAATGCGTGAGACTGAGAGACAGTACAGTAGAGGCAGGGTAAGATTCCCTCGAGGACGGCGCTGGAGGAACACATGATTCGTGAGCCAACATGTCGCGGAAGACGATTTCGGAACGGAAAGTCAGCTATCTATATCTACTGTAGCAAGCGCGAGGAAGATGACCCAGAGACTCTCACACGTAGCCCCTTACCCTTCAGCGAGATGGACAAGCTCTCCCTACCAATTTTTCCCGCTGCTGGTATCGCGCCTATCCGAGTCTGCGATTTTGTCTATGATTCTCTCGCTCTTTGCTCGTATAGATAAGATCGACGAGCCTTGAATTGCAGGAGACGAAAACGAGACCGGGGGAGCCTCGTAAAGCAGGTGTTATGCTGTTAAAAGGGAGATCGGGAAAGGAATGAGGGAGAGGTAGGCTTCCTGATCCCTGTACCGGCTGACAAATTGCGAGGAACGACAGACAAAGGGACGGCAATACTTTTCTCATCACACTCAGACATAGTGAGCCCTATGGAAACTGTCTGGCGGCGGATCACTTGGCATAAATACACAGTCGTCAAATTGCGTGCTTTTCCAAGGGGGTTTCTGACAAACCGGGCTTAAAAAGAAGCATGGGCTTGGCGAAGAAGCGGCGAGGTAAAGCATGACAAAGGGGACAGAAAGGCACGTTCCCAGGCAGGCGTTCGAAAAGACTCAAGTTGAGCGGGTCGATAAGTAAGAGGGTGACAGAAACACGAATCTTTCCATGGAGAGGAATGGAGCAAAACCCCAGGAAAGTGTCAGAGTGCCTCGACGTGGATCGATGCCTCCTCGCGCACGTCGGGGGCTACGACTGACGACCACCCTGGCTGAGACTCACGTTGTATGTGACACAGCAGTCGAAATAGTCCGAGAAATATTGTGATGTCGTAACCAGTAGATAGAACGAGGCAGCAGGGTGGTAGTGACGGCCATGTTTATTAAGAATCACAAGCTGCCATTAAGAGGACAGAATGCTGGAATGAAGCGGCCCAGCGTGTCCTGCCCCGTAGCCCCAATAGGCGACAAAATAATGCGCCTAAGCCATGACGGCCCTCGTCCAAGCCACACGGTGCAGAAATCGGGCATAGTAGCATGCTTTCGGATCACGCGGTGTTATGAGGACTCCGCTCTGCTGAGCTCTGATTTTCCTTGGCATGCTCACTCTCACGTTGTCGCATGATACGCCTCTTATCCATTCTCTCTCTTCAAACCCTCCCAGAGCCATGCTAGTGTCAAGGATCCTTCTCCCGGTGATAACACTGGCGTGCAGCGCCGCAGCGATGTCGTCGAAGCGGCACGTTTTGATGGTTCCTTGCTCCACCTTGAGGTCCGCTTGCCGGTTGCCATTAGCCACGGCAACCACCACCGACTTGTTCGGGGCTGTGTCTCATAAACAGCCTTGCAGACAGGGCGTTGGAAGAAGAAGGATGGACACGATTGTCTCCGGGCGACAAAGAATAGAAGAGCCGCGGGACGCATTCCTCGCTGCCCTACGCGCGCGGGGCGGGGGAGGCGGGGGGGCGGCTGCCTCGGGGCTAAGCAATGCTGGATGGGCCACTGTAGTGGAAGGACTGAAGAATGGCTGTGCGAGCGGCATGGCGGCAGCCTGCGCGAAGCTCTTGCTCCAGCCGTTCGACACCGTGAAGACCCTCCAACAGGCGAATAGAGGGTCGTTGGGGATGCTGGAGGCGGCGCAGGACCTGGTCTCCAGGAAAGGCGTTTCCGCGCTCTACACCGGTCTGGGCGTCACCCTGGTCGGCTCGATCCCTGCCGTCTCCGTCTACTTTGGCGTGTACCAAGCTGTCAAGAAAGCGCTCCTCCAAGCGCTTCCTCCCGGGCTTGGCTGGTCGTTGCTGGGGGTGGCGGCCTCCGCAGGGGTGGGGAACACGGTCGCCTCCATCTTCCGGGTACCTTACGAGGTGGTCAAACAGCGGCTGCAAGCGGGCATGTACGTGAGCACGGGGCAGGCCTTGCGCACCATGTACCGGACGGAGGGCGGCTTGCTCGCCTTCTTTGGGACCAGCGGGGTGGCCTCTCAGATTTTGCGCGACGTGCCCTACGCCATCGTCACGCTCCTGACCTACGAATCCATGCGGCGGACACGCGCCGAGCGCCGTCTGGGTCCTGGGGAGTCAAAGGGGGGCCTCGCAAAGGGCTCGACGGCCCTGGAGGACTCGGTGATGGGCGCGCTGGCGGGAGGGGTAGGCTCCCTGGTTTCGAACCCGATGGACGTGGTCAAGACGCGCGTGATGACCCAGCCGGGCCTCTATCCCACCGTCTGGTCGGCTGTGAGCAAGGTGTGGGTGGAGGAGGGGCCTTCCGCCTTCTTTAAGGGCACGGTCCCGCGGCTTCTGCACAAGGTCCCGGCCAACGCCATCTTCTTCGCGACCTACGAAATCTTTCGCGGATTCTTGCGCGTTCAGGGTTAGATGGGTGGAGGAGGGAGAGTGCGGGGCAGAGAGAGAGGTGAGGTCCTTTTAAAGCAAATATAAAAGGAATTGAAGACAGGAGCCTGGCAATCAAAATGCAAATAGGTGCATGCGTCCTTGGGTCAATCGGCAACGTGGTGTTCTCTTCAAGGCTCATGGCTGACTCTATCGTCCCTCTCGCTCCCTCCTACAATCACTCTCTGGGCCTCCCCTTTCTCGTTCCCAAGCCCCTCCTTGCCTTCGAGTATCTCGATGGGAGGGCTGGCAGGGCAAGGGGAGAGGAGCGGGAGGGGGAAGGAGGTGGGTGTCGGCAGGGCCTCCCACTCAACTTGACCCTCCCCGCCCTCTAGCCTCTGAGGCTCGCATGCCCCCCTTCTACCCCTTTCCCCCGCACCAGTTCCCTCTATGGTCTGGGAAATAGAGAGGTCTTGGAGCAGGGAGATCGTGCCGCCCAGAGCACTGGCAGACACATTCAAGCTGGCAGCAGAAAAGGTACCCGGTCGCTTTTTCCGCTGATGTTTCTCGTGCCTCCCATTCCACCTCTGCTCCGCTATGTCCTGCCTCTCCTTCGGCGGAGGGATTTTGGCCGCGGAGATGGACTCGATACCGGGCGGGCAAGATGCAGCGACCTTGCCCGTGGCTCTAGGCGAAGAGGACGGAGACAGCGAGGAAGGAGGAAGCTTGGACGGGACCGGAGGGGGGGGGGGGGGGCAGGGGCAAGGACGAGACGTGGGACGAGATCGTGTGCCGACCCAGTCTCGGGTCCTCACCGCTGCCCTCCCTGCCCCCTCTCCCTGCGCCGATCGACACCAGGCCCTCCGCCTTGCTCTTTTCATCGAGCGGCGGCATAGGCCGGAACGTTGAGAGAGGAGGGGCGAAGGGCGAGCGTAACAGGGCAGTCAAAGAGTCCTGCCGGTCCACAGGAGCGGGAAGGGAGAGGGAGGGGGGAAGGGGGCAAGCCTGGCGGGGGTGGTCGTGTGCGGTCTCACGGCTCCTTTCTGGCACAGACGAGGACACAGGAAGGAAGGCAGACGGCGAGAGTGCTTGGGCTGAAGACGGTGGGGGGTAAGAGGGCCCAGGCAGGAGAGTGGGCAAGAGGGAGGGCAGGGCACCGAGGGTGAGTGAGGCACTGCCCTGAGCCTCCTCATTGGTGCTACCCCTGGTGGTATCAGCGCCGCCTTCCTCCAGCTGCAAAGAGGATCCCTCCAGATACTTCCCTTCCTCCCTCACTTCGCTGCTATTTCCGGCACTGGGCGTGTTGAGATGCTTGAGCAGGAGGGAGGAGGGAGTGAGGGGGAGGGCGGCCGGTAAGTCCGTCGGCAGCTTGTGCCGCACCAGCTCAAGGCGGGAGGCGACCTCCGGGAGCTGCATAAGGGAGTCAGCTGTCAGACGCTGGGCGGGATCGTGATGGAGGAGGCGGGAGAGGATGACGTGGCGGAGGTCGTGCGAGTAGACCGTGTCCGTTGCCAGGTTGGACTGAAACTGACGCTTCAAAACCGCCCGGCGCAAATGCAGGGGAGTGGGACCGTCGAAGGGCGGCACCAGCTTCGTGAGCTCAAAAAGTGTGCAACCAAGAGAATACAAATCGGATGCAAAGCCGTAAGGTTTTCCCTCCCAAATTTCGGGCGCCATGTAGGGAAGTGTGCCCCAGACGGCGTGGACCTCACCGGTCTCGTCGTCGAGGCATTTGGAGACGTTAAGGTCCCCCAATTTGGCATTCCCCTCCTCATCGAGCAATATATTCGCTGGTTTAATGTCACGATGGAGGACACGGAGAGCATGCAGCGCGGACAGTGCCTCCAAGCACTGCACCAAGTATACCCAAACCACTCGCTCGTCCACCCTCTCGCCCCTTGCTCGATACCGCTGGATCTTACGGGCCAGGTCCTGGAATCCGCAGTATTCCATGACAATGCACAAATGTGTAGGACCGTCGAGAAAAGTATCATAGCAGCGGATAATCCGCGGATGCCGGAAAGAGGACAAAAGACGGATTTCATTGAGGGCCATGGCAAGGTCTCGCTGATCGAGCCCTTCTAGGTTCACGCGCTTAATTGCGTACGTGCGATTGTCTGCTTTACGTATAACTTGATAAACGCTTCCATAAGCTCCTAATCCGAGCTTAGATAAGACGTGGAAGTCTTGAATTGTCGTGATGGAGTTGTGTGAAGAGGAGTTCGGAGATAAAGCAGGGAGGAAGGAAGACGAAGAGGTCGAACGTTCGTTTTTTCTGGGTTCCATCCCAAAGTTACAGCGCTAAAATTCGATATCGACCTATGTAATGGGATAAATTGCATAAAATGATGATGAGCGAGTGCCACTGACTTGCTTCACGTCAATGCAAGTCGGGTGGAAAGGGAGGAAGCAGCGGATCGATTTCAGGACGTTGGGGCAACGGCTGGCGTGACGTACCTCGTTCGGGTCATAAACCCTGAGATGACAGCGACACGGGAAGCCATGGCTTGAGAAGCATGCAGCGCATTGAATTGCATCCATATCTCTCCGCTGAGCGATCGTGCTGCATCTGGCATGTCTTTTTACTTACCACACCCTTATGGCATCAAGAAGTAGGACAGCAATTTTTGGGTCGGACCTGAGGCAATACGGGGAGGCAACGCGTGTTTGATTCAGCAGTAAAGTATGGGAGCTACATCGAAGCTCATGCTTGCTCTCGCCATTGTCTCTTGTACGCTCTTTCCTATTGGTGCCTTCTGCCCGACGGTTGAGCGATTGCCGTCGAAGCGGGTGTCCGCGTCAGTGTTCATGTCTTCTTCGTCTACCTACTCTGACATCGCTCCGTCCGCTCCGGCCCGTGGAATCTCCTCCCGTCGTGATTCCCTCTTTCGTGTCGCCACGACTGCGTCTGCTTTGGTCTTCCTTTCTCCCTTCAGACATCCAGTATCCGCGGCAGTCAAGGCGTCATCAACCGAGGAAGCACAGAAGGCCGCGCGCGAGATCAAAGTCGCTTTGCGCAGCATGGCAGATATGCAAAACGCCGCTAGCAAGGCAGAGTGGGAGACAGTCAAAGACCTCCTTGAAAGGCCAGAATTCAAGAAATTCGAGAGTACTGCCACGACTTTGGTGCGCTCCGACTTACTAACAGCAGAGGATAAGACAAGCTTAGGGACGATCCGCCGCTTCGGGCTAACTGCCGATTTCATTATCACCTTAGGAGGGCTTGAATCTGAGCTGCGAGCAGGAGGTGTACTTCCTCCATTAAAAGGAGCCATAGTCGAAGAGGACGACGAAGGTGTGGAGAAAGGCGTGAACAGAGGGGAAGCATTGAAATTCGTGAAGTTGGCACGAGGTGCATTACAGGAAATCGATCGAATCACAAGTAGTGTTTTGCCCGAGGCAGAGCAATGAATTGTAAGCAACGCGAATCAAGGCACCTAATAAGCCCAAACTACTGTTATGCTCTTAAAATATTTCATCTACCATTCTGTTACTTCGGGTCACCTGTGTACTTTCTCCCATCCGAGCTTCGCACTTCGATTGAGCCTGCTCAACCATCCTCAAGGAGGCTGAGAGACCCCCGCCCCGCCAGGCCACAGCTTGTCATAACACCGCCCTTCAGTCTGCCTGGTGCGGCCTTCAATGATGCCCCCCCCCCTGTTTTCTGTCTTCCGTTTTGGTCGCTAGAGAAGCCGCGTCTGCGTAGAGGAGACCACAGAGCATCCCTAGGAACCCAGCAGCCTGGAAATGAAGGTCCATGACGGTGCCTGAGTAGGCTTGGTATGCCTTGCACGGGCCTACGCTCCTTCTTGCAAACTCGTACGACAGGACGACAAAGATTCCTGAGGAGAGGGCAAAGAGGGCGACAAGGAGGGTGATCAGAAAGTCGGACCGAGGGGCGCTGTTGGGCAGGTAGATGTAGGCAAGGAAGAGGGGAAGAAGGGACAGGCGCACCAATGCATGCAGGAGTAAACGGAAGGGTTGTTGGGGGGGCCGAAGGCGGGAGAGGAGAGGTTGAACTAGGGGTCGACCAAGCAAGTCGGCAAAGAGGCGCGCGAAGTAAAGGACCTCGCAGATACTCCCGCGGCGGTTGGGGCGGGCGCTTCGGACGTAAGCCAGCAGAGAGGCTTGAAAGATAGAACTCGCAATAGTCACCAGCAGCGTCCAACGATAGGGAGCAATGCTCGTTTCCACGAAGTCCTTCTCCGTCTCCGTCAGAGACCGAGGTCGCATGTCAGGTGGCTTAGTCAAGCGTTTCCGGAATCTGGTCCAATCACTGTCGCATACCGTGACAAATCTGGTTTCCCTTCCTATCCATGTGCTGTTGGGGCGGGGGTTTAAGCTCATATCCCTCCGGGCGTCCGACAAAAGCGGGGCCTCATCTCGGTCGGGCCCGCCGCAGCCCTCCTTCTCCTCTGTACGCAAGGGGGCAGCTCTCCTCCTTCTCCTCTGTACGCAAGGGGGCAGCTCCCTTTCCTCCTTGGTCTTTCAGTGCCAGCAGCCTCCGTGTAGCAGGATGTGACATGACGTAAAGCACGATCCCAGCCCCTAACGCGACCAAGCCGGCAGTAAAGTGAAAGAGCAGTCGGAGAACACGGCGTTGCGGCTGAGAATCCGGCTGCAGAAGGGAGATCATGGCTCAAGGGATTATCGAGAGGGAAAAGATAGAGAAATAGAGATATAAAGAGAAAGATGAGGCAAAGGATGACAAAAGTTGAAAGAAAGTGTAGGCCTTACCAAAGGCGTAGATTTCGGGCATGCGACACCCTGTTTGTAGCGATGAGAGTGCGCCCGAGGGGAACATTGAGGCGAGGGAGGTGGTAGTACCGTGCGCCAGCCAAGACGCAGCACCCATCATCCCAGTGACCCAAAGCCAGCATGTTCCATCTTTTACGGGAATTGCGGGAATGACGGCCATAATCAGCACCACCGTGAAGAAAGCAAGGAGGTTTCGAGCAAGTAAGAGGTTGTGATCCAAAGCGAACTTCCAGATCCGACACGTATATCATTTGTAAAAGCGCCACAGGGAGACCAGGCAGATAGAACGCACAATTAAGCTTCACAAAGAAATCAGGTCCATTCTCTTTTTGGAAATAAGAGATGAGGGAACCCACCACCGTCCAAAGAGACATGTAGGCAAAGGCGAGAAAAAAACAGGAGGGTCCGAGAGTCCAGTGTGGATGGACTTCATGAGATGAAATGGACATAGGTGCAAAGTTACTAAAAAGCGGCAGTGAATGGTTTGAAGATATTTCGCGGGTAGCGTTTGTGTTGTTGCCCTGGCTCAGATTACGTATTGATTTGTCAGTCGGATATATACTCAGTATGTCCGATAAAGTACCAAGTTGTCCCATATGATAGAGCAGACGATGTTGGAAGACTCCTCTCAGAGAAACGAGCCGTGCTCATATCATCTTCCACAAAAGCGTTCGGTAAAGCCCCGAAACTCGTTGCAGCAAATTTATGTGCCTGCGTGCGGCGAGCTGCAGCGCTCAAGTTAGACGCCTGCATCTCCTTACACGTGAGGCCGTATAACGGCGTGATAGGAACGTTTCGAGATGCAATGCGCGCTCAAGTGTCTTGTTAGCGGTGTGAAGTCACTCCTGTGGCAGAAATTATTGTCAAGTTGAGTTTGGAACAAGAACACAGCTCGAATATATAACAAATTTTGTTACAAGATCTCGTTCCGGTTCCTATTTCAAGCACTCACTCACTATTTGGCATATGCATGAATTTTCATACTTTCATGGCTCTATCGAACGCCGCAGGTCCCCCAGAAATGTGGAAGGCACGACGTGTGGGGCCCGCTTCCGAGGCGAGTAGCCATGTTCCTCTTGGCGATGGCTCGAAAGTCAAGGCCTTCCCCTCGCTCTCGCATTGGCCCGTCCTTTGGCCCTGCCGATACTGAAGTCACGTGAGTATCCGGGGAGAGTTCACGGATGTACACACTCACATTCATCAGCTTTCACAGGTCGCCACCATCTGCTGTACCTTTATTTCTGCACGAGGAAAACCCCGGTAGCTGACCGCCTTGTCGTCATGGGACGCCCCAGTACTCGGCATTGCCACATCCTCGTGCCTGCACTGGCCATAGTCCCCTTCCTCCGTGTTACGGACGCATTTTTGGTCCCTTCCTCGGTTGTAACCCGCGTTGCATCACCCCATTCTAGTACTCCAGCCAGCATTCGATTTTCGCAAAATGAGCAGCAGGGGTACTCCAGCCGTCATCCTGTAAAAAGAAGAAGAGAGTCTCTCCTTTTCACCCCTCTCACCCTTGCTGCTACAACCTCTTCCTCGTCAGCGTCGGTCTCAATTGAAGGACAAAGTCCGATTGTGTTTCGTGCCGACATTGCGGGTATGTCGCGCGAGCAAGCCCTGGCTTGGCTCCATGCCTGGTGCACACGGTCCCTTCCATCCCCTCCGCCCTCTGCCTCTTCCTCCTCTTCGTCCCCGGCATCACTCAGCACTCGACCTTACGGAGGGCAAAGCGGCAGTACTACTGCCTATGCGGCACGCCTTCAGGCCCGTCCCGGACTACCGGTGGGTGTGACAAGCCTCCCAATATCGCCCACACTCACCGACCAGGGTGCCCGCTTGGTCTGTGAGGGCCTGGGTCCGGCTTTTTTGGACGTGGAGGTATTGGAGAATAGAAGGCAGGCGTCGAAAATATCGCTTGTAGTCCGGCAATGCATGGGCCAGGCGCAAATGCAGCAGCACTCCCTGTCGATTCGGGGCCTGGCGCGGGACACGGAGAAGACCGTGCTCGAGAAACTCGAGTCTGACATGGTGGTGGCGCTGCGAGGGGGGGAGGGCGAGAGGGAGGGCGTGGGTGTAGAGTTCCGCACAGGATCCGAAGCGGAGGCCATGGAAGGGTTCTTTGAAGCCGTCCCTGCTTCGTCGGAGGCTGTGGACGTGGACGACGAGCACTTGGAGGACAAGGGCCTCCGACAGGGGCCAGGGGTAGAGGGAGAAGGACAGGGCAGCGGCCGCCAGACCAAGAGCGAAACGGGGCCCGAGGACCGCGTGGAGAAGCCTGATAAGGAAGAGGAGGATGCACGTCTGCGGGAGCTTATCGAGACTCTGGGGCTGGCGGAGGCCCTTGACCTGGAGGAAAGGGGCGAGGGAGGGGAAGGAGGACAGAAGAACGGGTGGGCGGACCCGAATTCTCCCTTTGCAAAAAAGGCGGTAGCGGCGTACGAGGCTTTCGTTCAGGCTCAAAAGGGGCCAGGGGCTGAACAGGGAGGGGATGTTGCCTCGGCAGTGGCGGGGATGGGAGATGTGGTCATGGAGGAGCTGAGGGAGCGAGGGGCCGGAGGGGGGGGAACGCCCGAAGATGTGAAAGCCATGTTTGAGAGCGGGCTCAGAAGTGCCAAACAGGAGGCGGATCGGGTCGCGGCTAAAGGTCAGCGGCAGAAGCAGATGCTTGCGGTCGTGAAAGAGGTGGCGGAAACGAGGCAACGCGAGGTGAGTGGGAAGGGGGGGGTGAAGGAGGGGCTGGCGACATTGGAGATGATGTTTGAGGGGACTGGGTTGAAGGGTGGCGTTGACGTGATGGCTGGACCGCCGGGAGAAGAGGGCATGGATCTGAGGTCGTGGGAGAGGGGTGCAGAAGAAGCTCGCGTGGGGAGGGAAGGCGAAGCGAGGAGCGAGGAGGTGGAGGAGGACGAGGACGAGGACGAGTGGGACGAGGCCCTGGGAAGCATGGGAGACGCAGACCCTTTGGGGGATCTAGGCTGGGATGTGGCAGCGCGTTTTGATGTGCTGGTGCGGGAGCTGGAGGCTACCGTGGACTCCCCGGACTTGCTGCCCGCCATCGCCAGCCAGTACCACAACGTGTTTCTGAGCCGGCACTTCCTGGGCCTGATGCGTGCGAGGCTGGAGGCGTGCGAGGCGGCGATGGCAGGGGAGGAGGACGGGGAGGGAGTGACGGCGGCGACCCCTGTGGTCTTGGCCAGAATGGTGCGCTTCGCGGAGCAAATGGTGGTGCAAGTGCAGGAGATGGGGCAGCTGTACGAGCTCCAGCAGCTCGACAAGATCAAGGCGATCTGCGCGGTGGCGGAGGAGGACATGGGCCGTCTGAGCGAGTACGTCAGCAGTCGGAAGGAGGATTTGGACGAGGATTTTGTTCGGTACTTGCAGTATTTGATGGAGGCCGAAAAGCTGCGGTTGCGGGGCGCGGGCGTGACGCGGCCGGAGCGAGAGCCGTCGAACTGGCTGATGATCTTGGAGATCGTCAAGAAGGGCGTGTACCACGAGTTGGGCAAGGCCGTGCGGGACGACGTGAGCATGGTGCATTTCATCACTCGCTTCGACGAGGCCGACGAGCGCGAGCACCTGACTCGGGCCCACGTTGCGCGCCTGGCCCCCTCCCAAGTCATTCCTTTCAAGCGTGTGGTCAACCAGATGGTCGATCATTTCGAGAGCCGCGTGAACGAACTGAGCGAGGCGGAGCTATCCCTGGCCGGACGGGTGCTGGAGGTGGAGGACGTGCTGGAGGAGATCCATCCCGACTCCTCCCTGCTGGCCCTCCTGCAGAGCAAGGAAGGGGGCGTGGGCCTCGAGGCCTACAAGACGGGCGCTGAGACGCTGCTACACGACCCGAGGGAGTGGGATGATAGCGCGGTGGCGGGAAGGGAGGACGAGCTTTTTTCACCGGAATACCTGGCCGCCAAGTACGATCGTATCCTCAAGCACTACGGATTCTCCGCCTCCCGCCAGAGAGGTCGGGGCATGGGCCAGGGAGACGAGGAGGAGGAGGAGAGGAAGGCAGAGATTGGGGATATTGAAGGAATTCTAGGGGAAAACCCGGGTACGCAGGGTGCGCTGCCTGCTGCGCTGGAGGCGTGGGTAGGGACAGAAAAGACGGAAAGAGGACAAAATAAGGAGAAGGAGGAGCATGGAGTTTTATCAGTGGGCGCGGCAAGTATCGAGGAAGCGCTTCGAGAGGAAGGTCTCCTGTAAATACCACAAGCAAACAAGTCTGAGTCAAAAATCATACCAACAAATAGAAATGCAAACTACGCGGACTTTCCTCCGATTTCTTTCCTCATCGTCGAGGAGTTTCACAATTTTTACATTATTTTCCATGTCTGGCGTCACGCCACACTAGACCTGAAAAGCGTCCAGAACAAGGGCGATTTAACCACCCTCCCCACCTCAACAGCCCGCCTCCCTTCCCCTTCCCCTTCGCACCCCACGTCTCCCTCCTTAGTCAGCTCAAGCAATGCTTCAAAATAATCCTGCAGAGCCCGGGCCCTGTCCTGACATGCACGAGAGATTGGCTGAGCCGCGGGCGTACCCCTCGAAGAGTCCTCCCCCGGTGTTTCCCAGGCACCTGCATCTTTTGAACTGAGGCTTCGATGCCTTACAGAGCCAGCGTCCATGCGCATCATCCTCCGTTTCGGAGGAAATTTCTTCTGTACGGCAGGGGGGACGAGACCCTGCTCGCACCAAAGTTGATGAAGGGAAAGCAGCTCTGAATAACGCTTGACGGCAACGTGCGTGGACGTCGCAGCGGAGGAAACCCGTGACAGAGGGAGAAGAGACGCGGAATAGGGCAACAATAGGCGCGCGGGGGGCTCGAGGGTGGAGGAAGGGACTTGAGGCAATTTGAGGGTGATTTCGTAGGTGACAGCTTGAGCTTTCCAAGGGGAGACGCAGAGTTCGTCATTGCCAAGTATGGGCCGGCCGGAGCAGTGGAAGAACCCAAGGCAACCGATGGGACCACCAGCACGGGCAGCGACGCGGGAGGATGAGGGCAGGGGGATATGGGGCACCACGCTCACGGCATGCTTGGGGAGGCGATGCCGGGGTTCCGCGGGGGTAGCCAGTGGCGAGACAATTCGAGGGGGACTGATCATTTGGCCCTGTCCGCGTTGTTCATGCCTTTCAGGGCCTGATCCTGTTTCTTCCACAGACTGGCTGTTGCAAAGGGTACCCACTTGAGGAATCGAAGGCCCTGCCGCCGCCTTCCCCTGTCCGGACCCAAGCTTCCCCTTCCCGCCCGACAATCCCCCGTCTCCAAGCACTGAGCCCTCTCTTTCCTTTTCCCCACTTTCCTTTTTCTTCATCATCTCCTCTTTGCGCCGACGAAGTCGTCTTGTAAGGCTTTCTTGGGCTTCCGCCTCAGGCGAATCTGACGCCGGCCCTTCCATCCACCACGTTTCCCGCACCGTCCCAGGAGAGCTAGCAGGCAGGTAAGAGGGCGGCTTTTTGGCTGGTGGACCCGTTGAGTCGGACGCCCACTGGGGGGCGAATAAGCACTCGTGCTGAGGGTCTGGGGCCTTCACTAGCTCGCTCGTCAGGCGCCCTGAAACAGGGAGGCAGCTTTCCTCCTCCCTCTTCTCTCCACCTTCCACTTTCCTTCCACCTCCTGTTTGCGCCTGTGGAGAGACACCAGCGAATGAAGAGTCGTTGGATTCAATGCAGGACTCCGTCAGAGGGCTAGAGAAGCTGGGTACCACTGATAAAAAGAAGGGGGAATGGGAAGACAGAAGATTAAAGAAAGGCCATATGCTCAGATTGAGCCCGTCGAGGGGAAAATGGAAATGAGAATACATAGGTTGCAAATAGGTGCCAGTGTACGTGTACATTATCGCACGTAACAGCAATCGCCAGGTAACACAGAAAAGTATGACAGCCAAGCACTGGAGTAGAGGCTGCGTGGTTTCCTCGGCAAAATTAAAGGCGAGATATACAAATCGGACAACCCATCATTCATCCTATCTTTCCCTCCTAGTGACATCAAGGAACTCTCTTATATACAGGGTTTGTCACATCTAAGTACATCTCGTACCGAGGGTCGACGGGAGAGGGCTGTCTATTTCCTGACGCGCTTGCCTTTGAGGCTGTCCACTCAATTGTGTCAGTACGCGCTTCATACTTAGGCGAAGTTCCTGTGGATCCTCCGTGTTTATTTATTTCCGTGATATCATAATCACACTGTTGCTGCTTCGATCGATTTTCATTTGCAAACCCCCCACATTTGACATCTTCCTTACAAGGAAGACTCATCCTTCAAACGGGTGCATGACCATAACCGACATGTGAGTTCTTATGATTCGCTCCCTGCGCGTCGAGGCCTAATTCCATTGCAATTGAAAAGGAGTTTGGCGTGAGTCTCTCTGTAAGAACGAAAAAAAATTCAAGCCTGTGTGTGAGGAACCCGAGAAAAGCCTCCCGATGAGGGCAAGGGACGTAGGACCTGAGCGCTAACCAAAGCGCTGGGTGCCAGGATCTTAGAGTGCGATAACGCTTGTCCTATAATTTCAATTGTCACGAAAATGTCTATGATAAAAATCCAAATGAGGTGTATTTCATCCTACGTGTTCATATTATAAGCTATATCCTCTCTCCACCGGGCTTCGGAAGGTTCAGTGCCGGCTCCGGGTACCGTTTCTCGATTCGCCGCACCCGTCTTTGTTATAACTGACGGGTCACCCTCAGAGCAAGTTAGCAGCGAGCTCTCCGAGAATGAGAAAACGAACCCGCACACCACATCTTCACTAGGAACTAAAGAAAGACTTCTGAAACAAAAGAAGCCGAAATGTTTTCGTACGTCCTTCGTGATTATTTCTTCTGTCATGTAGCTCGCATGCGCAGGCCTACTAGTACCATATAAACCCACGAGTCCATAACGGCCATCGAAAGGTGTCCGGCCCTCTTAATTAACCCAATCTATTGCTATGACAATGAGTCATGCAAATCGACGGTATCCACGGGGAAAAGAAAGAGTACAGGAAACACTCAAATAAGAGGCAACACTGCAACTATCCCCTATCCGCCCGCGAGGGTTAACCACCGCCTTTCTCGCACATTTATCTTATCATGACCATTATTGTCACACAGGGTGTCCTGGGATATTGTTTGATCCAACCTTTATTGTGCGCCGCTACCTTTGCTTGCTTGCGTTTGGCACCTGGGGCATTACCCTTGTCACAACTGCCAGTCAAAGCTCGATTTTTGTCGATTGGCACTGTCAAATGATCCGTGACGATTGAGGACTCATGAAATATCAAATGTAGTATCGATACTTCTCCTCTAGATATTGTTCCTGCTATTGGTCACGCGGGATTGACCGCTCGATGGCAAGACGCTGCTTCTCGTTCCTTGAATAGTGACTTTTACAGCAAGTGCTTGCTGTGCACCCGCAATAGGAAGGGAATCAGTCTCTGTACGCAAGATCGCGTCTCTTTTGAAAAGTTCAGGGGTCCAAAGATTATGAAACGTAAGCGTTGCACGCCAAAAACTGCAACTCAACTGGTAATCGCTATGGTGTGACTGTTTTTTTCGTCGGCTGACATTCCTCACGGATCCTATCGTGTCTCGTCGTATAGGTATGTCTGAACGGAAACGGCCTATCAGATTCTCTTACCTCATGCAATGATCACACGATCACTCACAGGTAGTCTTCGCCCCCTATGTCTACCTCCGCCCCGAACACTGCTCCTACTCCGTTTTTTCATATACTTTTTCGCTCCCGTCCCACATCATTAAATATCAGATGGGTGGCAAGTCCCTAGTAATACATTCATAAAATCGTCGTTTTCCATTTCGCTCTTCAATATGTGCTTTGAAGTTATCTTTTCTCCCCGCGTCTGCGTTTTCCTCTTCCCTGTCTGATTGCATCCCTCTGCAACAATTTTCCAAACGCTAGAGAGAGGGAAATCTCTTCTCGCATACATATCTTCTACAATTCCTGCGCTAGGTATCAAAACTGCCGTCACATAGCCAACACGGATAATGAACGTTCCCGGATCTATTCGCAATCTTCCGAAGATAGCCCAAGACTAGGATATAACCACTCTATGCGAGATGATAGAGACGAATCCGTCGTGTTCATGGTGGTACATCCTTTTTTCATCACAGACAGTGGGTCGAGAGGAGAGTTGCCGTCCTCATCACAGTCACATCGAAGATGAAGCAGACATCGCTTTATGGTTGCCAGGGCCCTTCGACGCCGCTCGCACTGGCGCGCTATGGACGTGCTTAGGTTCTAAACAGTGCTCAGGTGGAAAAGCATGTTTTTTTGAAGGAAAGTGTGCCCATCTGGCTGATTAAACATGCAATCAGAACGAGGGGGAGATTACGCTGGTGAGTATCATTCTTGAGCTCATGGCAAATAGCAGCATCTCTTCTACAACGAACAAAGCGTCTGAGAAAGGAGGGAAAGAAAAAAAGGTCTTTCACTGTCTTGAAGTAGACGGGCACGTCCTCAGTAGGAAGAGGGTATAAAAACTAGGCCCCGTGGCACTAAGAGAGAAAAATGGGAGGGGAATTTTGGATTATTTGATTTTTCTTTCATAGTGCTTTACATTTCTTCCATCTCAGATGTTTCCTGCTCACATCGGGAGTCTCGCAGTAAGCGCTGAGGAGGTGACAAAAGCGCGCGAGATTACAAAGGATTAGCACCATCATTATCCTTGCGTCTGACGAAGGAGAATGGGAAAAGCTAAGGCACGAAAAATATCCAGTACCGGGCACCAGTCCTTTAGACAATATATATTCCCCCGTATGAGATGCACTTCGACTTTTTCTACAACATGAGATAGAGATATAGGACTTACATTTTAAGACGAAATCTCAAGTGGCTTGCGTCGCCACAACCGCGAAATCATGCACTGACACCTCTTGTCCCCCCATCCAATTTAGCATGAACAAAAAAAGCCGGCGTTTACCAAATAAATGAAACAACAATGTAAGCAGGCTGACCATGAACATAAGCCGATCATCCCAGAACTTACATTTATTCCTTGCCCTAGCTTTGATGAAAATTTCAAGCCCTCACCAAAGAAAATTGTGAGGAGAAAAGCCAGGGAAAATGTGTTAAGACGTTCTAAGATGTGCATGTCTTCCTTCCTTCCCAAAAAAATGCATGTGCACCGATCTTATGTAGTGCTCCTCATCTAATGGGTCACGTCTGAGTATAGTGTGAGTACGCGGGAGTGAACATGTGCTTGTATGGGAGCGTTCGAAGTTTTATGGGCGCTTGTGAGGGGTCCACCTCTCAGAAAATACGCAAACATCAGCCCAAGTATATGAATCATGAGGCATGAAGCAATCTTCAAGCCTCAACGAAACTTTCTTGGTCATGAGTAGGACTTTATCCTATACAACAAATTTTTTTAAGTCAAAAATATAACTTCATCCTATGGTATGCATGCCGGTCGAGAAGCGAGAATATTCATTGGTGATGCGAATAAACAAACCAAAACGTTGTGGATAACCCAATCCCCAATTAATTCTTCAGTACGACCACTATTCTCCCTGAGAATGTACACCAATGATTCACCCAAGAATCTCGTACTAAGATAACCAACAGACCAAAGATAATCGAAGACAACTAAAGACACTGGTCGACGCCAGTCCTGTTGTCGTAGAATGATATAACATACAAAATGATTAGGTGGACGCAAACATGACATGATACTATGGCGATCAGCACGACGTGGTACGGACTGAGAGCCCATAAAGGATATAATCCTGTAACACTCTCTCAACCTCCTATCGCTGATATCCTATTCACCCAACCTCCTATCGCTGATCTCCTGCTCCCTTAGCATTCTCATGTCATCCACATGTTCGCGTCAATACGTCAAATATCATCATTCTGTACACCAAAAAGAGTTAAGAAGAGGAAATTTTCATCGGGTCGCGTTCTCTCGCGTGTTCGCCCGAAAGAATATGCGGATTTGAAAATATTCATAAACTTTGACAACGATCTAGTATTCTTAGCATATACTATCCGTTAAATCTAAAGTTTTCTCGAAGACAAGAAAAAAGTCCAAAACTAATTATATCTTCTTTTTGGTATATGAACCGTAAGCTAGGATTAAACGGGGGGAATATTCATTGGACGGCATTCTCTCGCGACTTAGCCCGAGAGAAGTGAGGATTCATGTACCAGGACAAGCTAGTACTATTTTTACTAAATAATGTCTGAGGAATCTTGAACTCCTTCAAAGAGAAGAGATGGGTAGAGGACTTATTTATATCTTAATCTCATTGCGTTTACCGTGAGAAAGATCAAAAAAGGAGGAATATTGATTGGACCACTTGTCTAGCGTGTTCGCCCGAAAGAAAATGCGGATTTGAAAATATTCATAAATTTTGACAACGATCTAGTATTCTTAGCATATACTATCCGTTAGATCTAAAGTTTACTCAAAGACAAGAAAAAAGTCCAAAACTTATTATATCTGTTTTTGGGTATATTAATCGTAAGCTAGGAATATTCATTGGACGGCATTCTCTCGCGACTTAGCGCGAGAGAAGTGAGGATTCATGTACCAGGACAAGCTAGTACTATTTTTACTAGATAATGTCCGAGGAATCTTGAACTCCTTCCAAGAGAAGAGATGGGTAGAGGACTTATTTATATCTTAATGTCATTGCGTTCACCGTGAGAGAAAGATAAAAAAAGGAGGAATATTGATTCGACCACTTCTCTAGCGTGTTCGCCCGAGAAAGAACGCGCAATAGAGAGTATTCACATACCAAGACAAAAGGGTAGCACAATTCCCTTATTCTGTCGACTCTTGATTCTTAGCATATACTATCCGTTAAATCTAAAGTTTTCTCAAAGACAAGTAAAAAGTCCAAAACTAATTATATCTTCTTTTTGGTATATTAATCACAAGCTAGGATTAAACAGGGGGAATATTCATTGGACGGCATTCTCTCGCGAGTTAGCCCGAGAGAAGTGAGGATTCATGTACCAGGACAGTGTGTTCACTCGAGCCAGAGTGCGGAGTTTGGTAGCTCGCCCCCTTTACTTTGACGGGTTACCGCTTTCCTTACCCGCAAACATCTGTGCACTGCTTATGCTTTATTTTCCTCGCTTGCCTTCTACATTGTCTGCTGAGGTCCACCCACGAAATCGTCGCAGTAGCACATTGGTTCGGAATGAGATCCTGGCCTGAATCCCGTGGACGTAAACGGAACCAAGGGATACAGACATTCTTGACATGGTGTAGTCATCTATGAGACCTACAAAGTCTTAATGAGACATTGCAGATAGCTGTATCCCGTTTGATTTATGTATAATGGGGTGATGATCGCACACTTTCTTACAGGTCGACCTGTCAATCCGTACGCGTCCATACTCAAGCACAAATCCACGCATCCAAAAATGAAAGATTTCTCTTGCGTTCTCTTCGTCGCTCTCCTGGGCTTTGCAAGCATTTTCACCACCGTGTCTCAAGGGTGTCCGCGGCTTTCTCTGACGGCTAATGTTAGGCCAAATCCTCGGCGTGGGATCGTAGCGGGCAAGGGAATGGCTAAGATCACCGTCACGCTGAGGAGCAAAGATCCCGTGGACAACGTGGAGTTTCAGTTGAACCTGCCGGACGGGCTATCGGTTGAGCGAACAGCAATGCGTCCGTCCTCAAAGCCCTATACACCGCCGAAAATTGTTGAGGATGCGGATGGAGTGACAGCTATTTCCTGGCAGGGTCTCGCTTTCACCAAACGCAAGGGGGGCAAACGCCGCTTTCGTGTCAAGGTGAAGGCTGACCAGTGTGCCTCTGAGACGCTCGCGGTGGACGCTTTCGCTTACCTAATGAATGCTACAGACACCTCGTGCATGACGCCGCTGGGCAACCCCGCCATCGTAAAAGTGCGATACTTGAAACGCAACAAAGACGCGACGTGCGCGCCCACATCAGCTCCTACTGTCAATCCTACGCAACCTTTTGTGCTCCTTGGTGAGGGCCTGCGCTTCTCTCAAGGGGAGCGACTGGCCCCCTTCGAAGACCGTCGTCTTTCGTTGCACACTGGAATCAATAGGCATAAAGGTATCGTCGCCCGCTACCATCCGGAAGATCGACAGCTGCAATCGATCGACACCCCGGAGGCTTGCTATGTATACTGCTCGCTGAACGGGGGCGAGGAAGTACCATTCCTCTTCAGCTGGAATACCGTGACGAGCCAGTGCTTCTGCTGCGCCGGGGTGTGCACACCCCTCATCGTCGATCCTGATTACAACGTGTACGAAGCGCTCTTACCCAGAACGCTTCCTCCAACCTCAGTTCCTCCTGCTACAGCGCCACCAACGGCTCCGCCACCGCCGACACCTACAGCATCGCCTACTCCAGGACCCACTCGTACCCCTACCCAAGCACCTTCAACGACTCCAACGGCTCCCCCAACGCCGACACCTACAGCATCGCCTACTCCAGGACCGACTCGTACCCCTACTCAAGCACCTTTAACGACTCCAACGGCTTCCCCAACACCGACACCTACAGCATCGCCTACCCCAGGACCGACTCGTACCCCTACTCAAGCACCCTCAACGACTCCAACGGCTTCCCCAACGACCAGTGTGGACAGCCTTCCACTTCAGGATGGCGAAAATGAGCTATACACTTCGGTTGTGAGCGGGGACTATGCGTATTTCGGGTGAGGAGAAAATCAGAAGCGACACGCAGCATCGTAAGGTTTGATGCGATCTGAGTTGCTGATACGCTTGGCTCTACTTTCTATGCAGGACTGCCACATCCCCTGGCATAGTGGTGAAGGTGAGCCTGACCGACTTCAGTCGTGTGGGCAGCCTTCCACTTCAGGATGGCGAAGACAACCTATTCACTTCGGTTGTGAGCGGAGACTTTGCGTATTTCGGGTGAGGAGAAAATCAGAAGGAACACGCAGCATCGTAGGTTTTGATGCGACTTGAGTTGCTCAAACGCTCCGCAATACTTTCTATGCAGGACTGCCACATTTCGTGGCATAGTGGTGAAGGTGAGCCTGGCCGACTTCAGTCGTGTGGACAGCCTTTCACTCGCGGATGGTGAGGAATTTCTAATCACTTCGGTTGTGAGCGGGGACTTTGCGTATTTCGGGTGAGGAGAAGATCAGAAGCGACACGCAGCATCGTAGAATTTGATGCGATCTGAGTTGCTCAAACGCTTCGCTCTACTTTGTATGCAGGACTTTCACATCCCCTGGGATAGTAGTGAAGGTGAGCCTGACCGACTTCAGTCGTGTGGGCCGCCTTGTACTTGGAGATTTTGAAGACTTCCCATCCACTTCGGTTGTGAGCGGAGACTTTGCATATTTCGGGTGAGGAGAAAATCAGAAGCGAATCGCAGCATCGTAAGGTGTGATGCGATCTGAGTTGCTGATACGCTTCGCTCTACTTTCTATGCAGGACTTACACATTCCCTGGCATAGTGGTGAAGGTGAGCCTGACCAAGTTCAGTCGTGTGGGCAGCCTTCCACTTCAGATTGGCGAAAACATCCTATTCACTTCGGTTGTGAGCGGGGACTTTGCGTATTTCGGGTGAGGAGAAAATCAGAAGCGACACGCAGCATCGTAAGGTTTGATGCGATCTGAGTTGCTGATATGCTTGGCTCTACTTTCTATGCAGGACTTACACATCTCCTGGCATAGTGGTGAAGGTGAGCCTGACCGACTTCAGTCGTGTGGGCAGCCTTCCACTTCAGGATGGCGAAGACAAACTACGCACTTCGGTTGTGAGCGGAGACTTTGCGTATTTCGGGTGAGGAGAAAATCAGAAGCGACACGCAGCATTGTAGGATTTGATGCGATCTGAGTTGCTGATACGCTTCGCTCTACTTTCTATGCAGGACTGAGACATCTCCTGGCATAGTGGTGCAGGTGAGCCTGGCCGACTTCAGTCGTGTGGGCCGCCTTGTACTTGGAGATTTTGAAGACTTCCCATCCACTTCGGTTGTGAGCGGGGACTTTGCATATTTCGGGTGAGGAGAAAATCAGAAGGAACACGCAGCATCGTAAGGTTTGATGCGATCTGAGTTGCTGATACGCTTCGCTCCACTTTCTATGCAGGACTGCCACATCCCCTGGGATAGTGGTGAAGGTTGCTCTCTAGCATCTAAAACTGGGTTAGGATGCCTCGTTTGTCAGAAGTGGGATGGCATAAATGGTTAAGTATTCATGTACCTTCGTCACGCAGACGCTACTTATCAGGCGGAAACCGAGTAAAAAGAGCTTGGAGAAGAAAAGAATGGCCATCCGTGGTTCAACAGGATAAATCAAACATGCAACCATGAGGAGGACGACATGGAGGAAGTGTCAATGTGAGAGGAAGCGCATTACGGTCTACCTAAAGAGGCGATGGCTGAAAGGCTGGTCTTCCCTTTTTTCCAGTCGAATACAACCCAAGCCTCAAGAGAAAAAGAGGACTAGTGCTGATTCAGGGGAGAGAGAAAACCTTTAGAGAGGGTTAGGGTTAGGGTTAGGGCTAGGGTTAGGGCTAGGGCTAGGGTTAGGGTTAGGGTTAGGGTTAGGGTTAGGGTTAGGGTTAGGGTTAGGGTTAGGGTTAGGGTTAGGGTTAGGGTTAGGGTTAGGGTTAGGGTTAGGGTTAGGGTTAGGGTTAGGGTTAGGGTTAGGGTTAGGGTTAGGTGGAAAGTCACCTACATAACAAATAGAGACTGTGACCAATAGCAAGGAAGGAGCAGGGAGGGAGGAAGGGAAGGAGCGGGGGGGAGAAAGGGGGGGAAAAAGAGTCAGGGTGCGGGAGTGAGGCAGAATGGGAGGAGGGGAGGAAGGAGAGAGGAGCAATATGAAGGCGAGGGAGAGGGAAGAAGAAGGAGAAGGGAGAGACCGCGCCGACCACAATTCCTTCCTTTTCTCTTGGCCGCCCGCGTCCTTTGCACATGCTCCCTCCCTACCTCCCTTCCTCCCTCTCTGATTTCCCCCCCTCCGACTGCTTTTCTGCGCCAGTCTATTTTCAACTTGCTCACTCCGTTTAATTAGTAATTTCTCTAGCTTCCTTTCAATCTCATCGCTTGGCTTTTTCCCCTTTCCTCCTCCTCGTTCCATCCCCCACTCCTTTTCCTTCCTGACTCATCGCTCTTCCTTCCATCCTCTCTATCCTCCGGGTATGATTCCCTGTCGCCCATCGCCTCCTCCCTCTCC
>SDOX01000040.1:1791-48571 GCA_004565275.1 Nannochloropsis salina CCMP1776
CTCCCTCCCTCCTCCCCCTCCTTTCCTCCTCGTCCTCGCCGGCCTCCTTACTCCGCCGCCCACCTCGGCCGTCCCACCTCCCCCCCCTCCCCTCCCTCCCTCCCTCCCTCCCTCCCTCCCCTCCCCTCCCTCCCTCCCTCCCTCCCTCCCTGTCCACAGGCTTGGACCGCCTTTCTAGGGACATGGCGGTGGAGCTGAAGAAGGAAGGAGTTGCGTCCTTCTCCCTCTGGCCAGGCGTGGTAATGACCGAACGGATGGCGGAGATCCGGGAAAACGACCCGGAGAAGTGGGAGCGGGAGATGAGCGTCGGAGAAGGGTGAGGAAGGGAGGGAGGAAGGGAGGGAGGGAGGGAGAGGCTACACGGTGAAGAGACCTTCACATAGATCTGTTGGAGTAGACTCTTCCCTCCGGTTGTTGACCGGGTCTCTCTCTTCTGTTCCCTCCGATTCAATATCTCTCTCGTCCATCCTCATCATTTCTCCGCCCCGCAAGCTACGTGGAGTCCCCCCGCTTTGTGGGCCGTGCTCTTGCTGCCCTCCTTTCCTCTCCTTCCTCCTCCTCCTCCTCCTCCTCCTCCTCCTCCTCCCTCATGGACCGCAGCGGTACCATCCAAATCGTGGCGGAGGTGGCACGAGAATGGGGAGTGATGGATGTAGACGGGAATCAACCGCCTTCTATCCGTTCCTTGCAATTTCTGGTGGGCCTCTCCCTCCCTTGCTTTTTGATCGAACCTGTCCACGCCATCCGTATCCATCACGTTTGAATTGTTTCCCCTTCTTTGTCGGCATTTTCTCCCTTTTTCCCCCATTTTTTCTAATATCTGGGGACTTAGACCAAATTCTGTCGATCTCAGCATCACTCGAACACCACCCCCTTCTCTCTCTTCATTTCTTACTCCCCTATCCTTTCACAGCTGCCCAATTATGTGTTGAAAGATCTCTTTGCCTCAGCGCCCTACCTACAGTCTTTCGTGCCGGACATTAAACTTCCTTTGTCCATGATGGGTGCACGGCCCTCGGAATAAGGCTTGACTTATAGAGCGTCATGTAGACTATGGCATGTCAAAGGAAGGGAACGCCGGTGGGTGAAGGTTTACGATGTGTATCGGGGTGTCTCAAGCCGCATAGACCACCATAAACGAATGTCTTTCGTTTTTCAAAAGAAGATCGGTGCAAAGGTCTCCTTATGGGGTCCTTGCTTTTTCTATACCAAAGAGAAATTATTGTAATTGCCCATGGCAGGCAAGCAACTTTCCGAGAAGGATCCTTAAGTTGCACATGAGGTGCATACAGGCTAGGTTCTTATACAGAGAGAAGCGTCTCTACGCATAATAAATTAAGTGCGTAACAAAGCGAAGAATGCCACTCGAGAGCTTTCCAACACTATCATCATCACTTCGTCATCGCTTTTTTATCCGTCGCAGGAGATGTATTACTCGCACAGTGTCGACACTC
The DNA here is from genome assembly GCA_004565275.1 of Nannochloropsis salina CCMP1776. NCBI lineage: Eukaryota > Eustigmatophyceae > Eustigmatales > Monodopsidaceae > Microchloropsis > Microchloropsis salina. The sequence goes on from SDOX01000040.1 coordinate 3,246, forward strand.
TGTAAAGCATGGATGAAGCATTCAGTGTACTGCTCCAAAAGTCGGGCAGTAAACAACTTTTGATCCATTTACGCAACAACTTTTGATCCATTTACGCAACAATTGCGTCTAAATTGTTCCCGTAAAGGAGGGGGGGAAAAAGTAAAAGCAAAAAAGAAAAAGAAAAAGAAAGGAAAAAAAAAAGAAAGCGAATCATCATCCGTTGTCAAGCGTTGCAAACGATGACGTGCCCCGCACACTCCCCGCCCGGGCAACACACATAAAACCCCAGCATGGGTGCCAGGCCCTCAACACCAAATTACTGCTTGAGATCCTCCTCTCTATATTGACGTCAGTCTTCCCCTTTGTGCGCTGTGAGGGCCCTCTGACACGGATTTCAATCTTTTTTTTTCAATGCATCAATACAGGCTATGTTGCTCCTCTTTCGCCGTGGTGTCGCCGCCGCCTCCTCCTTCCCCCCCACGCGTCGTACGCTTTTGGCCCCGCATACAAAAGCTGTTGGTGGACTGGTCCGTAGCGCGTCGTCGTTTCCACTATCTTCCGCGTCAAGAGTGAATAAACTTGGAAGAATCTTGCTCTCTTCCTCCTCCTCCTCGTCTTCTGCGGCCCCACCTCGCGGTGTGACGGCGACTGCTGCTCTTCCCGGTTTGGCCGCTTTCTTTTTCCTCCTGGCACAGACAGAGCATGAACCTACGGCAACCGCTGCGGCGGGATCAGGTAATGTGGGAGGGGGAGGAAGAAAGTGAAGCCCGACCTCCTATTCCCCCGTGTGCTGTCTGCCTCGTGCCCTCTTTCATCACACCGTCCTGTGCCTTCCCTCCCTCCCTCCTTCGCACGCTATTCCTCGGCCGATGTCGTCGGGAAAGGGAGCCCTCCAGGCAACGTGTCCCCTTCGACTCACGCCCAGTACGCCCCCGTCTACGACATCCCTATCGAGGGGAAAGCCTTCCCAGGGGAAGTGCCCGTCTTTATCGAAGTCTCCAAGGTGAGGGAGATCGACCTAGTCTGTCTTGCTCGGGACGGCCTTTGTCCTCCTCGATGCCTTTGGGTTCTGCTTCTCTTTCCTGACGACCCTGGCTGCGTCCTTCAAATTCTTTCTCCTGAGTTCATCTCTCCTCTTGGACGACTCATATTCATCTCTTTCCCTCGCCCTTCCCTGAGGTCATCCCTCCCCTTGCACTCTTCTTTCCCCCTCCCCTTCCCTCTCCCCTACCTTCGTGGTTTGATTTACTCTGCTCCTTTCTTCTCCAACGCCGCCTTCCTTCCCTCTCCCTCCGTCGGCTACTGCCCCTAGTCCTCCAAGACGGCCCTGTGACGTCCGTGAGAAAGGCACCATCGCCCACCCTCTCTCCCATCCCCCCCCCCCCCCTTCCTCCCTCCCTTCCTCTCTCCCTCCCTCCATCCTCAGGGAAGTCGCATGAAGTACGAGTGGGACTCGAACGTCGGATTGCTGCGCTTAGACCGGGTGCTGCACTCTGCTGTCTTCTACCCCTTCGACTACGGTGCGCGCCGATCCCATCCATCCACCACCTCCCTCCCGCCCTCCCTCCCTTTCACCCTCCCTCCATCCTTCTGAGTCTTCCACCCCCTCCTTACTTTCTCTTCCTCTCCTGTCCTCCTCCCCCATCCCTTCCTCTTCCTCCTCCCTCCCTCCCTCCCTCCCTTCCTCCCACCTTCATCCTGGCCTCTCCCCTGCCCGCCCTCCCTCCCTTGGCCCCTCTTTCCCTCCCTCCTTTTGGCCCCTCTTTCCCTCCCTCACCACACATCACGCCTGCCCCCGCCCTCCCTCCTTCCCTCCCTCCCTCCCTCCCTCCCTCCCTCCCTCCCTCACTGGCCACCCATCCCTCCCTACAGGCTGCATTGTCGACGTCCGGGTGCTGGGCTACATGGTCATGGAGGACGAGAAAGGGAAAGACGAGAAGGTGCGGTGCCCTCCCTCCCTCACTGACTCCCTCCCTCCCTTCCTCTTATTTAGCTGCTTCATCCCCTCGGTTCTCCTTTCCTCCCTCTCTCCTTCCTTCCCTCCCTCCCTCAGGTCCTTGCCGTGCTGACGAAGGACCCTCGCATGCAAGAAATCAAAACCCTCCGAGACGTGCCCGAACATACTCTCCGTGAGATCTCCTGCTTCTTCGAACAGGTGCCTCTTCCTCCCTCCCTCCCTCCCTCCCTCCCTCCCTCCCTTCCTTCCTTCTCCCCTGTGCTTTGTCTGTGTCTTCTGTCTTGCCCTACCAACAACCCACAGCGCCTTTATCCCTCCCTCCCTCCCTCCCTCCTTCCTCCCTCCCCTCCTCTCTCCCGCCCTTCTTCCCTCCCTTTCTCGCCTTCCTTCCTCTATCCCAGTACAAGGTGCTGGAGCGAGAGAAGTGGGTCAAGGTCGGCGGCTGGAAAGGTGAGGGAGGGGAGGGAGGGGGGAAGGGAGAAAGGGAGGGAGGAAGGAAGGGAGGAAGGGAGGAAGGGAGGGAGGAGGCAACAAAGAACAGAGAGCTTTTGCACGGGGGAAAGGGAGGTAGAAGGGAAAAAGTAGCTGAAGAAGATCAGGAGGCAAAGGCATATGATACTAATATGATTTAATTTCACCCTTCGAACCTGTCTCCCTCCTTCAATCCCTCCCTCCCCTCCTCCCCTCCCCTTCCCTCCCCTCCTTTAAGGCACACAAGACACGTACGCGCTCGTGGATAAGACGCACGCCGCCTATTTTGAAGGCAAGCGACAGGAAGCCGCCAAGGCGGCAGCGCCTTCTCTCTGAGGGGGAGGGAGGGAGGGAGGGAGGGAGGGGAGGCGTTTGTGCTCGACGTGGGCCCCTTCAAGGGGAAGAAGTCATCCAGACAGGGGAAAAGGGAGGACTACGGGTCAAAGAGGGAAGAGGAAGGGAGGCGAAGGCAACTGTTGTGGGAAGGGAGGGAAGCCATTGAGCAAGGGGAGGGGGCAAAGGAGGATGACTTGTGAGACGATTTCCTCTGTAAAGGAAAAATACGATAGGCACTCTACAGCCGGGAATTCTTACACGAAGCAGCCTCATGCGCTCCGTGCCCATCCCGGGCGTCTCTCGGACGTGAGAGATTGCTTTTATTTCCTTCCCGGCCCCAACGTACCAACCCTTTCTCCAAATCGCTGTACCCACCGCAGAGAACGCCGGATGGCTTTCCAACACACGTGCTCTTCGACGAAGTCCGCGAGTCGGGAGCTCAAGCCTGCTCCTTTGCCCCCTGTCAAAGCCCTTCCACGGCTTCTTCATCCCTCCCTCCCTCCCTCCCTTCCTCCCTTCCTCCCTTTTTCCCTTCCTCCCCTTCCATCGCGCGTCCCCTGTCTTTCACAGACGAAGGTCTTGTACCCACGGATCCCTCCCCTCTCCTGTATCACCTCCTCCCTCCTCTACACCTTCCCCCTCTTCTATCGCATATCCTCCCGGCCCTTTCCTATCAATGTACACTACCGATCCCAGCAACCCTCATATATTTATCCTCCCAGAGACGACATCCAACTTTTTCCTCCTTCCTCCCACCATCCTCTCCTCTTCCATCCCGCCCTCCTCCATCCATCCTTCTCATTTCCCGGCCCCCTTGCCTTCGGTCGCCTGTATTGCCATTGGCTTTTAGACGCCCCACATCCGGGTCGCTGACATCCTCCATCTTAGACGTTTGAGCAGCCAAAGTTGCCATCAACTTAGATGTCTTTAAGTTGTTTTCTGCCTCAGAGCCGGCATGCATTTCTCACTCTCGCATCGTCCCTGTATTTTAAAGGCTCATCGATGCGTAAAGGCAACCCGCGTCCAAAATATACAAGCGGCTTTGAACGACAACTGTGTGCATCTGAAATCTACGTTGCGTTTGAAATCTATGTTTGCTCATGATCATGGCCGATACTGCCATTGATGTGTGACTCGCTATCTTCCCCTCCACGCAATAGGTGCAATGCCATCTTCTAAGGGTGACATCGCGACTGCTTTGAGCAGCGGCTCTTCCGCCACCGATGCGACGTTGCGCATTGTGACCAAGGCGGGAAGGGAGGGAACAATGGAGGTGCCTGTACCGCCCACACACGTTTGCAAATACATGCCTTCCCCGAGCGGGGCTGTTGGATACAAAATTACACTTTGTAGCCTTGTATTCGGGACGCGCGCAGACAAGTGGCTCCGCGGAGGTGAAGGGAGGGAGGAAGGGAGTGAGGGAGGGAGGGAGCGATGGTGTAGCGGGAGAAATGTGGGGAGCGTCTCCGCCAGCCCGCCGGCTTCATGTTAAAAGATTGGCCCATACTTTCCATTTCATGCCATGCAGTCATAGACAGGAGCGAGGGGGCAAAGGCTGCTTCACTGTTCCATTTATTAAATGCGTGTCGCTGTCTCGGAAAGGCGCTGGTAGATGCGTCATTCTTTTTAGCAGGTGAACACTCGACCTGCAACTGATCAGTGAACCACGGGATACTCATGGCAACAAACCTACATAAGTAAGGACAAGTATGCCGAAGTAACCTCCGACATTCATGCGCGGGCTTGGCACCGCACAGCATATTCGTATTCCTGTTGTGTACCACAAACCCCTGTCAAGCCCCTGACTAGCATGCCTGTACACGTATGCATCTCTTCCCTGTCACACAGCGATACTACAATGCAATGGATACATGTCTTTCGACGCTTATCTCGATGCTTGCTTCTTCGCCCCACATCTGTGTTTAAGACTCTGTCAAACGTCGCTCCTTCTTATCTCCCTTCACTGGCACTCCCACCGCGGCTACCTGTCCCTCCTCCTCAGGACCCTCTACATACTCTACAGCCATGGACGGACGGAAGCCGCACTCCTTCTCCACGATCTCGTCTGCCTTCCTTGATCGTAGGCCGTCCAAGACTGTGGGGAAAAGACGCATGCCGTACTCGTCGTCTTCCGCGACGTTGGACTTCGGGTTTTTCACCGGCGATACCTTCCCTCGGTAGTGATGCATGGCTAGTACGCTTGGATTGATACGCCACAGGTTTACGAGCGGATTCTCGCCCCATCGTCTACCCCCTACTTCCCTGCAAGCTCCCGGGTAGTGGAAGCCAGCGAAGTAGGCATTTCGGTTGGATATGATCGACTTTGTCCAATGGTCGTCATTTTTTGCTTGCCGCCAGTGCCCAAACATCTGTCCAGCCCATGTCCGGTTGCCGATGGTCCTGAACTCCTTGACCTCCATGACGCCAAATGACGTGAAAGACATGGAACAGACGTCCTTCGCTGTCTTTTCAGCCGCTCTCAACACGGTGTCAAGCGACTGCACAATCGTGCTTGCGCCCTCGTCACGTGGCACCAGGAACTCGTCGATGTCCCAGATGCCCACCCACGTAGCCAAGCCCTTCGTGTAGGCGAGACAAGAGGCGTAGAAGTAGAGCTTGAAGTGTTCCGTCCCGATACATCCAGGGCCTTGCACGCTCTGTGTCAACATAACGGACACCTTTCACTCGTCTATGTAAGGCCGCAGCACCCGCAGCACAGCCTTCCACGACTCCGATCCTACAGGATAGTCGACTCCCAGGTGGATGTGCGCCACCCCTTGCTGTGTATGGTACTGGCCAAACTCCAACGTCTGATCAAGCAGGGGACAGGTGAAGTTTGTGTTCAGTCCCGCCACACACAGGTGCAGTTTGTCGGGCTGAGCTTGCCATGGATCCAGTTTGGAAGCCTCTGGTAGGTAGCTAAAGTAGCCCGCGTGACGCGTCGCGCGTGGCACGACGACTCGGAACCGCTCTTCGCCGCCCTTGCTCTGCCCTCGACCAGCGTCCGTGCCGATGCTTCGGGGCCATTCCCATCCATACTTGATGGAGTCCTGTGTTTGATTGCTGCCAAATATGACCCGGACGGTCATATCCACGTCTCCAGCGTCCAGCGGAAAGGCATCCGCCACAGGACAACGAATGATATGGACGAGTCCGTTCACGGGACAAGCGGCCTCTTCCTCCACGTCATTCCCCTCTCCGCTGACGTGACAGAGTACTTTCCCGCCCAACGCGACGACCTCGTCGGGATCTGCCACGTTGTGCGACTTCCCCAATGACCAATTGTCGTCGAGGTCATGCACACCGAAGTGACCGCCAACCTGCAAGAACATGCGCCGACCCGCCACCATCACGTCCATGCACAAACGCTCATCGATCTGGTCCCGCGTCAAGATACCCCCCAGCACATAGAAGCGATGGTTGTCCGTCCAAGCTGGCATGATCATAGGGGCGAAGCTTGCATGCAGTACTGGTGCTGTTGTGTCAGTAGGGGATACACTGCTGCTATGGATAATGAAAGTGGTGCTGACGACGTCGCTGGCATTGTTGGAGGGAGCCTTCTCTGTCGGATTGAAGGCTAGGAATTTGTACGAGATCATGTTTGAGCGCGTGGAGATGAAGAATGGAATCAGGTTTAGGCCGAGAGTGGCAAAGGACAATACTGCGATGCGTCGATAAAAACTGCAGCATGTAGACCGTTGGAAACGGAGGGACGTGTTTGCCATCTGACACTGCAGAGGCGCATGGATCCCGCTTTTCTTGCAATAATTGAAGCATTGTATACAAGAATGATTCAAGCCAATGTCGGACTCGTTTGTCACTGACGGTGATTACGTTTGTGCCCTGTGTGTGCACGTTAAAAATATGTGAGGGGTAATCTGGGTCAACGACCAATACGAATGCAATAAGTCATGGTCATATATTTTTACAAAAGGAGATACTGCTATCCTTGAAATGTACTCGGCGTTTCGGGATGACCATAGAAATAGACAGGTTCATCAACGTGTACTAATTAATAGTCTCATTACGCCCGTTTTGTAACGGTCATCGTTGAAGTGCGTCCTAGCCGAATCGGGATTATCAAGAAACGGGAATATGATTTTCGCACACGCTTCAATAGCAATTATCGGGTGGACGACTGATGTCATTACCGGCCAACTTCGTATCCTTCATGGATGAAGGTCATTGTCATACGGACCACCGTCACCGCTGCCAAGGAGGAGCCCGCGGTCTCCATTCTTTTGGAGACAGCCAAAGTCCTTAAAGATAGTCTTTTCAAGACTCCATAACCACAGCTGCGTCGACCTCGATACTTATATTTTTGAAATGGAGTTATCCTGATGGGAAAGGATAAGGCGGCTCTGGCGATCGACCCGGCGCTGTGGTGGATCCCTGCGGACCTGAGTGCTACGACACTCGACTGCCTGGACTCTTATTGACGGCGAAAACTCAAGGGCCTCGGGCTGTGGCCACGATGGGGTATGGAGAGGGGCATGACGCGGGAAACTTTGGAGATAGGCGGGCGCTACAGGGACGTCGGGGCTGCTTTCCTTGGTGAGACAGCCGGGGAGGACGAGGAGATGGCGCTCGCGTCAGCCCACCTGACGTGGAGGGTAGATAGCACGGCCGGCGTCTTTCGCACGACAGGCAGGGTGGAGGAGGAACTAATTACGGAAGGAGACCCCGAGGCGATGCGACAGGGATACCTCCTGGGCAGAGATATTCATCCTGATCACCAAAACAATGGAAGGGCTCCACTTGTGCCTCGGAGGGGTGCGGGGGCCCGCGCAAGCCCAAGAGGAGGAAGAGGAATCTGAATGACGCTTTGCCGGTAGCACCACCATCGACGACACAGGTGCCAGTGGATGGTAGAGACGATGGAGTGCCCCGGGAAGCGGGACCATCAGGTGTATGGGCGGCCACACCCAACCTCCAGAGAAGCCTGCTCAAATCGCTTCGGGGAGGATCAAAAAGCGGGGAGGCCTCACCCGATGAATGCTAATCCGTCTTAAGAATGGTGGAAAATAATTCCGCCAGTCGAAGGCAAATGAACCACCTGGTGGAGGGGGAGGGCGGGAGGGCAACCTAGAAGACTGTCTGGACGCTTTTACAAGGATAAGAGGAATCATGTGCTGTTTCAGACTTGCCAGAAGGACAAATTTCTTCAGCCCTCCTCTGACAGTCGATTTTTCTTTGCGCTCTATCGTAAAATTAACGACCAAATTATGCCTCCTCTGACGAACTGAAGATAGAGGATGTCAGCACCAGGCGACCCGGATGTGGGGCGAGTAACAGTCACGGGCAATGCGGTCGACCCCTTGGGCAACCTCCTGCCTTCACCCTTCCTGTCCTTCCCTCCCTCCCACCCTCCCTTCCCCCTCCCTCTCTACGCGCTGCTCTTCAGCCGAGCCATCACCCGGTCAAAAACCATCTCTTTGCCATCCGCAGACAGGCGAGACATGTTGAAGAAGAGCTTGGCTACCTCGGAGCTGAGGCGGGGGGATAGGGAGGGAGGGGGATAGGGAGGGAGGGAGGGAGGGAGGGAGGAAGGGAGGAAGGAAGGGAGGGAGGGAGGGAGGGAGGAAGGGAGGAAGGAAAGAAATTGTGGCGTGAGAGGACCTGCGAAAGCGTCAAGTCTGTCGCTCTCTCTTTGTCTTCTGTCCTCCCTCTTTCCCTCCCTCCCTCACGCCCGTCTCCTCCCTTTCCATGGCATCCATTACCTGGAATCGATCAAATTCAGCATGCACTGGGTAGACGCCGAGATGATAGTGTCGTCCTTATCGTAGCCTTTCTTCGCGCAACCGTGGGCTGGGAGGGACCGGAGAAAGGAGGGAGGAAGGGAGGGAGGGAGAGGGGGGGTGAGAGAGAGGCGGCATCGCCGACGGCGGAGGGGCAGAGCACAAGCACGGTGTCTCCTCCCGACGCTGTAGGTCTCTCTGAACCCTATCCCGCGTCCCTCCACCCTCTCGGTCTTTCTGCTGATACACCTCATGTATGACGTGATGTTGTGTGCCCACGTCTCAGACTCGTCGGCCCTTCCCACCAGCCCTCCCACCGGGCCTGCGCGAGTGCCACGTCCACGACCTGGCCCTCCCCTCCTTCCCTTCCTCCTCTCCTTCCTCCTCTTCCCCTTCTCTTCCCTCGTTTTCTCCCTCCCTTCCCCCTCCCACCTCGTTCTCTTTGCCCGCAGTTTCTCCCTCATCCTCTTCCTCCCTCCCCTCTCCCTCCCTTTCTCCCTCCTTCCCTACCAAGGAAAGCCCGGGTATTCTGGTAGACACGGTTGCAGTGATGGCAGGCAGTGAAGACTCCGGCGTCGTGCCAACTGAAGACGTGGGCACTGCGATGGAAGAGTCCGAAAAGGTAGGGGGAGAAGGCAGAGAGCAGATGCAAAGAGGGAGGGGATACGTGTAGATGTTAAAGTCGCTGAGACCGAAGCTGAGCCAGGTACAACGGACGGGAGAGAGGGCGAGAAGACGGGAGGGAGGGCGGGAGGGAGGGAAGGAGGGAGGGAGGGAAGGAGGGAGGGAGGGAAGGAGGGAGGGAGGGAGGACGGAAGGGGCCAAGTTCAGAGAGGGAGGGAGAGAGGGAGGAAGGGAGGGAGGGAGGACGTACCGGAGGGTGTCGTATTGCTTGAGATTTTTGCTGGATATGCAGCAAATGATCGAGTCCATCGAGGGAACGTTGGCAAGCTTGCAGGATTCCCACGTGCTGGGTTGGACGGAGGGAGGGAGGAAGGGAGGGAGGGAGGAAGGGAGGAATAGGAATAAGGTACGGGGGCATGGGGAGACGTAGGGGTTAGGGTTAGGACAACCGATATTGACGGGAGAGGGAAGGAATGACACACAGTTTAAGGACGAAGAGAAGAGAACGGGAAGGCGACAAGGAAGGGAGGAAGGGAGGGAGGGAGGACGGGAGGGAGGGAGGGAGGGAGGACGTACTATCCGTTAGGAATTTGGAGCCAGGCCCGGCCCTGGAAGCGGTTGGTGTCGTGGAAGAGCTCCCCCTGCAGCTTCCAGACTTTTCTCTGGTTGTTGCACAACACAGGTTTCCTGCTCTCCTGTTGCGTCAAGAGCCAGGACCGGGGGAGGAAGGGAGGGGAAGGGGGAAGAAGGACGGAGGGAGAGGGGGAGAGGGGGTTGGCTTCCATCGGTGCTGTAGCGACGTAGACTGCATGGGATCCGGTCTATTTCTGCTTTTTTGTCCCTTCTATCCCTCTCGTTTACATCTCCCTCCTTCCCTCCCTCCCTCCCTCCCTCCTCCCCTCCCTCCTCTGCCACGCACCATGTAAACGACGACGTCCCGGGCGATGCTGTTACACGGATACAGCCCACCATGCTCCTTTTCGACCTGCTAGGGAGGCAAGAAGGGATGTGCGGGGGCGGGAAGGCAGGGAGGGAGGGAGGGAGGGAGGGAGGGAGGGAGGAAGGAAGGGGGGGAGGAAAATAAAAATGTCAATTGAGTCAAGAGGAAGGAAAGTGATTTCCAAGGTATCGGTCCTGATATGTCAGAAGAGAAAAATGAGACCGAGGTGACGGGAGGGAGGGAGAGAGGGAAGAGGAGGGGGCGAAAGGATGGAAGGGCAGGCACCTTCGAATCAGCCTGAGTAGAGGGAAGAAGGAGGGCGGGATGGGCAAGGTAGAGTTCCCAAAAAATCGCGTGTAGTTCAAAATTTCGAAGGGCGTTTTTGCCTGCCAAGGCACGGAAAAAGAGGGAATAGAGGCAGGAAAATGAGGGAGGGAGGAAAGAAAAGAAGGAAAGGAAAAAAGCTGAGCATGGACGACAAAAAGGAAGGGGAAGGGAAGGAGGGAGGGGAGGCAGGGAAGGAGGGAGGGCAAGAAAGAGGAAATAGGGAAGGAGAAATGGGGGTACCTACCGTTGAAGGATTTGAGGCAGAATTGGCACTTGATGTGGAAGTCCTTCGGCGCGTATTTATGGATCGCATCATTTCGAGCATCCGAGGAAAGGACCTGGAAAGGGGAAAGGCAGGCGGGGAGAAGGGAGGGAAGCAGGGAAGGAGGGAGGGAAGGGAGGGAAGGGAGGGATGGGGAAATGGATGACTCCGGTGACCGACAAGCGTCCCGTCACGAGGACTATGCCGTGGGAAAAAACCAGGTGTACAACGATTCCTCTCCCTAACCCTAACCCTGACCGTAACCCTGGCAAAAGAGGAAGGGAGGACGGAAACAACACCGAAGAGAAGGGCCCCAGATGAAAAACAGCCATCCTAAATCCACCCGACCCCAGCTCCCAACATGGAAGCGCATCGACACGCACCGGGGAGGAATCGACCATGACCACCCCACCAAGTTGCTCCAACTTCTCCTTGGTGATCCGTTCGTCCCAGGCGGGGACCTGAGACAGCTTCTGGTCCAATGCCTGGAGGACTAGGGAGGGAACCTGGAGAGGGGGGGGGGGGAGGGAGGAGGGGATAAACGGATATGGGCCGTGTGTTCTTGTCTCCTCCGTCCCTTTTCTAGGGTGGTTCGTGTCCGTTCACGACCCCGTGCCCTGGCCCCACCTTCTCCAAATTGCCCAGGCGGGGCTCCTGCGCCTGCGTCGTCGCCTGGGAGAGGATGGGGAGTGTACGAAATGTCACTACTTGATGGCGTTCGGCGGAGCTTCAACGGACGTCTACCCCACAAGCGATCGACGGACACGATTCGGCGGCCAATCATGCCACGGCGGCGGCTACCTTCCCTCAATGACGCATAATTATTTTCGTGCGTGCTTCGCCATTTTGCCTCCCTCTCTCTCTCCCTCCCTCCTTCCCTCCCTCCCTCCCTCCCTGCTGACCTCCGTCAATTTCTTGCTCCCAGACGACCATTCGGCCATGGAGGCATTCGGGCCCTTCGTTTCATCGTCTCCTCCGCCTTTGGCATTCCCAGGAAAGGAAAAGGCCTCGAAAGGAGCGTCGGGCGATTGGAAATCCTATAGTAACATTGGGAGGGTAACATAGGGGGGAGGGTAACATTGGGGTAGACACATGGATAGAAGGGAAAGTCATCAAGAAGAAAGGGGGGGAGGCCGATGAAAGTAGCGACGGGAGGACGGGGGGGGGGGCAAGGAACAACGTCATCATCGAAAGGGCAAGGATGGACAGAGGGAATGGAGAGGGTAGGAAGCCCGACGAGAGGGACAACGAAAGGCGCACAGGCGGAGAAGCAGGGCGGCTCGCAAGGCTTGTACTACCGACGAAGATCGTCCTTCGCCCCGGTGGTTTCCGCCCGTACCCCTGACTCACCTGGAAGCTCTCCTCCCCCAAGCTGTAGGTATCCGCGTGGTCGCCAGCACCTGAGAGAAAATGGCGCAAAAGGAGGAAGAGGTGAGACAGGGGCGGAGACGTGAGACCGGGTCCGGTGCCGGAAGAGAGGAGGGGGGGGGGAACGAGAGGGCAGAGGAAGAGAGAGGACCCTACCCCTTTCTCCAGTCGTCCCAGCACCGGCACGAGGATGGTTCGCCTGGTGGTACGGCGGTGGGAGGAGGGAGAGGGAAGGGAAGAGGGAGGAGGCGGCGGTGGAGGGGGGGCACGGGGCGGGATCGGGCTTCAACCAGGAGGGGTCCACGTATTGCCACTCTGCGTGGCCAGGGGTGGATATGGGCCGAACCGGCCCCCGCGACGCCGCTGCTGTGTGCGACGGATGTGGCGGTGGCAGCGGCTGCTGTGTTTGGAAGGCGCCTGGGGGGTGCAATCGCTGGGGCTGGGCTTCCCCGCGGGAGCTGTGGGCGTGGGAATGATCTCGTTGCGGGAAAGACGACGAGTTCCAAGGTTGCTGGTGCACGCGGTGGGGATAGGCCGGGCCAGAGGAAGGGGTGGGGGGAGGGAGGGTCGGAGGGAGGGAGGGAGGGAGGGGACCCGTCATCGAGTAATGGATGGTCGCGATCGCAGTGGAGCGTTGGGTAGCTGTGGAGGGTTGGGGTTAAGGTTAGAATTACGGTTAGGGTCAGGGTTAGAGTTGACAACCACTATAAAAGACGAGAAGAGAAATGCAAGACCGTCGAAGTGTCGCAAATCATGGATTGCGGTCGTCAGCTACCCGGTGAAAGGTCCTCCTGTGGCTTTTCTCCGCGTAGGCTCTTCTCTATTTTCCTTCTTCCCCATGTCTTTGTATGCACTCACGTTCGATGACCGCTCGGTGCGGCAATTCGCTCGCTTGCGGTTGCGAGAAGCTGGGGTCATGCCCTAGACTTGCCAGGGACTGCTCCCATCGCGGGAGAGGTTGCTGCTGTTGATGCGGCTGCGGTAAGTGCGGGCCAGGGTGGTGTGCTAGGGCGTGCGGTGGTGGAGGTGTTCGATGATGGCGTGGTTTGGGTTGCATGTGTGGTTGCTGCTCTGTTCTTCCATGATGCGTGGGTAATGGGGGCGGTGGTGGTGGTTGCGAAGGCACTGGTACCGCTTCCGATTTGAGTGATGCTGACATTTGCGCTATCTGCCTTTGCGAGGGATCTGGTCGCTGCTCTTTCCCCCCCCCTGTCCCCTCGCGGCAGGGTCCTGGCTCCGGGGGGTGGCTGTGGACGGAGAAGGGGCGGTGGGAGGGCGGGAGGGAGAAAAAGGAGGACACGGCGGAGGAGGGGGGAAGCGCCATGGAGCCCTGTGGAGACAAGGTGGGAGGAGGAGAAGGAGGGAGAAAGGTGAGGTTGAGGTCGACGGTCGTGAATCTGGTACATGAACCCTTCCTGGATCCTATATTTATTTTTTTCTGTCTTGCTGTCCCTTTCTCCTTCCATTGCCGATTGCCCTACCATTCCCTTCCTTGATCAACCCTCACTTCCCTCCTCCCTTCCCCCCTCGTGCCTTTTTGTTCTTTCACCCTCCATCCATCCATCCATCCCTCCCTCCCTCCCTCCCTCCCTCCTCGCTTCCTCCTTCCTTCTCCCCCTCCTCCGTCCCTCCCTCCCTCCCTGTCGTTCTTTCCTTCACTCAATCCAACTCGCCCTGCCTCACCTCTGACTCCTCCTCAAGCGTTTGCTTCGCCCCGCCTGCTGCTTCCCGCCCTCCCCGCCAACCCCCCTTCTCCTCCTCTACCTCCCCACTCCCCTCCCTTCTTTGCTTCTTCGCCACCAACCCATCCACCCCTTCCGGTCTCCTCGGCAAGCAAGGAAGCAGCGCCCCGGTGCCCCCCCCCCCCCCACGGCGCTCCTCCGCCCTCGAAACGTTCCTTTCGCCCGATCCCCGCCCCTCCTCCCCCCCTGGGCCCACGCCGTGCTCCCGTCGCTCTTTCCTTCTCCTTCTCTACCGTCTTCCATTCCCCTCCCGTCGTCAGGAGCCACCAACGGCCCAGGACGTTGAAGGGGCGGGAAGGACACCAGGGGTTCGATATAGGCAGGGTGCGACGGGGAAAGGGCGAGGGTACTGGGGCCGGGGGGGGAGGAGGGAGGAGGCAGTGGCTCGCAGGGAAGCGTTCGACCCAAACTCGAGCTGCTTGAGGCAGGGAAGGAGGGGACGGGAAGGAGGAAAGGGAAGGAGGAAAGGGAGGACAAAGAAGTCAGGTTGAAGCATACAGCTGATGCCATACGAGGGTTGTGGCGCGGCACATGGACCAGCGCGCCATTCTCTCGTCCTCTTCCTGGAGGACACACGCCTCCCTCCCTCCCTCCCTCCCTCCCTCCCTCCCTCCCCCCCTCCCTCCCTCCCTCCCTCCCTCCCTACCTCTCGCACTTGTTGGCCTTGGAGGCATACAGACATGGGCCGTCGGGCAGGCACATGCGCAATTTCAAAGATCAGCCCTCCTCCCAGTCACCTCAATGCTGCAATTGCTCCCTGGACGAGGCCCTATGGCTGGGTGCCGCCAAAGGGAGGGCGGTGCGTGCACGGCTATGTCTCTCCTGGCAAATCCGACCTGTGACAAGTGGAGACACGGTGACCGGGGGTTGTGTGGGAATGGACGCCGTGTCATTGAGAGAGGCAGGGACAAGGGAAGGACAAGGGTGTGAAAGCATGTCCTCTGATATGCTTGCGGTCAGGATGGTGCGAGACGTGTGACACGCCACGCGCAGGCGTCTCTTCCACCGCCAGTCATCCAGATTCGAAGAGACCAGAAGACACATGCGCGCGAATCAAGCCGTCACGTGCCGGAAATAACAGGGCAAGGATGTCTACGTTTTAGGTGACGCTCCCACGAAAGGTCTATTGCCTCCAGGGTAACCAATGTCTCAACAGCGTCGAGACCCCTACACTCGTGAAACCGACCTCATGCTTTTTCGTCCTCTGAGACATCCGGCACGCGACCCGTTGCACCCTCTTTGCCCTCCCTGACTTATAAGTTCCCACCCCTTTTCATTTTTCAGTTCTTTGATCGTTCGTACCTGCAACTTCACGCACGAGAACAGTCTCGGAACCCGCGTTGCCGACTTGGCAAGTACTTGGATAAGATAGAGCATGTGGGAAGCAAGTGAGGAATAAAAAGGCATAATTGATTGTACAATGCTCCCAAAAAGCGTCAGGAAAGACGCCTGTGTCTTTCTGTCCTCCGCTCCGACAACCATGCCGGACGGGGGGGCGAAGTAGTGCAAGGACGCCTGTTAGCCGAAGATTGTCTCTGACCCGTTTCATCGTCTTTCATTCCAGCTGTTACATACTACTTTCTGCCTCATGACATCCCTTTTCAACCGCACTGGAGAGTCGCGCGATGAAACAAAAGAGGGATAATACAGCTGAAGCCAGGCTTGCTAGTGCACATGCATCTCACCATAGGGATCGAGGAATGCTCAATACGCCTCTTCACTCAAAGCCACCTCTTTATTAAGGATCTTTCTATACTATGTTAGAATTTCCATGGATTTAAAAAGTCATGGCTGAATCATATGAATTTGTAAGTATCAAAAATGCACAAGGACCCCCCTACTGGACACAATACCCGAAGGGTGAGGAGGTCGCCGAAAGGGACTTGCATGCCGAGTGTTCTGACTCAACTGCAGGAATCGTGAGACTTGTTTTTCTATACCTTTTGGCAGGCTCTTGCTCTTGTCACTTGACGTAAGCCCGGCGCTGGTGTGAAAAGTTGAGGCGAGCTTCGAACGGCAATCGCGAAATAGTCATCTCCATGCAAAAACATCCAGTCAAAGGCACGCAAGAGCGTTCCATGAATGTATAAGTTATGACGTCAGCTCAAGGAGGGTATACAGGATGAAACCAAAGCATTGAACCACAGATAAAGAATGGCCCGTCGTTTACCCCTACACTGGGTTGAGCGTCATGATGATGATGTGACAGCGTCTTTGTTGGAAATGTATGGGAGTTGTCTTCCGTGAAAAACGAGGGCTTGACTGCATTTGTATTGACTCCGGAAAAACGACTTTTTCCAATAACGGACAAAAGTCCGGGTCGCTTCATTACGAGAAACACCCACCACCGGTTGGGACACTCGGGAGATTTTCTTTTTTACAAGCTCCTCTTCGATCATGCATTGCTGCTTGGTGCATTATAATTTTGCACTGTATGATGAAAACTTCCCAGGACGAAACATTCGCAAGCGAAGATGTGTAAATTTCTCCATTGGGCTCACATATAATGCCAGGGTAAGCTCAGGCACTTTTCAACAATTTCCCCTTTCCTTCCAACCTCATTGTGGAAGATTTGAAGTCTGTTTACGAGAATTTCAATGCGAAATTTTTGTTACTTGGAGTACATCGCCTGCGCCGCAACAAAATTAGTTTGATACGCGACGCCTGAGAATGTGAGGGCTACCATGGAGGCGATGGGAAGTAGGGAGTTGATGTTAATTATTCAAAAGCACATGTCCTGGACTGCAAGAAGCGTAGGAGACGGGGAGAAAATGGCAATAAGAAGTAAGGAAAGTGATGTGATGAGATTATCACGGCTGTAACATGGTAGAAAATAGCTCGTGCAAGAAAGCTCGCCTTGTGTCATAGAAAATTTATCGTCAGAAAGGTATAAAAGTCGTAAGGCAAGCACTAAAAATGCTTGTTTATTCTTTTGTCGTCATATTTACTCCTCCTTCCACCAAGCGTTTTCGTCTCCGCCCTTCACTTTCCCTCTTCTTCCTCCTCGCGTCATCTTCACCGGACCACCTCCACCTCCACAATGAGCGACTCGTCGAAGCGGCGACCCATCCGTCGTTTGGCAGCGTACGAGGTCGGACTATCGAACAGAAATGGTATGTGAGGAAAAGAATTGCAGGAAGGTGAGAAAAGAAGATGCAGGAAGAAGAAAGAAGTTCCTTGAGATCACAGAGACGAAGGGCGGGAGGGACTGTCAGGCCCTCTGTTACCCTACTCCCTCTTCCCATGAACCCCTCCCCCCCCTCAGGTGAATCACCACCCTCCGAAGATCTCCGCCGTCGTATCCACGTGCTTTATCTCCTCTCGACCCCTCCCTCCCTCCCTCCCTCCCTCCCTCCCTCCCTCCCTCCCTCCCTCCCTCCCCCCCCCGGTCCACACCTGGGGATCCGGGTCATGTCCAGGCAATCCTCGGTATCGGTGATTTTCGTCCCTGGCACGATGAAAGCAGCGGCTAAATTGTTCACGTCAGTGTCCTCCAGGACGCCGCAACCCTAAGGATGATAAGATGGGAGGGCGGGGGGCGGAGGGGCGAGGAGAGAGGGAGGGAGGAGGGGAAAAGAAGAGAAAGAAGGGTCAGGAGGGAGGGAAGGAAGGGGGTTGTATAAGAATGAGCGCCAGCGATCCGGGGAGACGGGGAGGGAAGCTGGAAGAGGGAAGGAAGGGAGAGAAGGAGGGGTCCTGGAAGAGGCAGCCAGCGGGCGCCCGAGGGAAGATGGCGCGATGCGGCCGAAGCCCTCTTTTTCGGGCATCTCGGCCATTTCCGACACTATTCAGACCATAGGCAGTGGATGCACCCCTCCCCGTATTATCCTCCATCTTTCTCCTCTCTTGTTTTCCATTCTAGAGCCATATATCCCCTCTTGTCTTCCTCCTTTCCTCCTCCTTCCTTGCCTCCAATCTTCCTCTATTTTGCCCTCCCTCCCTCCCTCCCTCCCTTCCTTCTTCTCTCCCTCCCTCCCTACCTACCTTCCCCTTGAACCAGCCTCGTTCTGGCCGCACAAGGATCCGTCGCTTCCCACCCACCCTCATGCCGACTAGACCCGCCTCTTCAAGAGGAAGGAACGGAGGGAGGGAGAGAGGGAGGGAGGGAGAGAAGGAGAGAGGGAGGAAGGGGAGGAGGGAGGGAAGGAGGGAAGGAGGGAAGGAGGGAGGTACGGAGGGAGGTACGGAGGGAGGTACGGAGGTAACGAGCGAGGGAGGGAGGGAAGGAGGGAGCGAAGGAGGAACATAAAGAGGGAGGGAGGAAGGAAGGGGGAGGAAGGAGGTCAGAAAATCAGGGCAGTATACCAAAAGCCTGCTCTTCATTAACGCAACTCAATAGTTTCGTCGTATCCCTCCCCTCTCCCGTGTCTCCCTCAACCCTTCTCACCCAGGGCGGGGATCAGATTGCTCCTCCCTATGGTGACCTCGAGCGCGTCACCGTCGCTTTTGGGAAGGGTGGAGGAAAGAGTTTAGGGAGGAAAGGAGGCAAGAAGAAGACATGTGAGTTTTTCTAGGGCAAGTATAGCGAGAGGCTTCGCACGACACAAAAGTCAGGAGAACAAGAAGGGCGAGGAGAAGGAAGGAAGGGAGGGAGGGAGGGAGGGAGGGAGGGAGGAGGACCACGCGCTGCCCACCGGTCGTCGTCTTCACCATAGCCGTAGGAAAAGACCGTGCTCGCCTCGCCCGAGAGTCCATCCCGGCTTCTCTTCCCGAGGCGGAGTGCCCGGTAACGGATCGCGCAGGCGTCACCCGCTTTCAAGGGGGGGGAGGAGGATGCTGGGGACGAAGAGAGGAAGATGTCGCGGTACCTGTCGCCTGTGAAAGGGGGGGGGGGGAGGAGGGGGCCGGAGGGGGTTGAAAAAGGTAATGGAGGGGGCGAAGAGGTGGAGAGAGAGGGAGGGAGGGAGGGAGGGAAAGCGGAGGGGATTAACCTTCAGGTGTGCGTTGTATCTCACTACCCCCTTCCTCCTCTTGTCGCAGGAACATTTCCTGTTCCTAAAGGTGGGAGAGAGGGAGGGAGGGAGGGAGGGAAGGAGGATAACAGGGGACGACGCAGGAGAGGCATGAATGCCGCGTGCTGCGCTCCTGACCATCCTGTCACTATACATCCCAAGTTAATCTCCGGTCCTCTTGTGCCCGTGGATGTAGCATTGCATGGGCATATGTACGCGCTGTGGCCGGGTGCTTCGGTGGCTCGCTCACACCGGCCTGCCTCCCTCCTTCCTCCACACCCGTCTTTTCTCCTCCCCGCTTCCTCCTCCCTCCCTCACTCATCCTCTTTGCCTATGACATCTTTCATTCTGACTTTCGTCTTCCCGCACTCAGCTTTTTCTCCCTCCTCCTCCACGCCTCCCTCCCCTTTCCTTTCGTTCTCCTCATTACCGTGCTATTTAACACCTACCTCCCTACCTCCTTCTCTCCCTCCCTCCCTCTCTCCCTCCCTCTCTCCCTCCCTCCCACGTACCCTTTTCCTTCCCGCCTCCATCGCCTCGTCCATGTTCGCGGCCGTGGACTTTCCGCCAGTCTTTTTCCGCATGTCCTTTGGGGGGGCGTTTCCTTTGACCAAGGCCAGGGTGGGGGAGGGAAGGGAGGGGAGAAGAAGAACGGGGACGAGAGCGGAGGAGGTTGTGGACAGGAATGCATGCCGCGTGTGAAGAGGGGCCGGGTGGGCGGCTTTTAAACAAAGATAAACTCCTCGGGCTTTTGGGTGGGAGGGGCGGAGCCTGAAGGCGAGGGCGAGGGCGGGAAGGAGGAGGAGGAGGAGGAAGGGAGGAGCCGAGTGACGGGCGTGGGTGCGCCCTAGAGGCATAGCTGGGCTCTCTGCGTCGGAAAAGATAGGGGTATCATGAAGCAATCGGTTCGTGAATGAGACGAGTGCAAGGGAAGACTGTTGCGGTGCGGAGTCCAGTACGCAAGGTCTCCCTTAGGGGTCGAAAGCCCTTCTTGAGAGGGTGGCTCTCATAACCGTCCTGGTCGATTCACTGCACAGACAAAATAGCCACGTAATTTGCAATGGCCGTACCCACTTGCACCCAATTCACCGTACGGTTGAACGTGTCAACGAGAAATTCAACGCCTTGCAGCGAAGGGATACTGCAGGGCTGATAACCTCTGGGGAGAGACGGATTAATTTCCTTCACGCACAACATGCCAGAAAGTTGTCGGTCTGGGACGCGATAATGCTCGAGAAAATGCACTTCAAGAATCTCTTCGCAAAAATTCTAGTTTTCCCATTGAAACCCCCAAGACACACGACGGATTCTTTTAACCGCAGGTTCAAAGCCTTTGGCCTCTTTTTTTTCGCCACTTTGCACACAAATATATGACGTCACCTCCCAGCCCTCCCTTTCCTCCATAACGATGATAATTTTTCGTCCGGTCATTTGTGACTGCAAGCTTCCCAGAAGATGGCAAACTGCGATTCCCGGGCGCCTGGCAGGCCATCACTTGATGAGATAAGTGATGGCGATAGTCTTTTTGCCCCTTGGGGGGGGAATTTATGCGACGTAATTTACTGGTACCAAGCAGTACGCAGGGTCAAACCGCTCAAGGATAGAGCTGATATCCAGAGAGTAGTAGACAAGCACTTTGAACTCTCTTTGTGGACATTGAGGGATAAAATCGATCGTGTTGTACGAATCGATGGGAACACGGCTCGTTGCTAGATCCGACGGTGCGAGCTCTCGAAAAGTAACAAAGAAGTAATGTCTTCTTTTATAGTTAGGGAGCGATCTCCTGCGTGCAACGACCCATGCGTCTGAAAGCATGTACGTGTATTTCACCAGAACTCTCCGCATGCTAATGAACCAACAAATGTGTGAGTTTCGTAAGATTCCTGCGAGGCATCCACGCGTCATATGTCTTCGTGTTTGTTTCGCCTGCTCCTCTGGTTTATTTCTCGCTGATATTGCCACAGCGTGTTCTTATTGCCCTAGCGGGAAGTCTCCGGCGGGACGACCAAACCCTTGCCCACTTGGGGCACAACACTCAAACACACGCCCACAATGTAACGAAGAGCACGTTCAAAAAGATGGAGGAGCGTGGAATCCACCTATTCCGGTAGAGATCGTCGGATAATATGAAAAATACCGTACAGGGAGGACTGCCACCTCAGTGTGGTGCGTCAGGAAGTACGTGTGGTGTGTTCTGCTTCGTCGTGAGAAAGTTTGTGCGCCCAGTCGCACACATGCGTGCGCCGAACGAAGTGTCTGAGACGAGCAATGCGACATGGTGGACACGCCACGGTGGTGACCCGGCGGTCCGATATATTTTGGTGGTTTGTGGAGGCTGGGTTCAGGCGCGTGGCCGGGCGTGTGCAAAGACATGCGTGGTAACCTCCTGCCTCTCTTCCTCCCGCGTGGTCAGATTCTGGACGACGGTGCGCCACGAGGCACGTCTTGCGTTGTTTGGGAGACTTGGACTGTGTCATTCAAGGTTTCCGTACCGAGAAGGTTTGTGACGTGATCACTGTATGTGCCACGCGACTGAAAGTATGTTCTGTGTCGGAGCCTATGGTGACAGGACCACCCCGCATCGTCCGTACTTGCAAGCACAGAGATCTGTTTTCGAAAAATGTCTCGACCACATCACTCTGTACCTATACTGAAACAAGGGAACTGGTTCTTCATGCGTAGTCAGATGGTCATGAAAAGAGGCAACGGCACGTGTAGTAGCCTGTCCTCGTGGTTCGACATGGTCAGATCGATACCACGTACTCATCCTTTTCAGATCTCCCATCTTCGCGCTGAATAAGTCGGGTCCTTCTTTTTCTCCACAACCTTCAGATAAACTTGTCTATACTCTCTAGTACAATGCGTGTCCTAGTTTCTCTCTTGGCGTGCGCGGCCACGGCCTCTGCTTTCCTTCTCCCCACACCTACCACGCGTCCTGCCTCGGCGCTCTTTGCGTCCACTGTGGGCGCCAAGGACATCGTCGACACGGCCGTCGACGCAGGATCCTTCAAGACGCTTGCCACCGCACTCACGGCCGCCGGGTACGTGAGCAGAAGGAGGAAAACAAGGGTGTCAGTGTGGAGGGCCGCCAAAGATGTCTAATTGTCCGCGTCACTCCTCAACTTCGTATGCATCATCTTTCTTTCATCACAGCCTCGTGGAGACGCTGAAGGGACCCGGCCCTTTCACGGTAAGAGTCTTTATTCTGTGGGATGATTAGTATGCCGTGCCCTGTCACCCGCTCTTTTCCTCACTCCCCCTCCCTTCCTCCCTCCCTCCCTCCCTCCCTCCCGTCGCTCATCCAGGTGTTCGCACCCACCGACGAGGCCTTCAACAAACTCGAGGCAGCGACCCTGAATGCTCTCCTGGCCGACAAGGAGAAGCTCACCTCCATTCTTACTTACCACGTCGTGTCAGGTGAGAGGGAGTACTGCGTTTCCCTCCTGAGGCACCCCAACCTCCACATGTGCTTGCAGGAAGGAGTATGGACGAGGGAGAAAGGAACACAAAAGCAGTACAAACAAAAAAAGAAAAGTCAAGAAACAAAAGAAAAAAAACACTTGTGCTATCCATCCTCATCTTCGCCCTCCCTCCCGACCCCGCCCTCAGGCCGCGTGCCCGCTGCCGACGTATTGAAGCTGACCAGCGCCAAGACTGTGCAAGGCGGAGACGTTGCCGTCGCCGTCTCCAGCACCGGCGTCAAGGTAGGACGAGGATACAGGCATGCATAATCCCTTCTTTCTCCTCCTTCTTCTTCTTCCCTCTCCCTCTCCTCGTCTCTCCTGTCACGGTGTGCCCGACTTCCCCCCTCCCTCTTCCCTCCGTCTTCCTGACGGGAACTTCGCGTTCTGACCACTGCCTCCCCTCCCCCTCCCACCTCCTTAGGTCAACAACGCGAACGTGGTGGCGACGGACGTGGAGGCCTCGAACGGCATCATCCACATCATCGATTCCGTCCTCATCCCTGGTGCGGTCGCCGCCCCCGCGGCTGCGTCTAAGGAGGTAGGGAAATCACTGCAGAGATAGAGAGAAGAGGAAAGCGGGCTTATATCTCCCTTTTTTTTAATTTGTGGAAGAAAAGCCGCCCAGAACCTGGACACTCATCGCATTCTCCTGGTCTCTCATTCCCCCTCCTCCCTCCCTCCCTCCCTTCCTCCCTTCCTCGCTCCTTCGTGCCCTCGCTCAGGTGAACAAGAAGAGCCTGGCCTACCGCGAGGTGATGGAGGCGGGCGCCACGGCTCCCTTTGGCTTCTTTGACCCCATCGGGCTCAGGTTCGTCGGGGGGATGTGGTGGGAGGGAGGGGGAGGCGGGAGGGAAAGAGGACAAGGGAAGAATCTGTAAAAATAAAAAAGACGGGAGGGAGAGGAAAAGGCGAGAGATAGGGCCCGGCTATACAGCGTCGGTGTCTCTGAGGTGATAAATCGAAGGAGTGGCCCTGTGCGTAGCTAGGAAAGGATCCTTGCCATGGGAAGGGTTGCGCGCGGGCCTGACACCATCAGCTCCACTCACCTTTTGCCTTTCCTCCTTCCAACAACATGCTCCCACCACCTTTCCCTCCCTGGTTCCCTCCCTCCTCCTCGCCCTCGCCGCCTGCCTCCAGCACCGGGAAGACCTTTAAGGAACTGAAGAAGTGGCGCGAGTCCGAGGTCAAGCACGGTACGTGTCTTCATGGCAGAGAGTAGGGGAGGGGCATGGGAGCCTTTGAAATTGTTTTGTCATGGACCGCCATCCTGGTTGCGTCTGTCTAATGTCACTCCTTTTCTCTACCCCGCCCTTGCACCCTCCCTTCCTCTTGCCCCCCCTTCACGCCGTCTCAGGTCGGGTTGCCATGCTGGCCGTCGTCGGCGTCCTCCTCCAGGAGGTTTTCGCGCCTTTCTACAACCCCGAGACCGGCAGCAGCGACCCCGGCCCCGCCATTTTCCACTTCCAGGTACGCGCTCGCTGTCTGAGTGTTTCTAGAAGCCTTGTGGTTTTCAGTGCCGTATTTTGTTGGCTCAATATACACACATACATGTGTATATGAACTACCGACCAGAGGGCGTGGGTACTGCTGGGCGTACGTGCGCCGTGCAGCCTTTGCTCACATTTTGTTTCCCCATATCCGTCCATGCTCCCCCCCTGGTGTCTAGGAGCTGGAGGCCCTCAACCCTTTCCTCTTCGTCTTCCTCATTCTGGGCATCGCCATCGTCGAGTCCTTCACCATCAGCAAAGGCTGGGAGTCCCCGGAGGAAATGCGCGCCGGTGAGTCAACGCCCTGCCAGGCTTTTGCGTTCTACCCTTTCTCTTTTCCTCCTTACGGCTTCTCGGCTTTGTAGGGTGTCAGCTTCCCGTCGATTCCCTGTGCGTTCGTGTCGAATTATCGGCCGTATGGGTCGGAGGGTCGGTGGGGTACCGCAGTCGAAGGGGAGACGAGCGAATGAGTCCTCACAAACTTTCTGTGCTGTTTTCTTATCTGCAGGCGGCAACACGATCGCGGGTCTCCGAGACACGTACGTGGCCGGCGACTTGGAGTTCGACCCCCTCGGTGCGTGGGGGGGAGGGAAAGGACCAAGGACCACAAGGGAGGGAGGCGGACAGGAACGAGGGAAAGTTTCGATGTATACCACAGGGCTCTACGTGACGGTCTTGTGGGGCTCTTGCGTGAGGTTGCATCGCCCGACAGTCGTGGAGCGGTGGCGGTGGCTTCCCGGCCCAGTCACGCCAGACGGACATGGGCGCAAGAACGTCGGACTCGTGGGGGGCCTGTCACCCCCGAACCTCCCCTCCCGGTCTCACCATCCCCTCGTCCACTTTCTCTTCCTTCAGGCCTGGCTCCTACGGCGGACGTGGACGCGTTCATCAACCAGCGTTCCAAGGAGCTCAACAACGGTCGCTTGGCCATGATTGCTTGGGCGGGCATGGTCGTCCAAGAGCTGATCTCCAACTCAAAAATCTTCTCCTAAGCCTTCGTTTATGGACTGGAAAAGGGAGGAAGACGGAAAGTAGAAGAAAGACCAGGCGGAGCTTGAGTGAAGTGTCTGAGAGGTGGTGATGATGCTGGTGCAATCGTTTTGATGAGTAGTTTGTATTTGGGCGAAGGAGAGTTGCCATTTTTTGCCATGCCGGTCCTCGATTTCGACCGAGCAAGTGCAAGCTTTGTTTTTCATGTGGAGGTGGTTCCAGACGCTCTCTTGGCTGTGACGGAGGCGTGAGTGGAGAGATCCGAGCGCGAGCATTTCAGTGCCTTCCTTTTTTAAAAAAGGGTTGAGAGCGTTCGTCTCTCAACCAGGTTTTTCTGTAATTTTTGAGCCCAAACACGAGCTGAGAAAGCTGTGGGATTGTCATCAGACCAGAGTTTTGCAGGCGAACGAAAAGACAGGGATGGGGGAAAAGCGGAATGTCTTTCTGAAGTAGGGTGCAGAAAATATGAATGAGAGCTGACAAACCGGAAACCAACAAACAAATCAAATGGGAGAATTATCAAAAGTTGAATCCAGCCTTTTCCTTCAAGTATTCGTACATATTTTAGCTGCGGGTGCCCGCACCGCTTTTGCCTGACGTCGAGTGAACCATAAGGTGTTAATGAGCTGGGAACATTGTGCGGCACGGACTTGATCACTGAAAATAGTAATGAGTATCTCTTATCCCGAAACAGCACAAACATTCATATCAGAGCAATTTACATGGTAAAACATTGCAACAAAAATGTGTATTACCTATTGCATGTGACATGAAAGTACGATCACTTGGCGGGCCTGTGAGAGGCGTGGCGCATGGAAACCACTGTCTTCAATCTGGAAGACCTGTTAGCAACTATTCACATGTTTTTCTTAGGCTGGGAGGATTTGTAACAGCATTGCTGCCACAAGTTTATTTTTACGGGAGGTCGGAGGGCCGTGTTCAGAAAACAAGTCGTGAAGTACTACAACTAGCAAGTAACCTCCTCTATTCTTAGCGATGAAACTTGTCGGGTTAATTGAGTACTGAAATCCCGTCGCGGCAAAGTTTTAAAGATGTCGCGGGACTGAATTTTACTTGCCTTTAAGATTTTCCGCGCCTACACGTCGCTCAGATCTTTGTATCTACTTCCTGTTGCTCGCAGAGGACGACGTGTTGCAAACGAGCGAAGGGTCAGGACCGGGAAAAAATATAACTCCGTACTCTGACAAATCGACGCAACGAGGCACCACAATATTATGTCATACTTCCTGATGTTGTCGTCTTTGTTCCTAAAGGCGTGGGATCCCATGGAAATCAGAATATGGCAAGCTTAGACGGTGCACACATGTACCACAGCAAAGCCCAGCGGGACGGGCAGGAGACTGGATGGCCCGATAGGAACAATGATTCCGGCGCCATTCATGGCCAAGAAACGATGCAGCAGAGAAGAAAGACCGGCGAACGACGTCGCAATGGTGAAGCGCCGGCGCTGCGGCCGGGTTTGGGGGGCAGATGCAACGAGACAGAGGAAGGTGGCGACGATGGACGGGAACTTCGGGAGCAGCCAAAGAAGTCAACCATGCCTACTTTATCCTCAGGACATGATCGTCCCCCTTGCCAAATGCAGCAGGCTCGATATGAGCATCAGCATCACCTCAAGCAGCAGCAGCGACGGAATCAAAGGGGTGTGAACGGCCAGGAGGGTCCCAGGGAGGGAGGGAGGAAGACCAGAGGGCCGAAAGACGCCTGGGGCTTGGAGTATCGGCGTTCCGATCTGAAATTATGGGGAGAAATAATGCGGGCAACGCAAGCACTGGCCAAGCTTTTTGCCGAGGATGGACAAGACGGAATGGAGGGGCAGCGAGGAAATGCCAAGGTGGCGGTGGAAGCGGAGGAGGAAGAACGGGGAGAGGAGGAGGGGGGGCCGACGACGGCCCTGGATCGCGTCCTGACCAAGCTCTCCGCTGTACGTTTAAACGTCACTGGCCTTTGTCCACGCCTCATCCCCATCGCTTGCTCCTCCTGGCTGTGAAGGATGCGTGTCGGTGACGTCCTCTCCCCTTCCTCCCCCCCCGCGCCTCTTCCCCTCCCCTTTCCCTCCCTCTAGTGCACCCTCCCGGTTCCCTCGGTCTCGCACGACGAGACCGCATCCCTCTTCAGCCTCCTCTACCAGGCCTGGACAGGGCTGGCGGTACAAGGACAAGAGAGGGGGGAAAGAGGAGGGAGGGGGGGAGGGCAGAGCGCGTCCCCCCTCACGAGATCCGGTCTAAGGATCGCGCGGCTTTCCCTCTCTCTGGTAAGCGCCCACTCGAAGGTCGGGTTCCAGGGCCCCTCCATCTCTGCTTTTTTTTCTTCCTGATGGGTCTCCGGAGGGTCCTGGTTGCCCTCTCCCTTGCTTATCGGACGTCAACCCCTCCCTTCATCCCTCCCTCCTTCCCTCCCTCCCACCCACCCCCTCCTTCCCTCTATCCCCTTCTCTCTTTCTCCCCCAGGACCGGATTTCCTTGCGCTTCAGTAGCCCGCAGCTGGCTGTCTCGGTCAAATTTCACGCGGCTTTACTCGGGATGTGTCTTGAGGAAGGGTTAGGGACCGAGGGAGGGAGGGCGGGGGAAGGGGAGGAAGAGGAAGAGGCCGCCGTGGTGGAAGTGGCCCTGCTCGTGTTGGCACAGGTACGCGAAGCAATTGACGTGCGAGCTGAGAGCTTGTTCAGGAGGAAGAATCGGAGGGGGTAGGGGGGCACAGACCAGGGGGGAAGGGAGGGTTGGTGCTTAAGGGAAGGGGGGGGGGACCGTGCTACCGGCACTCTCATGATCGATGAGGGTGGCTCAACATTCCTCTCTTCCATCCTCACAGCTCATCCACGACCAAGGAGACCGCATGGACTCCCTCCATTCCTCCCTCCTCCCCTCTCTCCTCTCCATCGCTAAGCCTTGCCCCCCCCCCGGGATCCCCTCGGGCCCTGCTACCTTAGATTCTGCCGCGGAAGGCAACACGCAGGGGGGGAAGGAGGAAGGGAGGGAGGGCAAGAGGGAGGGAGGGGACATGGTCTCCAGGCTCCGACGAGAAAGAGAGCGCGGCCTCGCCCTGGACTGCCTGGGTTTCCTCTGCAAGCACCGCCTCCCCTCCCTCCGACCCCCAAGCCCCCTCCCTCCTCTTCCCCCTCTTCCTTTCCACCCTCGCGTCTTCCCCCGCCCCGTCCTCCCTCCCGCCCTCCCTCCCTGCCTCCCTACAAGCCATGCTCTACCTCCTCCAAGACGGACCCCAGGGCATGGGCAGGGGGATGGAGGCGGCCGCCGCCGGAGTCCTCGTCCGGGTCGTGAACAAGGCCCTCCAACCCACGGTGCACCTCCTCCCTCCCTCCCTCCCTCCCTCCCTCCCTCCCTCCTTCCCTCCCGCTCCCTCTCCTTGTCTC
This sequence comes from Nannochloropsis salina CCMP1776, assembly GCA_004565275.1. NCBI lineage: Eukaryota > Eustigmatophyceae > Eustigmatales > Monodopsidaceae > Microchloropsis > Microchloropsis salina. Next base: position 31,277 of record SDOX01000040.1, read on the forward strand.
CTTTTCTCCTTCCAGTCCCTGGAGTTTAGCGGGACAGGATATATATTATATATATATCTATCCGCGCCTCCTCGCCTCCTTCTCGTCCCAACGACCACCACACCCGTGGGTGAGCCTCCTCAATCGCTCTTTTTCTCTCTCCCTTCCTTCCCTTGCCATCCCTCCCCCTTTTTTTCCCTTTCAGCGGATTTCCATGTCCAAAGCGGGCAAGATAGTGACCGCCGAGTGGCAGCGCTCCTGGGACGAAGGCCATCAGGAGAAGGAGGGGAGGCAGGCGCTTAGGGTGGGGGAGGAGGAGGAAAGGGCAAAGGGAGGGACACGGCGCCTTGTCCACGGACCATCTTCCTCCCCCACCGCGTCAATTTCGTGGCCTCCCATTGATGCCGTGCACGCGGCGCCGCCTGGCCCTTGGGGCCCCTCTCCCCGAGACGGACGACACCTCCACAAAAGTCCTTCGTCCACTCTTTCCCCCTCCCTGCCCGCCGCCCCTGCCTCCCTCCGCCTCCTCTTCCTCCAGCTCCTGGACCTCCTCGCTGCCTCCTACCCCAAGGCCTTGCTCCCTCACTGGCCCCTCCTCCTCCCGGACAGCCCTTCCCTTCCTTCTTTCCGCCCGAGCTCGGCGTCGACCGCTCTCGGCCCGCCCCCCCTCCTTCTCTACCTGGAACACAGCGAGGCAGAGGGAGAAGGAAGCGCTCGTGCGGCGGGCGTGATGGCGCTGGGTGAGGAATCGGAGGGGAAGGGCGCGAGGAGGATGCTACGCTTGCTTGGGTACATTGACACGATCCTCTTCCCTCCCTCCCTCTCTCCCTCCCTCCCTCCCTCCCTCCCTCCCTCCCTCCCTCCCTCCCTCCCTCCCTCCTCTTCCCTCTTTCTCCAACTCCCCCCAGCGAGCATGCTCCGGACAGCCCCCCTCCTCCAATGGAACGAAGCACTCAGTAAAGAGCGGTGGCCTCCCGCCCGGTCGCCCGCCTCCCCCGCCTTCCGCCCCTTCCCCTCCCTCTCCCGTCCCTCCCTGACGGATCGCTGGCGGTACACCCTCCTGAACGTGCATACCACGCTCCCTGCCCTGGTGGAGGGAGGGAGGGCGGGGGGGAGGGAGGGGCAACCGGCGACTTTTTATCAGGTAGGGATGGGGGGGATAAAGGGAGGGGACACCGGAGGGAAAGGCAGGAAACGTGGGAGGGAATCATGAAGGACGATATCAATGGGAGGACTAGGGCGGCGAGGAAGGGGGGGGGCGGGGGCAGGAAAGGTGGTAGGGAAAGCATATGGGAAAGGGAAGGAGTTCGAGAGGGTGGGAAGCACGAGGGCGGGAGAGAAAAGTGAAAGTAAAGTAGGCGGCGAAGCCTCCTTCCGCACCTCGCCCTGCACCCTTTAAAAGATTGTACCATCGCACCTGACAGGAACTCCTGAAAACCGTCGGCGTGCTCCTCTCCTCCCTCCCGATGAACCTTTTCGCCCCCTTCCCTCCTTCCACCCCCCCTTCGGCGCCTGCGAGCGCCTCGGCCCCTACCCCGCTCCCTCTTGGCGCGCCCCCCCTCCCTTCGTTGCATCCGTGGGAAGCCTTGAAAGTCAGGATGCGGTCTTGCACCGCCGAAGCCCTCTTCCGTTTCCACCAACTGCTGCGCGTGGGGCCGGGGGAGGGGGAGGGAAGGAAGGGGGGGAGGGCGTCCATCGATCCCAGAATGTGTCGTGAGATCCTTCACGCACTGGCTGCTCTGCTGCAAGCGGTGACTCCCGCTCCTCCTTCCATTCCACCTGCCTATGATCCCATCCTCTCCCTCCTCTTGCATGTCCAGGAAGGCCTGGGGGAGGGGAGGAGGGAGGGAGGGAGGGAGGAAGGGAGGGAGGGAGGGAGGGAGGGGAGCCTAGTGTTCATTGACCAGTTGCTGTACGCAGCCGCAGCGAGCAGGCCACCCCGGGAAAGGAGCGAAAACGCGGAGGCTGCGATGGGAAAGGGAGGAGGGTGGCAGCGGGAGGGGCGCCGAGGGTCTTTGTCGGCGGAACGCCAGGACGCGCTCCTCCTTCTCGGTCGGGTGGCGAGGTGAGTGCTCCATGACCTCCAGATATCCCACTTGAGTGCTTCCCTTCTTGGTTTTCCTCCTTTGGCACGGCGTCCTTCTGGCTTTTCTTGCTGGCATTTGGGAAGGGACGGTGCTTCTGGAAGTCCTCCATGTCACCCTTCGCCTTAAGTCTTCCTCCCCCCCTGGGCCGACGTGTTCATAGGCGTCTTTTCCCGCCTTTTCTCCACGGGCGTGGCCCTTGGTTCCTGGGCTTGCAGACAACGTCCTCGCTCCCTCCCTCAGTCCTCCCTTCCTTCCTACCCATCCTGCCCTTCCTCCGCCTCTCTTCTCCTAGGGGCTATGGGTACCTCCTCCTCTCTCCTCCTTCTCGCCTCCAATGGTTTCAAGAACGAGTGCTTCTGGGAAATTTCGGGGGGGGGGACCAGAACATAAGACTCCATGCACTGAAGGTAAAGAAAGGAGGGAGGGAGGACGGGAGAGTGGGAAGACGACCACACGAAGGGATCGAACGAGGGAGGATCAGAGTGACCGAGGAGGGAGAAACGGAGGAGTGTGGTGAGAGCGAAGGCACACAGGGCAGAGGACGGCAAGAATAAAGCAAGGATAGACTCGGGGGAGGCCGCACAGAAGGAAGGGAGAAAGGTCTGGCGTTGATGGATGCAACGTCTTCATTCCATATTATTATGTTATCAATTTTCAATTTATATCCCAGGTGGTGGAGGAGCTGCTGCAGTGGCGGAAGCATAAAAAGACAGAGGATATCGCAGGGCAGGGCAGGAGGGAAGGGGCGGGAGGAAGGAAAATAAGGCGCGAAGGAGGGTCACTTGAAGGCTGGCTTCTTTTCTTGATGCAGTAAGTTCCGTCCTCCCTCCCTTTCACTTTCCCAGTCGGTCTCGGTCCACATCCTGCTCTGATGGCCCCTCCCCTTCGCGCCTGTCACTCGTCTTTCCTTCTCAATTCACAAGCCATGTCCGTCACGCGTTCTACGACCCTTACCACGGAGTACGAGCCGTAGCCTGCGCTTGCCTTTCACACTTCGAGGCGAAGGACTGGCGCGAAGGGTGGGATGGGGGGGTGGGGAGGGAGCGACTCATTTCTTCCCCTCTGCTTCCTGTGGAGCATGCCTTGTCTCCCGCGAAAGGAAGGAGAGAGAGGGAAGGGCGAGGGAGAACAGGGAAAGAAGGTGTCGACGGGGTAAAAGCAAGCGGAGCACGTGGGGAGGGAGAGGGAGTAGCAGGCACCGCAGATGTCGCACTCTCGCTCGAAGGCTTCTTAATGCACCTGGTGGTTGCCGCGCGGGAGGATCCGGTCTCCGGTATCAAGGTATGTCCTCTCCATGTTGTTCCTCCTCCTCTTGCATCCTTTATGTGAGCGACCGTGGTCTTTTGGTGTGTCTATTTTGCCCTTCATTTTAAACACATGTTATCTCTCCCCTTGAGCCAGGCAAACGCCTGCCGCGTTCTCGGCGTCCTTCTCCCCCACTGGAGCACCCTCTTCCTCCCTTCCTCCCTCCCTCCCTCCCTCCCTCCCTCCGTGCCCTGTCAAGCCCTCCTGGTCGCCACGCAAGACGCGCGTCTCGGCGTTCGCGCCCAGGCGATATGGGCCCTCTCCAATTTCAGTCAGTCTTTGAGCAGGGAGGGGGCTGGGAATCGCGTCCGGGTCGACGTGGGGGCCATCTGTGCGGCCGCTCTGGAGGTTCTGAAGCAGCAACCAGGGCAGGAAAAGACGGCGAATAGTGCCCTGAGAGCCATGGGGTAAGAAGGGAAGGGGAAAGGTGGAAGGGAGGGAAGCTTTTCTAGCGGACTTGAATGCCGCATCGCTCATATTCCACTTGTCAACAAGTGGGTTCTCGATACTTATTCTGTGCTCATCGCTCCTTCATGTCTCGTGTCTCAACGGATATTTTTTCTTCTTCTACTTCTCTGCCTTTCTTGACTTACTTGCTCTCCGCCCTGGTGTGGGACCAGGCATCTCGTGGGTCGTCTGGGCTTGGAAGAGGGTGGGAACCACGAAAAGGATCCCAGAGACGATGGACAGGGAGGTTACAACGGCGGGAATGGTCGGAGGAGGACCGAGGAAGAATTCCGCTTGCGCCGAGACTGTCTCGAAGTCATGCTCGAGTCCTTGAGGGATCCAGAAAGGGAGGAAAGGAGGGAGGGAGGGGGAGAGGGGGGCGAAAGAGACCAAGGGGTAAGGGAGGCAGGATCGCGTGTAAAATTAAAGTGGAATGCGTGCTGTGCCCTGACGTCTTTCCTCGAAGCCAGGGCATTGCAAAGCGCCGACCAGGTGGAGAAGGAGGAGGGTGAAAAGAGAGCGGTAGAGGGAGGACGGGAGGGATGGTTGGAAGATCGGAAGCGAGACCGTGACGAGAGAGGGCCGGTTGTCGTGGCACTCCTGCATGCGCTGTTGACGGACAAGAATGCCAAGGTAAAGCGAAAAGACGACCGGGGGGAAGGGGGAGACGCGTGGTGGAGGCAGGGATGGGAGGGGCCGGAGGGACAATGACTGCGAGCAAGAGGGGTTTGATCACATAGGGAGAGCTCTGTGGTACCCCCTAGGAGGGGGGCGCAAAGGAGTAAGGCTCTTAGGTGGACGGTCCTTGTGTGAGATTGTAGGCGGGGTTTCTCGTCCGTGGGACAATGTCTGTTGTCCGCTAAATGCCGTCGTTGTCCGCTCACATTTTTCTCTTTTTCTGGCCTTTTCTGACCCCTTCGCCCCTTGGCCATCAAGGTACGCGCTCATGCCGCTTTGGGCCTCCGTGCGGTCGGAAATTTTCGGTCCTCTTACTCCTATTACTCTGAAGGGGGATTCTCCGCTATCCTGGATGCTGTCCTGGATGCCCGCGCCCACTTTGCCCTGTCCCCTCCTCAGACCTCACACTCCCTCGATCGTCTTTTGCGGCACCTGGTGGGGGTAGCTGTGGTCCGAGAGGGAGATGGCGGGCGGCGAGCAGAGGAGGAACTGAATGCCGACACGGCACGGCGGGTGCTAGCTTGGCTGCGGAGTTATGCAGCACATGGTGAAGGAGCGAAAAACCAAGACAGGCCCGGGCAAGCGTGTCGAGAATTGGCGCAGGCGTGGTACGAAGAGGGCAAGGCGAGAAGATGGGATGTAGATATATTGGACGGGTTGCGCTGGTTTATCAGGGAAGAGAGTATGGGTGGGAGACAAACGAGAGTAGGAGCAAAAATGATAGAAGGAGGAAGGGAAGGACATCGTATGGCAGAGGAGGACGAGGAAGAAATTTAGGTGTGTATACACGGTCTTAATGGATGAAAAATAATCGTTGCAATAAGGCGAAAGCCCGTATAGGAGAAACGCACGCAACCTCAGGAAGGCCGTAACACCATTCTTTCTTGCAAGAAGTATGCAGCGTCGCACATTAACCCCAACAACAGAAATTCGACGAATCTGCCCACCGCCGATACTCGAAATCTACCAACAATATGAATGAGACCTGGGTCCGTGGGACTTCACAAACAGTGTCCTCCTGACTCTCGACCCGAAAAAGGGAACGTATAGTTATATATATACTCTTTATAGTACCCTCCGAGAGTGGTATCGGCTCTCTGGCCTTCAAGTTGTTCCTCGACACAAGTCTCGCGCCTCCGGGAGAAGGAGATTCGATCACATAGGCGACCGCGTTCCGTGACCAAGGTGCACCATTATGAGGGGTATCAGACTCTTGTGTGTTCACAGTTTATGTGCTGGTTTTATGAAAGGTGACATGCTTTCACTACATGGCAGAAAGTGGCTGACCGCCTGGGGTGAGGGCCTAGCGACAAGAACACACCACTTCAACATATGCCTTACTTCACTTCCTTCGCTCGATATTCAGGGAGAAAAATAGAGCAGATTATCATTGAGCGTGTGCTACAGAGTCTCCTTCCGAGGCACTGGTTGCACAGCTCGACTCGATGTTGCTCGTGAATTTCCATTCACCGCGTGATCATGGACGTCTATGCTTGTTGGAAGAGGTGTCAAGTCGAACATCCCATTCAATGCCTTGCAGTTCATCTTGCCTTCCGATCGTGACCTTTCCGCTCATCGTGATCTACTCTGCTCGTTTTATTTTCCCTACAGTACAATGAAGTCTTATTTGGGCCTTTGCCTTATCGGTGGAGTGGTGACCGCGGCCGCTTCCTCCGACTCCGCATCCTATACTTCTCGCAGCAGCAAGCGCGGCCTTCATCTAAAATGCAGGGCTGTCAAAGATGAAACGCCCGCCCTTCATCGTGCAAGTATTATACCTGCATCTCACTCATCCTGTAAACCCAAGGGCGAGTGCCTGGTATTTCCAAGCACCACCAAAGGCACGACGCTCATGCATCGGGTGCGAGGCGGGGGGCCTGGAATTTTCCGACGAGAAGACTACTTTGAAGAGACTGCCGTGGATCGAGGGCGCTGCTTGGCCCGGATGTATACCCTGACGACACTCCTGTACGCTGTCGTTGCGGGTGTGCTCTCCGTGCCTCTTCCCAAGTATATGCCTGCTGTCCTTGCTCCTTTTCTTCTTGACAGTGGGGATCCGGTGTTGGCGAGATCTTTCGGCGTCGGCGCCGTGGCTGTCCTCCTCCTGTCCATGGTCCTTGTCAAGAACCGCACAGCCCGCGTCAGCTTCCCCATGAACGCTACTCTCCTCCTCAGCGCCACCGGCCTGAAAGCCCTTCTGCTCGCTGTCCTCTCCTACCGTTTCTTCCCTCCTTCTTCCACGTCCCCGTATGCCTCTTTCCCTCGTCTCTTCGCGTTCCAGACCACCGTGACTCAGTTTGCTCAAGCCCTCTTCGCCGCCTACTTGCCTGCGAGGGCTGAGTCTTTCTTCCCCTACCTCCTCACCACCGTCCTAACCCTCCTCCCCGCCCGACCCCTATCCCTCCTCCTCTCCCTTCCCCTCCCCTCCGTGATGGTAGCGGCTGCCTTATCCTTCCTCGCCTCTGTGGTAATTCTGCTTGCGAGCCAGTCCTCTGTCCAAGGCCGGGCACACCGCAACGGGTGGGAGGCAGTGGCGGAGATGGTCACGACAGTCCTGGGTGGGGTGGGCCAAGGCTGATGCCGAAGAGAGAGAAAGTGGGAAGCTTGTAGACAAGAGGAGGAGGATGCGTAGACGAGGAAAGGGGAGCATGCAGAAGCAGGAGAGAGGGCAGCACGGGGAATCTGTAGCTGTCCTAAAAAGGGGACAGAGGAAGGCGACAGGCAAAGACTGTGTCGAAAAGGTGTAAGTAAGAGTGTTGGGTGCCAAGAGGGTGAGGGGAAAAGAAACCAAGACCAGAACAGAATGTAATGCGGGGGAATGCACGTGGAATCGAAAGGGGTGTGACGATGACGCGCTGGACGGTTTTCCGAGCAAGAAAGGGGGAGGAGTCCTAGGGCCACGCCCGGGGTAGGAAAGACCGAGGGAGGGAATGCGGTTTTGGCAGAAACAAGGATATGCCCAACGACTATGAGCGGGGAAGAAGAAAATGGTGCGCAGTGAGGCCGAAGGAGCAATTTGTTCGGGGGTTGTAAGTTCGATTCCTTGTTCACGCTCGTCACAGGGCACGTTTTCTTTCAGACTTCTGTGTTGCGAAGCACCCAGCCACACGGTGTAAGCGGTGGTGCCCGGCGCGCGTGCTTTTGCATGTGCGCAATGGACTTTGGTGGTCCCCTTTCCCCTCCCTCCCTACCTCCCTCCCTCCTTCCCGTCGCTCAGGGAATTGCGACCTGCAGAGAAGGACATTCACAGAGAGGAAGCCTGTTACCAAAGCCGTCCCTGGGCTGGAGCATGATCCTCACTGAGCCCCCTTCCCTTTCTCCCTCCCACGCAGGGATCCTCATGCAGAGGGGGAAGACCGACGTCAAGGCCCGACCCAGCCACAAGGGCGACGGGGAGGACAAGGAGGGAGGGGGAGGGGGAGGGAGTGGAGGAGGGAGGAAGAAGAGGATGACCTCTGTGCTGTGCACGTCCCTCGGTCGCCGCCATTTCCACACCAGCTGTCCACTCAGAATGCGCTGCTTTCCTTCCCACCCTGCCCCCTTTAAGAGCAGAGATCCCGGCTCGACCAAGCCTCCTTCCTCAGCTTCTGTTCTCCCTCCCATAAAGTAGGGTCGTTGAAGGCGGGGCAGGGAATGGGAGAGCCGGAGGGAGGGCTCTTGCCCCTCTCCCTCCTCTGTGCCCGATGCAGGTGCATACCCCATGCTGATTTCCCCGAGATAAAGGCCATAGGGACGCAGGACGAGAGAGGCCGGGACGGAGGAAGGACGAGGCTGCTTTAGGCAGCGGAGGCGGAGTTCGCGAGTCGTATCCCCGGCCAGGGGCATATCCAGGACTCGAAAATGCCGACGGCGCCAAGGAAGAATCTTACAGGGGGGGCAGCTTTCCTCTCGGTGCAAGCTGGGCAGATTTAAGGAAGGGTCGCCAGAGGGAGAGAGGGAGGCCCGGGTGGAGGAGGGAGGACGCTGAGTGCGGCCATCGCCACGCTCACGAAGACTTTCGTCCAAGTCCTTCAGCCCCCTCCCATCCCTCCCGTCCGCCACAGGGTAGTCAGCAATAGCTTCACAGTATCTTTTCAAGGCCTGGAAGCCTTCCTGTGCTCCTTTTTTTGCGGCGTCCTCGTCCTTCGTTTCACGTGACAAGCAGTCTCCTCCCTCCATTTGCCCGCCCTTCCAATCCCCTGGCCCCTGCCGTCGCAAGACTAGGCGCCTGTCCTGCCTTCCTTTGTCCGCCTCCGGCATCTTTCCCATCCCCTTCTCTCCTTCCACGTCTGCCCCATCTTTATGAAGCACAAGTTCCAGGACGAACTCGTCGTCCTCGTGCTCGCAGTGGTAAACAACGTTCACTTCGAACGGCGACGCAGACGTGGGCACCTCTGTTTTGAAGAGAGGGAAGGAAATTCCCTTTTCCCCGCCCTCTTCCCTGGCACCAGAGGACAGGATCCCACGAATGTGCAAAGAAGAGCCGCCGTGAAACGCCGTCTGATAACAAATTTGGGCCCGAAGGTGGCAGGGAGGAGACACAAGAGGGAGAGGGGGAGGGAGGACGAGGCTGCCGTCTCGGACAGCAGCCGAGCGTTGTTGGTCGGCCGTGGGAGGAGACGGAGGGTTGGGAAAGGATGCACTGCGGACAGTGCAATCAGTCAATACCAGCGGCAATGGGTCCTGCATGTTCAAATTATACCAGGGCACCTCTTCCCGTCTTTTTCTTTCTTCCCCTCCCTCCTCTCCTTCTGCGCAAATTGTCGCTACGGCCGTGATTGCCGGGCAGAGCGATATTTGACCGGCAGCCACCCAAACTTTCAAGCCGACACCCGTCCCAAAATTTGTCAAGAAGGTTCGTTCGCCAGTTTTTGGTCCTCCCTCTCCTCCTTCCTCCTTTCGTCCTCCCAGGCTACCGGCTGGAAGAGGCCGCCGGGGCCAGATCCTGGCAACTTTCGACCAGAATTCTTCTTGTACAGCTTCAAAAATGCCTTCAATGCGATAAAACTTCGCCACAGCTGACGACAGGTGAGATGACGCATGCGATTGAGGCAAGTGGGCTTTCAGAATAGGAGAACTCAGAGAGTCTATGACGTGTTCCTCAGGCGCCCCCTGCCCCCTCACTGTCTCCCTTCTCCGCACCTCCTCCTCCCAGATCCAGCCTGGCGCGAACAGGGCGGCTGATACACCGGCTGCTCTTGCTGCCTCAAGGGCTTCGCTACAATTAAACCCTCCTCCACCGTAAGTGCCCCGCCCAAAGCAATCAACCCCCATCCATACATCCCACTGACGGCTTTTCTCCCCTCCTGTCTGCGACAAAGCGGACCGCTCGCTCACACTGGCCGTGAATGAGTTCTGATCTACCATTTTGTGAGCCTGCTGCTCTCGTCGGGTTACTTTGAACAACCTCGCATTATCTTCCTTTCCCGGCCCCTTCTTGCTTTCCTCCTCTCCGTCTGGAAAAGCAGCGACCGACAATTTACCGGACCTTCCAAGCCGCGGGCTTCCTCTCAAGCCTTCGCTCTGCGCTCGTCCCATCGTTGAGACACCCTCATACCCGGAAATCCCCAACTCGAGAGACCAAGGAGAGGCAGAGGTCTTGGCCAAGGCCGCGCTAGCGGCAGGCCCCTCTCTTTTCCAGCAATAATTTGTGAAAATCCCATCGCACGCGTGGAAAAAAACTTTATTTCGCTCCGTCAGCCCGTCTTGCCATTCCAATTTTCCCGTGTCGCTAACCACTGAGTCGTACCAGAGCACCGTCGCACCTATTTGCTTGACTTTTTTCATGCCCTGGGTCAGGGCCCGCAAGAAGATAACCACGTTCTCGACAGCTGTTTCTGACTCAACCTCGTTCTCAATGTTGATCAGCCAACCGTCTAGACCATGGTAGACAGACAATGCCACAAGGCGTTTAGCAAGGGCGATCGCGACAACGGGCGAATGAAAGAGTCGACGGCAAACCTCTTTCCCTTCCTCCCATTCAGTGAGAAAGGTTCCTAAGCAACGAACACCGTGGCGATGGCACAACGATATCCAGCTAGGGGGCGGAAGGGAGACAAGATGGTGGGAAAAGTAGACGAAAATGTCGGCGAATTCAATGGCATGCAAGCGAAATGCGGGGGCGAGGGAGCAAGGAGCTGTCGAGAAGGAAGGGGAGTGGAGGAAGGGAGGAGAGGGGCCGGCCGTTAAAATCAGACAGGGGGCCCTCCGAGCATGGGATGAAACAGACTGCGCTTTCAGACAAGTTCATCTCCTTTTCAAAGTCCTTAATGACAGTTGCTTGAGCCGTCCTTCCCCGAAACAGCCCTCTTAAAGTCACCAACTCCACGTCTTTCTTCTCGCAGCCCTTTTCAATTTGCTATTACGCTTCTTCAATTTCTTGTTTCCCATCGCAATGCTTTGGATTGGTCGCCCACTCTCTTCCGTCCGCGATTAAATCTCTCATCTTTTTTTCTTACCCCTTTTGTCGGCGCAGGAAAGATCAACAGATTGCGAAGCCTCACAAGCCCCGTACCCTTCGGCCGCCTCTTCTTTGTTACTGACGTCTTTCGCACTCCCATAAGTGCTACGCATATCCATTTCCACTCCATTACCATGAGATACTCTCTCATTTCTCCACGTGTCTTCCCCCCATGGACAACTCAGTCCAAAACAATGTCTATCTCCCAGATAGCCTCCCTGCAGATCGTGGCACATCAACAACTTGCTTCTCGATAGCTCGTGGACCCCGATTTGATTCCTTTCATGCTTTCTTTTCTGCACGGGTCGTGCCTCAGTATCGTTTCTTAGAGATGGTGATGAGACGCTCTTAGCAAAGGTAGATGAGGCAGACAGGTGGAAGGGTATGGGGAATTTTTCGAAGGAAGGCAAGACAGTAAGCGGAAGAGGTGTAGTATAGGAAGATGGCGGAAGGTAAATGTGGGGTGGATCCCATTTCCAAAGCTCGTCGATAGAAGTTATAGGTCGAGTTTCGATAAAAGGAATATGTGGAAGTGAAATACCTGGCGGGATTGGCAGGTTTGCCGACGCAGGACAACATCGTACGTAAGGAGAGCCTTTATTGAGAAAATGATGGTCGGAAACCAGCTTTCTCCGCGAATCATTGCCTTCTCCCTCGCATTCAGTATATTCCATTCTTTTACTTTGGACCGTAGCCCCTTATATTAAGTAGGTGCTGTGAGGTGGTTGGTACGTGGGCAAAATCGCCCACCGGTACACTGTCGCGGAACTAGACTCTTCCGTTGTGTATAACGCCTGGTCACAATTGCAATAGCAATGCACCCATCCTGCCTGTCAGATATATCATGCATAATCATTAGCCTAGCGATGATGCTAACATATAAAAAGCTCTTACCGTTCACAAGCAGAATACAGTGAACACCCGAAATGTGGGCAAAACACTTAAATATAATACTCTAAAACGTTCTGCAACCGGGCACCGGCCAGTTTGCTCATTTTTACATTTAAACACCCCATAAAATGTTTATCATTTGTCATACTGTAATCCGAAAGCCTCCACGGCAGACATGGTCAGTGCGAGCAGTGTCTCCGAGCCCGCAATGCAGGTCGGCGCAACGGAGCAAAGTCCGAGCAACGTCCGAGCAACGTCCGAGCAACGTCCACGGAACGTCCGATGGAAGTCCGAGGGAAGTCCGAGGGAAGTCCGAGGGAAGCCCGGGGGAAGTCCGGGGGAAGTCCGAGCCGACGTCCGAGCTATCTCCGAGGGATGTCCGATCTACGTCCGGCCCAAACCATTTTCAAGCCTTTACCCTGATCGTCAATCTGCGACGTAGTTTATTCACTAAGAGTTGTCCTTATCTTCTTCTCCCCTATTCCTATATTCTTTTTCAGAATCTCTCCTGAGGGCAGAAATGGCCTTTCTCTTCTTTGTACGCGCTCCCATGCCTTAATTCAACAGCAAGTAAGCAGACGATTTCGATGTGTCCAATCTTTTAAGTAAGTAATAAGGTCGATAATGAACGATCCATTGTCAAAGTGTGCATGAGAGCCCTGACATTGATGGACTCGACCCATCCGTCTTTGTCTCTGCAGGCGCGTCTAAAGATGGACAAACAATTGTTACAGTAGATACTTGACGTTCTAAAAGGAAGTTTTTAATTTACTTTTCGCACAAAATTTTGATCGAAGCATTTATGGCGTGAATCAGATTTATCGTTCAAGAATACAAAATATGGCTCGTTGGCCTTAGATACGATGTGGCAAGGTAATTTGCTGCGAAGTAGGATTTCAGCCTTCAGGATTTGAGTCTTCGAAAAATGTAGTATGCAATTATCCCGTTCTTAAAATTGCACAAAATAGTCACTCTATATTCAATATGTCTTAATTTTCGTGTTACTCATTTATGATTGAAATGGAAAATTTGCCGAGCACATCCCGAAGTTCGAGCCCTAGTTTTGAAAAGTAGAGAAATGTACCATTCGTACCAATATAAATCAATATTAAAGTTTATATGGTTGTAATTCATGGAAACCCAAACATCAAAATGGTGATCCGCAGGGCTGAAACAATTGTTTTTGATCTTCTTCCTCTAGCCAGTTGTTCAAGCAGATGGACTTCCCAGGTCTGAAATTCTGGAGCTGGCATCATTGACCTATAAACCTTTGAGGCCCAGAATCGTCAACAATCGTTGAAAAATTCGTTGAGACTGTAATCAGAGTTAATGTCCTGGTCTGGTATTTCAATCGTCGTAGAACGTTTATACCATACCTGACCTCTCCAATAATACCAAAAAGAATGGTACCTCGAAAACCTTGAAAAGCTCTTGCCACGACAAAAGAATGTTACAGGCAAGTGAGAAAGTGCCTATATTTTATTGCCAACACGTCCTTTGTCGTTAGAGTCATGCTGAAAACTTAATGGAAGATATACTGACAAGAGCATATAATGCATGCGTTTTAGCGAACCCCCCCATAAGACAAAAATAACGGGTAGGTGAAATCGGCACCTAACTGCTTATGGAATGTATTACTCCCATAATGTGTTCTTTTCCATTATACAAATATTATGGACTATAAATTGGCAGCCTTTCCGTGTTAATTTTTAATGTATTTATTACTGCATGATAGTCAACTTTACTCGACTAAATATATTCGGCAAGATTATTTTTAAGTTGGATCAAGCTTTTCCATTGTCGTGCTCAGGTTTTGCACAGAAATTACAAATCCACGTTAGAGCATGTCCTTTATTAAATTTCACGTACCGTTGGCCAAAATTGCGCGACTTGCGGGTCGATCAAGTCTTAATTTCACGTATTTGTCATACAAATTCAGCGAAATGATTTGTCGGTTACGTACCAACGGCAGGTAGATGGATGGCATTTTCGCAAGTTTGCAAGTTTCTAACTTTATTCAAGACTACCTGTGCCTGTCCATGCCCCGAAAAAGAAATGGTTACATTAAACATGAACCACTCAGAAACATTTATGGCGCTAAATAATCTTTGGAGAGATAGCGGTGGATACTTAGGCAATGGTTGTAGGAGAACACCCCATCGGTCGGCGGATACATAGCAAACATTGCGATCTCCTTGTCCTCTTGCGCAATTTGACGACACTTGTAAAATATGTACTTGTGAAATTGTTTTTAAATCTACATAACAATCACTTTATAACTCGAAGTCAAATTCCTTAAATCGTATTGGCGGTTTTCGATAGCCTTCATCGTATAATCATTGACAGCATGCGAACGGAACCTTTTACGCCTTTGTCCACAAGATGAGTTTGCGGTAACCATTAAAGTGTCACGTGAGCTTTCATCTTCTGGTATGGCTATATATTTGCGGATAATCGTTAGCCTTTTTTGGCTTCTAGCTTTGTCGGAGGCATGGTGGCGTCCTAACAAGGTATTTGATTTCCTGAAGAAGCAAGCTCCACATGCATATTCAAGACCAGCCGCATCGACCACCTTTCGGTAAGAAAAATCAAATTAAAACTCATGCGAATGAATTTCGAAGGGTGTATTGTTTTCATGAATAAGGTGTAATTACTCAACTTTCAATAATAAGCTACAAAATATTTGAAACGATAGTCAACCAATAAAAATACATGCCTTCAAACAATTTTATTGAAAACAGAGATTCGAAGAGTAAAGAAACTTTCCTCGATGAGAAAACAGAAAAGCCTAAACTCTATCCCTACGGATCATATGAAAACGAAAGTGGACATGAGCCAGATGCCAATCAAGCAGGACATCAAAACACGCTCAACATTCCAAAATCGGGTCCAATAAATTTTAAACGCCGCCTCCAAGCGACCGGCCACACAGGCTCTACCGGCGCGACGGGTGACACGGGCGCTACCGGCGTGACGGGTGCTACCGGCGCGACGGGTGACACAGGCGCTACGGGCGCTACCGGCGCGACGGGTGACACGGGCGCTACGGGCGCTACCGGCGCGACGGGTGATACGGGTGCCACGGGCTCTACCGGCGCGACGGGTGACACGGGTGCTACGGGCGCTACCGGCGCGACGGGTGACACGGGCGCTACCGGCGCGACGGGTGATACGGGCGCTACGGGCGCTACCGGCGCGACGGGTGACACGGGCGCTACGGGTGCTACCGGCGCGACTGGTGATACGGGCGCTACGGGCGCTACCGGCGCGACGGGTGACACGGGCGCTACGGGCGCTACCGGCGCGACGGGTGATACGGGTGCTACGGGCTCTACCGGCGCGACGGGTGACACGGGCGCTACGGGCGCTACCGGCGCGACGGGTGACACGGGCGCTACCGGCGCGACGGGTGACACGGGTGCTACGGGTGCTACCGGCGCGACGGGTGATACGGGCGCTACGGGCTCTACCGGCGCGACGGGTGATACGGGCGCTACGGGCGCTACCGGCGCGACGGGTGACACGGGCGCTACGGGCGCTACCGGCGCGACGGGTGACACGGGTGCTACGGGCGCTACGGGCGCGACGGGTGACACGGGCGCTACTGGCGCTACCGGCGCGACGGGTGATACGGGCGCTACGGGCGCTACCGGCGCGACGGGTGACACGGGCGCTACGGGCGCTACCGGTGCGACGGGTGACACGGGCGCTACCGGCGCTACCGGCGCGACGGGTGACACGGGCGCTACGGGCGCTACCGGCGCGACGGGTGACACGGGCAATACGGGCGCTACCGGCGCGACGGGTGATACGGGCGCTACGGGCGCTACCGGCGCGACGGGTGACACGGGCGCTACGGGCGCTACCGGCGCGACGGGTGACACGGGTGCTACCGGCGCGACGGGTGATACGGGTGCTACGGGCGCTACTGGCGCGACGGGTGACACGGGTGCTACGGGCGCTACCGGCGCGACGGGTGACACGGGTGCTACGGGCGCTACCGGCGCGACGGGTGACACGGGCGCTACGGGCGCTACCGGCCTGACGGGTGCTACCGGCGCGACGGGTGACACGGGCGCTACTGGCGCTACCGGCGCGACGGGTGACACGGGCGCTACGGGCGCTACCGGCCTGACGGGTGACACGGGCGCTACGGGCGCTACCGGGGTGACGGGTGACACGGGCGCTACTGGCGCTACCGGCCTGACGGGTGACACGGGCGCTACGGGCGCTACCGGGGTGACGGGTGACACGGGCGCTACGGGCGCTACCGGCGCTACCGGCGTGACGGGTGCTACCGGCGTGACGGGTGACACGGGTGCTACGGGCGCTACCGGCCTGACGGGTGACACGGGCGCTACGGGTGCTACCGGCCTGACGGGCGATACGGGCGCTACCGGCGCTACCGGCGCTACCGGCGTGACGGGCGCTACCGGCGTGACGGGTGACACGGGCGCTACGGGCGCTACGGGCGTGACGGGTGACACAGGCGCTACGGGTGCTACCGGCCTGACGGGTGACACGGGCGCTACGGGCGCTACGGGTGCTACCGGTGTGACGGGTGATACAGGCGCTACGGGTGCTACCGGCGTGACGGGTGCTACCGGCGCGACGGGTGACACGGGCGCTACGGGCGCTACCGGCGCGACGGGTGACACGGGTGCTACGGGCGCTACCGGCGCGACGGGTGACACGGGTGCTACGGGCGCTACGGGCGCTACCGGCGCGACGGGTGACACGGGCTCTACGGGCGCTACCGGCGCGACGGGTGCTACGGGCGCTACCGGCGCGACGGGTGACACGGGCGCTACGGGCGCTACCGGCGCGACGGGTGACACGGGTGCTACGGGCGCTACCGGCCTGACGGGTGACACAGGCGCTACGGGCGCTACGGGTGCTACCGGCGTGACGGGTGCTACCGGCGTGACGGGTGACACGGGCGCTACGGGTGCTACCGGCCTGACGGGTGACACGGGCGCTACGGGCGCTACGGGCGCTACGGGTGCTACCGGCCTGACGGGTGACACAGGCGCTACGGGAGCTACCGGCGTGACGGGTGCTACCGGCGCGACGGGTGACACCGGCGCTACCGGCGATACCGGCGCGACGGGTGACACAGGCGCTACGGGCGCTACCGGCGCGACGGGTGACACGGGTGCTACGGGCGCTACCGGCCTGACGGGTGACACGGGCGCTACCGGCGCTACGGGTGCTACCGGCGTGACGGGTGACACGGGCGCTACCGGCGCTACCGGCGCTACCGGCGTGACGGGTGCTACCGGCGTGACGGGTGACACAGGCGCTACGGGCGCTACCGGCGCGACGGGTGACACGGGTGCTACGGGTGCTACCGGCCTGACGGGTGACACGGGCGCTACGGGCGCTACGGGTGCTACCGGCGTGACGGGCGATACCGGCGCTACCGGCGCTACCGGCGCTACCGGCGTGACGGGTGCTACCGGCGTGACG
>SDOX01000040.1:51406-70937 GCA_004565275.1 Nannochloropsis salina CCMP1776
CTTGCCCGGCTCGAAACTTTGCCATGGAATCTCAAATATTTTAGTCCCCTATTTTGCTGATATCTGAGACATGTACAAGAGTTAACATAGCCTATAATCACTTTATACGGTTTTTGAACCATAGAAGTTTCAAATGTAAAAGTAGCAAATGTAAGAGTGACATCGTGATAGTCGTGGAAGCACTTTTAATTTACAAAGGCTCAAGTAAGTCGGCCGGTCACGTTGGTTTGAGAGTTTTAAAAGCTATTCTGTCAGCCCAATGCTGTTTTATATTTGAAAAACTACTCCTACATTAGTATCCACATCAGAACGAATCCAACGAAGTAAAAGCAATGCTAAGAAAGGTGTACTAAAAGTATTAAGAAGAACCCGGGACAGGACGCCTAGAGCTCAGTTTAGCCATCGGTGCGTTGACAAAAGCGACGAGTCAAAACCGCATTTTTCTTTTGTTTGATTATTCCGGAAGGATGCGCGCCAACGACAAAGTGTCATTAAAAACTTTGACAAGCACGTGTCGCATTACTCAAGATGTAGTCATAGAATTTAGTAATTCTTTCGATAACAATTTGTTTCATGCCATTCTTAGACATCGTCAAAGTACTGTTCAATCTCTCCCCAAGAACATTGTAAAGTCCATGACGACTTATCACGGACACTGTATCCGAAGGTGAGACCCTCATTGTCTGCTTTCAGGCCAAGGCAATACTCGATATCACTTTCTGAATTAAACGTAAATGGAAGCGAATATCGCAGAATTTGGCTCATTTCAGAATTTAAAATCACCATTCTGTGTGTATAGATCCGTCTTCTACCTGATCGATATTTGACCATATGAGTTACGAACCACCATTCATTTCTATGCAAAATTCCATTTGTAGATCCTCTCATATTCAAAAAGGACAATGGAGACTTAATCGATCGATCAATAACAAATTCTCCTTTGTCTCGGTCAATGTGTCCAATTCTGATGAATGGGTACCACTCGTAGACCAAGCTTTCGATGCCATTGACAAAGACCCAATTTTTTTCGGTGCGATCTCCAAACGGGCCCCTTATAATATCTTGAATCGTTAAAGTCCATGTATCGGTTTCTATGACCCCAAGAAGCTGATTCATTTGGTTTGCACTGCGAGAATACTCCATTGAAGCGGACAGGGTGTAGATGACGCTGGAATTTGCTTTGTAATCGAAAGTGGATTTAAATCGAGTATCCTCTAATCCCTGAACATAAGCTTCCGGATGATGCCATCCTCTTTCAGCGATTCGAATTCGAAAATCCTCCGATTCTTGAATCTTTATATATTGATCACTGCCATCTACAAGAACTCGCGTCTTCACTTGGGAATCCTGAGAAACGTGGTACGACCCATCCTCTGCAGCGAAGTAGTTAACTTCCCGGAGTAGCACATGTGAGTCTAAGAACGTGGGAGTAGAAAAACGCCAAGGGTCATTCTCGTTCTTTTCAGCACGTAGAAGAGTGCGATGTCCGCGCAGTGATTGAGTATATACTGGAATGTTGTTATACACAATACTTGCAAGGTTGGAGGGGAGCAAGGGATTCTCCAGTAAATTCATGCATAGCGACAGACCGTGCCGTCGCGTAGAGCGATCGCTGAGAGCGCCTACATAATACCAAATAATTGATTTTTCGTAGTCCAACAAATAATCATGGACTGCTTCTTCCCCCGGAAGACGGTCAGCAGGCTTCGAGGTAGACTTTTTGGATGCCAAAAGGTAGTAGTAGTAAGCCAACGCATAATTTTCTTTCTCTCGGAACGCCTTGCAAAGGTAGTATGCCGGTTCTGCCCGTGGAAATGATTGATCTGAAGTAGTGTCGACTAGTAATCGGGCTTTTCCTAGCTCACCATTTTCAATTAAACATTTTACCGAAGGAAGTATATCTTTATTCTGCATATCATTAGAGACTTCCGTATCGAAAAGTTGAGCAAAGCATTTTGAAAACTTTAGATCATCCAGAGTCGCTTCTCTTGAAAAATCAAGCGTTGGATCTGTTAATTGACAGGATGAATATGAGTATCTAGGGACTGCACAGTATATAGGGGTAGAATTTAAACAGGGCTTACCGTCCACGTGATGTGATTGAGGATCGAATTCTTTTTTCTGTAACCTTAACGAAGTCAATAGAACGGTGATGAGGACTATCACCAAAAGGGAGTAGCCCAATGGTCTATAAGATTTTATGTGTTTTTTAGATCGTCTATCATCCTCCTTCTTGTGCAAGCTGTACTCATCCCGAACAAATGGCTACATTATATTTTAAAGTTAGGGTAAATTAGTTTTAATGTTAGTTCAGGTTCTCGAGGCATGCAAGTAGCTTGTCTCTGCGTACCGTGGTCGCGCACGAAAAGACACGATGAAGCATTAATCCTCACTTATGGTTAAGCCAGTTGTACTGCGATGAAAAGGGAATAGAAATTGGATTTAGTACATTGCGTGCGCATTTAGATCGTAGCCCTCCCTATTCTCTCTCTCGCATGTTTCATGCGGTATATCAAGACGTAATCCCGCAGGTCATGCTCAAACGGAGGACCATTGATGACTAGCTGAAAGAGCCCTGGCTTGTCAGGTCATATAGACGTGCGACTGCTAAAAATGATTAAGAATGTACATGTCAATGTCATATTACTCCTTGACAAGACCACTTATCGATGGAAAACTCTTGTCAAAGAAGAGATGAAGTGTAAGGATAACGCTTGCCTTGTCGGAACATCGCGGACAAACTTCCCGTTACTACCTGACTGCCCGGACATTGAGGCCTAGAGTCCGAAGCGTGATCCTATCCTTTCAATAACTTAAACATTCTCCTTGACATGATAATCTCGATAGATGACGATGGTCCAGCGCTCTAATCGCTGGTATGTACAAAATATTGGGGGGAAAGCTGGTGTACGAGCACCCACACTCCTGCTACTTGTGAGCGTTCTGGCAAGCCTGTCATTATTGGTGCTAAACGCGACACATCTGAATCATCACAACCAACTCATGAGTCAGAATCACTCAGTTGATCATCTGGGTATAAATAGAACAATTACGCGCGCAGTAAACTCAAGACATGATGTAAATCAAGATAACGCACCCCATGGTCGTAAAGACCAAAACGGGGTTATGATGATCGTAGACCCTGAGCGAACTTTATGGACTGCGGGATGGAATGCTAGGTATACAAGGTATTACAAAGACTCTAAGCCTATAATAACTTGGACCAAACATGCCGAGGACATTTTTGAGAGGGAATATCGACGATTACATTTCCCATCGAGCTGCTTAGAAGTGCGAGGGTAAGTTAAGCTTTGTCAGTGTCACGGGAAGCGTCATAGTTCTTCGACGCATGCATGCATAACTTGCACAACATCAAATTTAACATTCTAAACACTATCTATGCAGATGGATGGTGACCAAGCCATATTGGTGGGGCCTCGTCTCGGTCGCTCGAGACTATCAATCTGACATCTTGCGGGCAATGACGAGAAATTTGACGCTTGTTCATGACGGCCCCTACATGTTTTGCCCCAACAACCCAGAGCGCTACCTTAATTGCTTCTGGGAGGATTTCAACTCTTGCCAAAATTACTGGAAAACACAGCCTAACGTTCCAATTGTAGAGCAAACTTGGCAAGACTCTATCAAACCACTTTCATCTGATGAGTTTCCACACTGGCTATGGAGACTCATGAGAGATTATATGCATATCTACGATGATTCCACGGGAAAGATCTTGTCAATTGAAGAGGATGCTTTCCTAGACACAGACATGTTTCTTCAAACGAAGCTCTCGGTTATGCGTGCTATAATGACGAAGACTGTTTTTAAGCCTCGTGAGTTTATAATCGAAAGCTCCAAGAAGACAATTGAGACTTGGGGGGAGAATAAAAATTATGATGAAAGCTCGAGACTCGGCCTACTAATACATATACGCCGTACCGATAAGTTGGAGGACCTGGGTCCTCACTGGCGACATATTGACTTTAACTCAACCCGTCATATGGGGCCGTATATTCAGGCCATGGAATCTGCAATCAATTCCTCATTTGATAATTATGTGGTCCTTTCTGATGATCCGCACATGCAAGAAAAAGCAACTTTTGAGTTGACACCTTACTTTCAGAATGGTAATGGGACGCAAGCTCTGTACAGCACTAGTCTTTGTCACTTTCTTGGATCCAATGATTTCAACTATACGGGGCATGAATCTTTAGATTACAATGCTCGACATGATCTTTACGTAAGTAGCATTGTCACAACGCCGACGCTTCTTAGTCAAAGAATGACGGTAAACTCACATATAGCTAACAATAATAATCTAGGTGCTTCTACTGAGTGACATTTATGCTGCAATTCAGGTTTCTGACTACATTATTGGTTCTGGATCTTGCGGTGTTAGTCAATTCATTGCCTGGAATATCGGTGCCAAGCACCATTTTGGTGAGTTGACAAGATACACTATAACTTGTGTATATATCACATCATTCATATTTTTTGTATTTCCTTGCGAAATTTATTCTTCTAATACTACCAGAGCCAAGTCTCGCTGCCTTTTGGGAAGAGGATTTAATAGTCAAAGAATGTCACTGGCTTTTCGACCAGCATCGCCAATCGAAAAACCCAATAACCAAAGCAATGCTGCACCGGGAATGGGGGAGAAAAAAATGTGCCGCATTTTCAGCCACTTGACCATAAATCATTAATTGGAACAACAAATCAATCTAAGCTTTGCTTTCATGACTTGATTCGGACTTTCATTGACTACATGAATTTTGAGAACACCGAGCAAACGTGCTGTTTGGTCAAAGATATGAAGGCTTAAGCAATTTGATTTGTTTTTGTATTTTCCACAGCTACCCTGCGCTGCCATATTCACATCAAACAATTTCATCTTAAAACCTCGGTTTTAGCCAGAACATAGGATACACGATATATTTGAGATAATTGAAAGCTACCAGGGTTACTGTGCGGCAAGAGCTGTACACTGAAGGGGGGCGTTGAGAAACTGAGCGTTGAGGACTTGGAGAGAGCTAGTACGTAAAAAATAGGTAGGGTAGCCACTGCATTAAAATCGCAAGGTGCTGTCCAACGTCGGCCTTGTGAGAGGCATGTCCATCGTGTTAATATCTCGCGTCATTTTTCTCAGCTCCCGATTTTTTTTCGCGTTGCCGACAGGAAAATGACCTGATCTATACGAGTACTTTCATGCATCTGCAGCTTCGCGCAAGTCTTTGATGATAAAACCATTGGACCAGAACCCCCGTAGTAAGCCTGAGCGGAGTCTTCGCACATTTTACAATGCGAACGCCTAACATGCAGAAAAGATTGCGCATAAAAATTGTTGTCGTCCTCCGATCAATTCTGTTATGATGGTATCTACGTTGGTACGGGTAATATTGTCGGCATGAGTATTCTGTGAGGTTCTCCGCAGACCACACTTTGCTGGCGTCGAACTGGAAAGAATATAATTTCTCAGCTCTGGAGATTGGTGGCAGTAGAACTTTCAAAAGCACCCATTCAATGCTGAATGCGAGTCTACTTCACGAAAATGATGACTATACAATGTAAGGGGACGGAGAATTTTACTAAGTACAGCCTCCATACCACCAGAAACTCTTTGGTTTTCAGAGTCTATCCAAGCAGTTGGTTAACGACCGATCCCTATTCGGGAGTTTCATTGTGAATTACAGTTATCGTTTTCCATGGAGCAGGTCATCAAAATTTACCATCGTATTCATGGAGTTTCGACCCTGTCGTGGGAAGCTACCATTAAAAACGCACTGGAGAATATGCCTGTCTCTTGGTGAGTCCAAGTTGCTAAGGAACCACCATCGTGCGCCGCTGTCGCAAGCAGCCGCTGTCGCAAGACTTTTTTTGGTTAGGGACGGGCGCTACGGGAAAGACAGGTCTTACGGGGTCCACGGGGACCACAGGTTCAACGGGGGCCACTGGATCGACGGGCGGTACGGGATCGACAGGCCTCACGGGGTCGACAGGGACGACTGGCGCGACGGGCCCTTCTGGATCTGGAGACCTAACACTATGTCTTGAGGCTTGTCTGGCTGAATACAACGCATTTTATAATATTTGCATGGTACGTACAATTATTTATATTTTTTAGTTGAGGAGAGAGAAGTGTTTATGTTTTAGAGGCTCAAATATTCTTGAATAAAATACATCATATTTACAGTTTCAGCTAAGAGCAGCGCGCATGCGATGCTTAAGTGCTGCACAAGTGTCTCGCGATACATGCGACGCAGTCTGCCGGAATACGTCGAGTAGAAGAAATGTGAGGAGTATAGCAGGATACGTCAGAGATCTCATGGGAGGACAGAAAAAAATGTAACATGGAAAAAGAGTTTTATCAATGGATCCTTTAGCGCGATTCGCGCCTGCATTTTCGACTTCTCTTGGGACTGGTATCATCACTTTGATGTTACAAATCACAAGAAAAACAAAAGAATGCGCACAATACAGAAGCATATTTATTGTATATCCAATATGAGGTTTCAGAATGTTATCTATTGTAGAATTCGTTGAAAGAGAATTGGCCGACATCTGTTTGAAATTTCGCCGTCCAGTATTATAGATTTACTGGCAAATGCCTTCGGGAGTGCATACTTAAAGCATAATGCACATGATTTTTTCCGGGGGGTATTATAAGGAAACACTGGGTGATACGGGCGCTACGGGCGCTACCGGCGCGACGGATGACACGGGCGCATGTGATTTTTTCCGGGAGTTATTGTGAGGAAACACTGAATGAGGCGGAGCTCGGGAAAAAGGAATGATTGCTGTTGGTATCCGGCGCATACTGTCGTCATTCACTTTTGTTGATCACGAAAGGTTATTCCACATGTGAATTTTCATTTCTTCTTCTACGAAAGGCTGTATTTAATCTTAAGTTGTCGCCTGAATCTTTAACAGTAGTTTCAAATTTCTCGGCCAAATATCATGTACGGTACGATATCTGTCCAAGATACTCTGTGGACCACTGATGTCACAAAGTCGCTCTCCTTCACGTCTGTGAAGACAATGACAATATCTCCATCTTCCTCCATATGTAATGTCATATTCTGGTACATGTTCGCCTTCATTTGCGGAAACATGAATGGAAGCGAATAGGTTTTAAGTCCGAGTGTCATATCAATAGCGACCATATGGTAATATACATTTCCTGCTTCACCACTGCCTGGTAGATCCACTGTTGAGTACGACTCAGACAGGAACCATGTATCGCCATTGTATAGGACACCATTGCTTGTTCTCCTAAAGAATGAAAAGCTCCTTGGCATTTCTTTGCTAGTATGTACCTCGCATGTTTCCCTGACAAAATTGCCTATCTGCATCGGAAACCATTTTTTAAGGCACAGACCTCCATCATCGTTTGATAAACTAAAAGGTGCTGCTCCCTGTAGTCTCTCCGAGAGCGAAATAATAGAGACAGGATTTTCAATTGTATCTTTAACGTCGCCGGCAGAAGTATCACTTTCACCAGAACTTGAGTATCTGCATTGTGTTCCAGCACTATTATTGAGCACCGAATGCCAAAAAATATCAGGCTGAGAGGCGTGATAATGATGATATGTCACTGTTGAACGCAGGCACTTTATTATACTTTCGACCCAAGCCTCTCGGTAAAAATATTCTCGCAAATATTGAGGGGCATGTATGTTATTCAGAAATGACACGCCTGCTGTAAGAGCTAGTATAGGTTGATCAGGAAAAATATGCCGTGACAGGGTGGCCTTTTCAAAGTCAAGCCAAAAAGCGTAAATATCGCCCACAATAAACAACGTCTCTTTCACGGCCGGTTTAGGAATTTGTGATGCCAAGGTGTAATAGTACCAAGCCAACGTGTAGAGTTCATTATGATGAAGGTAGTATACGAGGTCATATAGAGGCTCCGCCCGCTTTGATATTCGTGCTGCGAGTTCTCCATATTTTCTGGCGTTGCTTAGATCCTCGAGGCCTAAGTAACATTTGCAAAGCATGTAAACTGCGTAGTCCCGCTCCACCCACCATCCATTGTCCATGAGACTGCGCTGTTCGTAGAGTGGAATAGCCTCAGCGTATCTCTTCATATCTTTTAGAGTATTTGCCAAATAGAAGACTGTTCGGGGATTCGATGGATCCCTCTCTAAATCTTGTCGGAGTAAATACTCATCACGCTCGAACTTGTCTCCTTTGGCTTTCCCATCCCCAATGTCTTCGATGTAGATTAGATCCTTTGAAATGAGCTCTCGGGAATATTCATCAGGAACATCATAATATTCGTGGGTAGCTCCAACTACCTTGATTTTGTCCACTGTGCGGCGTATAAGTCTTACATTTTCATACTCTACTTTAGATTCTTGGATGAGGTTATAGACATCTCTATCGTCTATGATGTTCCAACTCCATTCCGGGTGTACTTTTAGAATCATATCGGCATCTAATAACAGGAAGTAATCGCACGATTTCATCAATTTTCGGCATTCGTCGATCATTAGGTTACGAGCCTGGGCAAAGTTAATGAATGGTCCGTGCAAAACTTGGCCTGGTACATCTATGGACCTCAAAACATCGACAGTATCATCTGTTGATCCTGTGTCCATGACACAATATTCCGACACAAAACCCCGAACACTATCAAATAAGCGCGGCA
Organism: Nannochloropsis salina CCMP1776; assembly: GCA_004565275.1. Classification (NCBI taxonomy): domain Eukaryota; class Eustigmatophyceae; order Eustigmatales; family Monodopsidaceae; genus Microchloropsis; species Microchloropsis salina. Next base: position 60,057 of record SDOX01000040.1, read on the forward strand.
GTATCGGGCCTTCATTCTTTATAATCATGGCCAGGCATACGGATGTATTTGTATCGCGTTTGGTGGCATTGCTTTCCTGGAGACAAAATATGCTTCCCCAAACGCAAACTATTATGGCTGCTCGTCGTGCGAAGTGAAACATCCTACAAATGGTGTATAGGCAACAACCAGAAACGCTATTTAGAATATTAGAAGCATGTGGTGTTTCCTGTTTATATATCACCTCAATCTTTTCAAAGTTTACCTTCGCAAACAACAATAACGAGACGGGACAACGAGACGGGTAGAGAAGTGATGTGCTTTTTTCGAAAATCTTAATTAGCATTCACACGCAAAACTACTGTTATTGGTTTGCCTTGTTTTTATCTAGTTTCTCGAGATACGTTCCTTGCGGTCATGGGAAATGCAAAAGATCATTCTGAGCTATGCCCATGCATCACTCCATCTCATCGCTCTGTTTCTCGTTGCCAGTTGCTCGCCGCCGCTCGTCGCTCATTCTTCTTCCGCACAAGTGATAGTGAAGCATAAAAGCAGTAAATGCACAAATGGCTAGACAATGCTAACCTAAATATTTCGTTATAACAAGCTACAAAGTGCTCAAAATTGTCTTCGAAGTCCTATATGACTATCATATAGCGCCCCAGATGAATGCATGCTTGGAAAACTCGGAAATGTAGAAGCTCATGACGCGTGCCACCTGTGACCCAGACCAGATCTTACAAGTCCGCAGTCACTTCCTGAGATGACGGCCTGATCCACCAATTCTCGAATATTTCCCCGCTCATTTTGGAAAGAAAATCAATTCGGGGAAGATAAATGGCTTCGAAAAAATCATAGCTCTTGATTTTAGCCCTTATAGCCCGGTTTACGCACTTCGCTATCAGGACAGCGACAGAGCACACAGGGATTTGCACAGCCAAGGACTAAGTCTGTAAATTAAAGTGATTCATCTCAGCACTTTTTCCTCGCGTCAAGTTTTAAGTCTCAACACTTCAGCTCTCTGATGACATGACCGATAAATGTCGTTCATGCATAAAAATTACGACTTGTGATAAGTAATGACTACCATGATCAGGACGACGGCTAGGGAGATGTGCTGCCCTATTATTTGTAGACAAGATCATAGTTTCAACCCCGCCCAAAAGAGATCCAAGACCCTCGTTCTAGAAGGCAAAGCATACATGGGATGATTTCACTATCTGACTATCTATATAACTAAGAAAGTATGCAGATATGGCTCGCAATCTTCGAACGCATCTCGAAGATTTTGCTCTTATCGCTTAGTCATCTTCAGTCTCGTCTTTAATAACATTACAAGCGCGTATTAAACTGTGCACTTCGCTCATGTCGCTAGCTATAATCTTGGAGCTGAAAGCCTTGGATGAGGTACATGCGTCTATGATACAGCGTAGAACAATATATCACTGATATTCGGGTCGAAATAATTGCTGACGCTTGAGAGTGCGCCATATTGCATATGAGTAACAGTGCGCCTGTGCGATGATCACCGTCAATCATTTTCTAAGGTCAGAATCTCTTAGAAGGACTCTATAAGCTTTACATGAACATTGCGTAAAATAAGGCTCTGAAAGTGAGATAAGGTTACATCTCGTAATGTGTTGGGATTTTGGGTCTGGTAACAGGCCGACGAACGAAGAAACAATGCCACAGAGCTTGCCCGGCTCGAAACTTTGCCATGGAATCTCAAATATTTTAGTCCCCTATTTTGCTGATATCTGAGACATGTACAAGAGTTAACATAGCCTATAATCACTTTATACGGTTTTTGAACCATAGAAGTTTCAAATGTAAAAGTAGCAAATGTAAGAGTGACATCGTGATAGTCGTGGAAGCACTTTTAATTTACAAAGGCTCAAGTAAGTCGGCCGGTCACGTTGGTTTGAGAGTTTTAAAAGCTATTCTGTCAGCCCAATGCTGTTTTATATTTGAAAAACTACTCCTACATTAGTATCCACATCAGAACGAATCCAACGAAGTAAAAGCAATGCTAAGAAAGGTGTACTAAAAGTATTAAGAAGAACCCGGGACAGGACGCCTAGAGCTCAGTTTAGCCATCGGTGCGTTGACAAAAGCGACGAGTCAAAACCGCATTTTTCTTTTGTTTGATTATTCCGGAAGGATGCGCGCCAACGACAAAGTGTCATTAAAAACTTTGACAAGCACGTGTCGCATTACTCAAGATGTAGTCATAGAATTTAGTAATTCTTTCGATAACAATTTGTTTCATGCCATTCTTAGACATCGTCAAAGTACTGTTCAATCTCTCCCCAAGAACATTGTAAAGTCCATGACGACTTATCACGGACACTGTATCCGAAGGTGAGACCCTCATTGTCTGCTTTCAGGCCAAGGCAATACTCGATATCACTTTCTGAATTAAACGTAAATGGAAGCGAATATCGCAGAATTTGGCTCATTTCAGAATTTAAAATCACCATTCTGTGTGTATAGATCCGTCTTCTACCTGATCGATATTTGACCATATGAGTTACGAACCACCATTCATTTCTATGCAAAATTCCATTTGTAGATCCTCTCATATTCAAAAAGGACAATGGAGACTTAATCGATCGATCAATAACAAATTCTCCTTTGTCTCGGTCAGAGTATACAAAAAGAGTATATTTTAAATCGTTTCTTTACCCAAGACTTCCCCCGCGTCAGGGAATCCCATTTAAGTTGCCGGTCCAAGCGCCCCGGATTTGTCGTGGAGAGCAGAGCATTCGATTGTTATGCACCTCTGCCTGTCCAGATTTACATAGATGGGACTACTCCTGAAGGTCAGTGGTATTACGAAAAGGCAGCGGATATAGTCGATGAGTTGCCTGATCACCTTAAACCGGCAGTGATGTCTAATAAACTGATGTTGTCTGTTGAGTTGGTTTTTTAAAATCGTCCTTGTGCAATACAAGAATTCTGGGTGAGGTTAACAAAGACCTTGATTAAAATGTTCAGACTTCTTGGAATTGTCCGGATGCACTTGATATATTTGACACGCAGTATTTCAACTTTGGAGGATGAAAAAACTCAATGTGCGAATTTAATGTCACAATGAATTGTTCAACTCTGAAGCTGACAAAACTTTTGATTTTAAAGAATTACACTCTAAAGAAGAAAAAATGCAAGTATAAATCAAAAGTTGACTCGTTCCTGACCATAATAAGAAGCTCATCATTTTCAGACAAAATATGTCGTGTGTAAAGGTAGCAGTCCTTTTAATTAATTTCTGGAAGAAAGATATTTCCTATCCTCTGAACAATGTCATGAGACATGTTTAACCTGCCATGATAGCATGGAATGGAATACTGGCCCTTTGCGTTGCCCACCCCATTCCTGATTTATTTCATCGGGATCGTACAAGAATGCGTCCCTAACTTTTAATAGCCATCCCTGCTTTTCATTCACTTCGACAGCAGTTAGATTCTGAAGCACATCCTCGATGTTCTCTAACTGCCTCCAATCTACATAAACACTAAATTTTTCCCACCTCAATATGTCCCAAAATGGTGGATGGGTGATGTCAGCGGTGAGAACGGGAATACAGCCAGCATAGATAGAATCTGACAAGCGGGTCGCCCATCCAGTGGTCCCGAATACGTGAGGACAGAATTTTGAATTATTCAAAGCCATCATGTATTGAGAGTGATCCGAAGTGCCACCTAATGTTACATCACTATTGGGAAATAGAGAGCCAGACAACAATGCGCTGCGGATGAAAGAACCAGTTCGTTGATCGACAGCACCATTGAAATATAATAAACTTTCTCTACTCGACGATAACTGGACATTTGATAAATCGCGAAATTGATGGAGCAAGAGCGGTGTCCTGCATGATACTGGGGGAATTACAATATCTTTATGAGGTTGGTAAGCTAATGTGTTAAAATCGCCAAATGGGCTCAAGACGATGACATCCTTGAGGCTCGGATGTTGACGAAGGGATGTTCCGATGAAATCTCGCATGTCGTAGGAAAATTCAAATGCTGCTCCATAGTCATGCGTCAGAGGAATAAGAAGCCGGGGTCGCTTCTTAGTCATGGGCTGAAGATTCCTTTGTACCCCAGCTATTATCTTTTGAAGTCCATTACGCACTACTTCTTTATTGAGACCGATGTAATGGGTGAGCCAACCCTCATAAAAGGGAATAAAGACGATTTCAGCATCTTCTATTGCTGTCTTCGAGAAGTTAAGACCCAAGAAAAGAAAGTGATCCGCACTAAAGCAGCTCCCATGAGGGATTTTTGTGATTGTCGTTGCCCTATCATCAAGAGAGATCCCAAAATATTCTGATATATTTACTGGAACGACATGTACTTTCGATGGCTTCCAATTGAGTACATGTCGACGAGCAGGTGCTCTCAGTACTGAGTGGTAAGGCAAACTACTGATATAGTCTCTCCGAGACAATTTCTCAGCAAAACGAACAGAGAATGAAGTCATATTGGTGAAAGCATACCGATCCAAAGGATATCTTGAATTTCCACCGCGGTCTCGATTACACGAAAATGGGACACAACGACAGGAGCCGGTATTGATACAGCCTCCCCATAATGTACAATCGGAATCACAAAGCGGCAAATTATTAATAACATCTTCTCCAGTGTCGCGATCTAAGGATGTGCTCACTTCATTTTTTGAAGCCAAGGACATTGTATATTGGATTGCAACTTGTATGCGTCGACAAGCAAGCGGTTGCTCGGCCGTATCTGGAAGATCCTCTTCAGGAGGAATAATTTGTCGAAGCAAATACAATGAAGGGTCATAATACTCTATCGGTAGACGGGCTTTGCTCGTAACAGTATCAACTGGACATGAGTAGGGCCAAATGCTTACTCGGCTAGCTTCCCAAAGGTTGCCCGGTTTAACAGAGAGGTTACGGCTGAGCATGAGGTTTCCTTCAAACCCCTCCGATGATCCTTGCAGCTGATATCCACCACTTTTAGGGTCAAAAGTCCTGTGAAATAGTACAATTGAATTGTTGTACGACATGTAATGTTGAGGGGAAGCTTCATATTGTAATGTGAAACAACCCGAGTCATTCATGTAGGAAAGTCCACAGGGTCGAATGACCAAGCCTGAACCCACAGTCTTCGACAATGCTGGGGTAGGATGACTCAGATGTTTAAGGAAATATGATCCCCGATCTAAACTTGTGATAAACACACTACAATTCTGGAGCGCCCGCACACCTGAGTTTTTTAAAGGGCTTCGTTCAGAGCAATATCTTTCAAACCTCCTCGTGAGGACCCCAATGTTGCCTGCGAACATTGATCTTAAATATTCCATTATGCCATCTCTTACTCGAGGATATGAGAGCTTGTACCCAAGCGAATGTTTCATTTTTTCGTTGTCACAGACAAACACAGCAGGATAGCGGGTGTCTCCTGACCTTGTCTTGATTTCAGACTTAGAATTTGTAAAATTTCGTACGTATGCAATTATATTTTTGACCGTCACATATTCTCCGCTGCAAATTAGAAAGTCCTCGACAAAAAAGCGCTCAGGGGTAATACTTTTCCCCATTTCAAGTCTCCGTACTGATTTTAGGAAGGCAGCTTCCACATCCTGTACATGAACAAAATCGAACACCTGCTCTCCCCCATTTAGTTCCACCGTTGTATTGGTAGCACATCGTAGCGCAATCGAGGGAATCAAACGCTCCTGTATATCAAATAACCCTCCATAGACGCTTGCCAGTCGAAGGATAACCATTCCACTAAGTAGCGTTGGGCCTCGTTCCTGTATGATGTTTTCCCCATGAAATTTTGACTCACCATACACATTCAAAGGGGAGACTGGAGAATTTTCACTACAAGGTGAGCTTTTGGTACAGTTCGAGCCGTAGATTTCCCTTGACGATGCAAAAATTAGCCATGGCTTTCTATTTATAGCATTACTTTCCATGTACAGCTCCAGGGAATCTAATAAACGACTTGTACCATTAACATTGATGTCATAGCAGTCCCTTTCATTATTCAGACAGAATTCAACACGGGAAATAGCTGCCAGATGTATTACACCTTCTAGATTTTGCCCATGCTCTGTCAAGAAAGCAACTGTGCCGTCTGCATCGCGTATGTCCCCGTTGCGGAAACGAAATCGTGATGATTCAAGAACATTCTCGTCCATTCCAGCAGCACGCAACAGCTCAACCAGATTCTCCTTCTGTTCTTGAAGATCAAGAATGAGGACTTTGTACCCTTGAAGAAGCAATCCTCGTACAACGTATTTACCGATATTTCCCATGCCGCCAGTGACAAGAATGCTCCCTTTTCTGTTTACCGTCGAGACCATACTTATATTTAAGTAATCGTTGGCTTTATGACTGGTATCATAGAACATAAGCAGCATATACACACTATTTAGCACTAGGAAAAAAAAGAGCGTCTTCCCAAACATGGTGAAATGAGATACGCAACTTCTGTGAGACTTCATCTCCAGAACAGCTTCTTGAACTTCTTGTTCCGTAAAAATAATCAATATTCCTACTTCTATCAGTTGTATAAGAAGACCAATAGCTGTAAATTAGCATTTTGATGTACAAATTTGTAGGAAAGTGACTGCAGTCTTCATTAGAAAAAAACTACATACATCATAGTGGCATGTTCTTACAAATTGAGGTTCTTGTTTCCCCAGGATGTTACCTTCGAAGAGTGTTCCAGACAAGGCTGAGCTCTATATTTCTATGGCTGCATAGAGCTGATATGAAGTGCGACGTTCTGTGTTCTGGGCAGCATTGCGTAATGTGAGACTATAAGTATATCCAGCTTACTACGGAGGATGTGGAAAAAGAGGGCAACTGTGGGCGATGCATGTGTGCAGTTGAAAAGAGCAAAAGCATATTTCCTGCTCTCACATTCCAGCAATCTCAACCATTCACCATAGACACAAATGTAAGGGTAAATATATCTTATTTGCGCTGTCGCTTGCTACCCAGCTATACATGTTTCACGTAATGAGTAATCGGTAACGGCTGTTCACGTTAAAACGGTAGGATCGCCCTTAGCGGGAAGCTCATCAGAGATTAAGGGACCATCCCGAGAAAATGTTGTGTCATTCCCACAGTGAACCTATCGAAGAATTCAAAGACAACAGGACAAGAATTGTATAGATTGTCTCTATACCGCGATTACTTCTTCCATCACGTAGCGCGCATGCGAAAGCCATTAAAACACGAAGTCTTTAAAGGTCTTGGGCAATAGTCCCACCCTCTAAGCCCGTCCGGTCCTAGTATGGTAATAAGCTATACAGATCCACGGTGCCCACAAGAAAGAAGAGAAATTCAAGATATACCCGTCAAGGTACACTTCGCATTAACTGGATTCTCCCGCCTTGAGGTTCAACTATCGCCTTTTACACAGAGGGTGGGCTATCGGCGCCTCGTTATGCCACGCACAGTGCTCTCTTAATTTGTCTCTACGGAGAAACACCAATATCTCTCTCTCCTCCAATCAGCCATTTTTTAGATATACTTGGATGATTACGCTTTAAACGGATCCTTGTACTCATTTGTTTACCGCCACTAGTCCCGAAGAATGAACCACGAGAAATACTTTATTCCCTAGACATGAGCAAGCAACTCTTGCTCTGAGAAGAATAAATCTTTGCAGGTTTTATCCTGCAGACAGGGTCGTCACGAAATTACCGCGACTTGGAGTCACAAATGAGGTTCATCAATTATTGGTGAGATTCTATTCATGAATAGCGATTAAGCTCGCAAGGGTGACCGACAAAATATGTGGGCCGCCGATTCTGAATTTGCGTTTTTGACACTCTAAGATACGTTGTTGCCTGGGGCTCCGTTCCAAAGCCGCAAGGGGGGCCCGTAGGTCCACTCTTCGATGTTGGGACCAGAGAATGTTCGCATACCCCTCAAAGTGCGAGAGTGTGAGAAGTGCGACTGCGCAAGTACGAGTGCTCCACTCGGATGGCCAAGTGCACACTCTGAAAAGACTTTTCTGTTGTTTAGCATTTTTACAGAAGATTACGGCTTAAACACAAGTAAATGCATGTCTTCGCTCCATGATGGTGCTTTCAAAGAGTAACATTGAGTTTTTGCGTGGGTGTGCACTTCACACCCACGCAAAAACTCGTGCGCTAAGTGCATACGCGAAATAAACTTACATAAATCTTCAAAAGCAAAATTGTGCAGAGAATGGAATCAGTGAAAGAAGTAATTGAGGAATATACTTCAAATTATACGTTTTGTGAATGATCGAAAGATGTCATGTTTTTTTGGCAGCAGTGTTGTTACGCGCGACGAATTCAGGATCGGCGAGTAGCCGAAAGGTAAGGGATTGGGGGGGGGGAGTGATAAAGTGGAAATATTTTTTAAAGCTTACAATGGAGAGAAAACATGTACACAAAATAGATAGATAGCAAAAGTAAGTGGGACATCAAGCTGTGAGGTAGATATTTCTCTCATTAAACGAAGAACAAGGCGTTCAGGCGTTTAGATCCGTGTCTTTGAGCGACGGTAGGACTGAGCTCTTTCGCTCCCCCCCGGCCCAGCCTCTCAGTCCTTGCTTGCGTAGCCTTTTGGAACACATTAGCCGTCAGTGGCCCTTTCACACCCAATTAATGTATATATTTCATTCGGACTTTATGCGCACCTTATTCGCATTGCGATGTTTCCACTCGTCCTTTTGATTCCACTTCGATTTTACAAGTGCGATCATTCCATTGTTGGGACCCCCTTAGTTTAAACAGGTCCGCTCCTCCGGGGCGGATGCAGTCTCACTGAGACTGTCTCATGACTGACCATCAATTCATCGGCCCTAATTCATGAATGTACAAATACTTGTTGAGGTGACGACTAAACCTTCAGGTTTGTCCTGCATGTTTGAACTTTAGTATCTCAAACAAGGTGAAGCCCATGTTTGAAGCCCTTGTTTGCGCATTTTTTTCCCTCTGTGCGCGGTCTTCATAGGATCTCAATCAGATACTCGATATTGAAATGGCAGCCCCATGATAACCAAAGTTTTCAGATAGATAGGGTGGTTGGGCTAGTGCCTGAAAATCTCCATCGCATTGTCTCGATGCTGCTTGAGTTGTGACACGATCATAAACCTTTTTCCATGCACCAACGACATTGCTTCTTTTCTTACCAGGAATACCCCAAACTATCGTACAAGATGAGCCAGTGTTTGCTTGTGAGCTATTTCAAAGCTGATATCTCATTATGAGACTACCAAAGGCGTCCACTCCGGGGTCTCGAGTCCCAGCAGCTGCACGACAGCTCCTTGGCTTAATTACAGTTCTGATATCAATTCTTGGGATGGAGTTTTTTTGGCTCAGGAGTGCTTTGAGATCTACTTCGTCAACATCAAAAGCTCCATATAAAACATTTGAAAAGCTCGGCTACCAATCTCCGGAGAGTCCCACGTTACTTGGAAGGATACATGTATCTATCTCTTTTCATTTTAATGTTCAAAGACTTACCTATCTAAGTCGTAATTTGGAGACAATGAGCCTATGGGACAATGTGCCTGATGTTTGTATTGGAACAAACGAACCCAGTAAACTTCTCGCGTATCTACAGAACCCTGTAACCGGGACGGCGTTCTCGCGAAAAGTAACACTGTGCCAAATTAAGAATTTATCACTGCCTAATCTGCTAAATTGGCGAACAAGGGAAGCCATGTACTTGGCATTTGAGTCCTCTGTCCATTACAACACGTTCGTGTTTCTTGAGGACGATGTCTTTATCACGTGGGAAAAGATGCTCAAGTGGGAGGCAGATATTCAGATTTTAAAAGCACATAATTTTACAAGAACATTTCTGCGATATGAAATCTCGCCACTCAATGGCGAGCCGCATACACTGGATTTCCACGACACTGGGCCATCTAGACTTGTTGCCTTCCCTCAACAGGATGGTGAGGATCCAAAATATTTTGTACAAGCAGGTGGCCTCGAAGGAACGTACGCAGGCATGTTTGTTGCTACCAGACAGCAAATGTCAGATTTTATCCATTCTAGTTTCTGGTCTTGTAAGTATTCTCACGCATTCCAAAAACCATAAATAATAATTGTCTGTCTGAGTATTAATACCTCTCTAATCCTTTAAATTCGTTAAAAGTCATTGCTGACAGGTTTTGCTGTGATGAGGGAGGCCGTGAAGATGCAAGCTGGAAAATTCAGTCTATCAACGTACCTGAGGGGTGGGATAAGACAGGCTTACTTCCATTTAATATCACAGCAGGGCGTGTAGATGACAGAGCTCTACTATTCCATCAGCCCAATAATTATTATGGACGTCCCGCGGGATGGACCGGGATACCAATCAAAGATATGAATGAGAAATTTCAACGGCTCGCGAAAAGTTTGTAAATGAACAGAAGGTCTTCCGGATGTTTGAAATCGATTGCTTGAAATGCTCGGAGCGTGCTGATTCATCGCTGCGATGTCCACATTTATTGGATGGGAAGGATTTTAGGTCGTAACGATGACCTCTTGAGTAACTCAACACTCGCTTGACTCAAGAAGAAGCACAATGCCGAAATTTGTAAACGCCTGACAGCTTGGATTGTTTAGCTGACTTGACATTTAAATCATTCTTGCTCTTGACCAAAAAAGATCAGTCGTAGATTATGTGTTTCCTTGTGAGCTATTTCAAAGCTGATATCTCATTATGAGACTGCCAAAGGCGTCCACTCCGGAGTCTCGAGTCCCAGCAGCTGCAGGACAGCTTCTTGGCTTAGTTACAGTTTTGATATCAATTTGTTAGGGCTAGGGCTAGGGCTAGGGCTAGGGCTAGGGTTAGGGCTAGGGCTAGGGCTAGGGCTAGGGCTAGGGTTAGGGTTAGGGTTAGGGTTAGGGTTAGGATTAGGGTTAGGGTTAGGATTAGGGTTAGGGTTA
>SDOX01000043.1:24189-52278 GCA_004565275.1 Nannochloropsis salina CCMP1776
GACCCTTCCCTCCCTCCCTCCCTCCCCTCCTCCCTCCCTTTCTCCCTCCCTCCCTCCCTCCCTCCCTAGCAGGGCTGAGGATCTATCCGCCTGGCCCCAGGAAGGAGGGGCGATCGGACGCGCAGAAAAGGGAGGAATCGCAGCGGGAGGGGAAGGGAGCTTGCATCTTTTTTCCTCCTCCGCTCCTTGTCCGGGAGCCACCGGGATCTTTCCCTCCTCCCTCCTCGTCTTCCCCCCCCCACCCTCTCGAGCGGGTCCAACTCCACCACGTCCTCCTCGTCCACGACGTGGGAGGAGGAGGGGCCAGGCGAGAAGGCGGCAGGGGAATGCAAGGAGCGGCCTCAGAAGGAGGATCGGTACGCGTCCCCATCCTCCCTCCTCTCCCTCTCGGGCTTCACCACCTCCCCCTCCACCCTCTCCGCCTCCGGCTCCGTCACCCCCACTGCCTGCTACTCCAGCTTGACGTGAGTCCTCGCTGGAGGAAAGAGGCGTTGAGCGCGTCAGTTCTCTGGATTTTGGCGCGAAGGAAGGGAGGAAGGAAAATGCCAAAGCTCTTTTTCCTCTCTAGCTTGTCCCATAGCTCTTACTCCCCCCCCCCCAATCCCTCCCTCCCTCCCTTCCTCCTTCCCTCCCTTCCTCCTTCCCTCCCTCCTCATTCCTTGCCGTTTCGCACCTTATCTGTCAATCCCAGTGCCCCGCCCGGCCTGGGAGACTACGCCTCAGGCTACGGTGAGAGCCGCACGTTCGCTTCGCCTGATTATACCAACCTCCCTCCCTCCGGGCACGTTGAGCACCCTTATGCACAGCAGCATTCGGGCGCCTCGTGGATGCCCACGTTGAAGACGCACTATCAGGGAAGTGAGCCGGAGCGAGCGCCCGTATTCGAGCACGTGCAGGCGTCACAGGAGGTAAGGAGGGAGGACGGGGGGGAAAGGAGGGAGGGAGGGAGGGCAGGCGGAAGGAAGGGCGGGTTGTAGGAGGAAAGGTACCGTACGCAGCCGCATGGGTTCCTCCTTTGCCTTGTGCTGGCTTTATCATCCCCAGCCCTCTCCTTTCGCTGTTTCTTCCCCCTCTTCTCACCTTCTTTTCCATCCCTCCCTATGTCCCCTCCCTCCTCGCCCTCCTCCCGCCCCTTTTACCCCTTTTGCTCCGCTCAGATTCTCAGCATGGAAAGTTTCCTTGTCCTTCTGGGCCTCGCCCACCACGTGAACTCTTTTCACCAGCGGGGACTGGACCTGGAGGTGGGGAGGGAGGGAGGGAGGGAGGGAGGAGGAGGAGGAGGAGGAGGAGAAGGAGAAAGAGGAGGAGGAGGAGGAGGGGGACGTGGTACAAGCAACGAAAAAACTTGTGACGATGTGCGGACCGCCGGCTTCCTCAGCACACACGACACAACCACCCGTCCTGAATTCATCGCACAAGCGTCTCCGGTACTGGAAAGAGCCCGATAATGCCCAGGGAAGAGTGGTTCTGGGTATGGAGGTAGGTGCAGCTTCACCCTCCCTCCCTTCATCCCTCCCTTCATCCCTCCCTCCATTCCTCCCTCCATTCCTCCCTCCCTATATGCTTTCCCCCCGTTCTTGCGTCACAGTACCCTGTTTTCCTTGGTCCCTCCATTCTCTTTCGTGCCCCCCCTTCGCCATCCAGTCCACAGACACGTGCGCTCTGGTCGGGAGCCTCGGTTTGCGAGTCCTAAAGGGGGCAGTCCAGGCACTCGGCCATCCCCTCCGAGCCCCCATGTCAGGCCCCGTTCCCCTTCATTCACCGCGATGGATGTCTGCCTTGACCTGGACGGCTGCCCTCTCTCCTTCCCCCCCTCCTTCCCCCACGTCCTCGGTCGGTCCCTCTGCCACGACTTCCCGGAAGTTCAAGGGAGAGAGTTCCGACAAAGGCACTGTCAATCCGGGCCGCCACGCTTGTCCTGGCCCTCCCTCCCTCCCTCCCTCCCTCCCTTCCTTCCTTCCTTCCTCCCTGTCCTCTTTTCCCGTCCTCCTCCTCCTCACCCCTCTGTCCCCCTCCATCTCCCACCTGCCCCCTTTTCTCACCGCCCACGATGATGCCGAGGCCCTGTGGACCCAACACCAGCCTCTCGCAACTCCTGCTCGCGGCCCTTCCTCCCTCCCTCCCTCCCCCCTTCCCTCCTCCCCCTCCGTGGCCCCGCTGGGCCCAGGCCAAGGTCGGAGTGGGAAGGACAAGAGAGAGGGGGGCGAGGGGATGCAGGAGGCTTCTTCCCTCATTCTTCACTTACCTGGAGCTTTGGTCATGGACGAGAAGGTGTTGGTGGAGTGTTTGGGCATGGTCCCGTTGTGCGTGCCCCCGACGTGGACGAACGCGGGGGATGAGGTGCGTTTTTTCAAATTTCGCAAATTTTGAATTCAAATTTGATTTTCTCAAAAGTTTGGGAGGGGACATTGTTTATTGTGAGGAATGCCCAGCCATGCCCTAACGAACTGAATGCGCTTCGCTCCCGTGTTCCGTCCTTCCCTCTTGTGCCCTGGCAGCGACCTCCTCACATCCATCCCTAAACACCTTTTCTCCTGCTTTCCCTTCCTCCCATCCTCCTAGTCTCCCTGCCCAGGCCGTGTCTCTCATGCTCCCTAACCGCCTTTCCCTCCCTCCTTCCCTCCCTCTCTCCCTCCCTCCCTCCCTCCCTCCCTCAGATCGTCGCCCTCCAAGCCTCCCGCACCTGTCCCAAGCCTGTGAGCCCTCCCATCCCCCCACCTCTCGCCCACGAGCCGGGCTACCATGACAAAAGAGAAGCCAGCAGCCTTTTGCGCCCCACTAGACGCTCCCTGAACGAAAGGAATGGCTCTGATCCAGACCTCTCCGCCGCGCCTCCCCACGGCAAGAAAGGGGACAGAGAGGCCCGCAGCCACCATCCCCCCCAGGCGAGCACCGGCATTGGAGTACCTCGGCGGGGGCAAGACTCGGAGAGGGGAGGGCATGTGGCGCCCAAAGGTCTTGTGGTTGCCGTTTGCGGCGGGAAAGGGACGGGGAAGTCCACGTTCAGCCGCTATTTGACCCACCGTCTCGTGGCCTCCCTCCCTCCCTCCCTCCCTCCCTCCCTCCCCCCCGCCCTCGCCTACCTGGATTGCGACGTGGGCCAGCCGGAATTTTCTCCTTCCGGTCTCCTCTCCCTCTCCCTCCTCTCTTCCGGCCTTCCTCCCACCTCCTACCCCCTCCTCGGGCCCCCCCACACCCACCTCCTTCCCGCCCGCCCGCCCTCCCTCCCTTCCCATGCCATCTTCCTAGGGGACCTCACCCCCCGCCACGACCCATCCCTCTTCGTCCGAGCCGTGCGGGAGCTGCACGCCCTCTACCTCGCCCTCTATCCCTCCCTCCCCCTCGTCGTCAACCTGGATGGGTGGGTGCGGGGCCTCGGTCTGGAACTCATGCGGGTCCTCCTCCAAGATGTGCTCATGCCGGACGTGGTCGTGAAAATGCAGGTGAGGGAGGGGGAGAGAGGGAGGGAGGGAGGGAGGGAGGGAGGGAGGGAGGGATGAGTAAGATCTCTTCACATGCCTCGCGCGCATTCGAGTAGAAGGTGGCAGCTATGCGACTGCATTATCCCGACACCACGTGTCTGCTTCTTGACCTTTTGAGGACCTCGTCCTCTTTCCCTTCCTCCCTCCCTTCCTTCCTCCCTTCCTTTCTTCCCCCCCCCCCTGTCCACATTGTAGGGTGTCGTGAAAGCCGCTCAATTCGCTCTCCCGAACCCTCTTGCGCCTCTAACTCGAGTGATGGAAGTGGAAGGAAGCGACTATTTTGAGCCGAGGGAGAAGGACGGAAGGGACGGGGGAAGGGGCAGCAGGAAAAGAGGAGTGGCGGCACAAGACGCGAGGATCTTAAGGTTGCTGGCATATTTTTTGGCGGGAAAACATGAGGAGGAAAATGGAAGGGAAAACTGGACGACGATGGAGGAAGAGGAATCTGAGGAGAAGAGGGTGGCAGGAGGAGGAGGAGATGAAGGAGAAAGAGATAGAGGCAGGGGAGAGCTCTTTCATGGTGTCCGCCAGCAGAGCGGGACCGTACTTGACCCTGAAGGGAGGATCGCCCATTTCTTCGCAGCCATGGTAGGTGTTGCAAGCCCTTTCCTACGCCCTCTTCATGTCTCCCTCCTTCCCTCCCTCCCTCCCTCTCTCTCTCACGCCTTCCCTTCTCTAGCTGTGCGTGCCTCCCGGCGCCGAGGCAAGCGTTTAATTTGTTGTAGACGCGTCTTCTGCCTGTTGGTTTTTAAAGAATGTAGAATGTATTTCTCGATTTGTTAGGATTAGGTTTCCTGCATGCCTGTGCATTTGGACCCTTCGAAACCTTCTTCCCCTTCTGTGTCACCTCCAACTTGACTTAAAGTGTACCTCCTCCATCCCCTCCCCTCCTCCCTCCCTCCATACCTCCCCCAGGCCCCGTACCGTATCCCCCTGCATCTGCTTCAATTGAGCGTCCTTCACGAGGAAGTCCCTTTCCACGAAACAAATCGAGCGTTCAACGCCTCCCTCGTTGGCCTGCATGCCCTCCCTCCCTCCCTCCCTCCCTCCCTCCCTCCCACGCCCGATCGCCCCACCACCAACCAGTCCTCCGTGGCCCCTTCCTCCCCCCGGCCCTCCCTCCCTTCCTCCCTCCCCCTGTGCCTGGGTCTAGGTATCTGTCGCGGCCTGGACGCCCACTCTCTCTACCTTCTCTCTCCTCTTCCTCTCTCCGAGCTGCAGTGCGCCAGGGTCCTTTTCAGAGGCAGATTACAGCTGCCCCTCCTTTGTTATGACATGGGAAGTACCGGCGCTCCTTGCCCTTACGTATCCGCAGAAACCACGACCACGGCCATGGGGGGCACGTCGCAACTTAGGAATCGAGCAGGAATGCCCAGAAGAGGATGAGACCCTCCCCCCCTCCTTCCCTCCCTCCCTCCCTCCCTCCCTTTCTCTTGATGGCCACGGGACGTGTGCCCCTTGTTCCCTCACTTCCTCCCCCATGGTGGTTCGTTGCATGTCGGAGAGGAAGCAAACCAGCGAAAGCCTTCGTTGACAACCATCCACGCTTTGGGCATTGTGAAATAACGGAGCGCTGCACGTCTGCTCCTTTCCAGGGAATGGAATTTCCCTTACACCGTCCAGAAGCATGAGGAAAGCACATATGTATTTTTGGGAAACAAACAAAACACGACGCATCAAAGAATGAACCCCTTATAAATTCGGCATTCACATCCGAACAACCGTGACCCGAGTCAGCCACATGCAACGTGGCACCCGTTATCTACAACGTGCTTTCACAAAAGAATTTTCTTTTTTCCTATGCATGCTAGCTGTCTTTCTTAGCCCTTGTATGTTCTGTCCCCTATTCTGATTTGAAGCCCGCGTTTTTAACTTTCTTGTTTGCCCCCACCACCCGTTTCAGCTCCTTTTTGGTCATGATGGCTATTTCGGCATTGGGAGGGAGTTTTCCATCCACCACATCCCTCGAGTACTGCGCACGCTGCAAGAGCTTGACCCACGCCGCTAAAGAGCCAGGGAAGAGAAGGGAGGAAGGGAGGAATGGAGGACATAAGCAAATGGGTGGTGTGTAGCATGTAATCCTGCATAAACCTCAACAAGGATGAGAGGGAGCGAGAAAGTGAGGGAACGGGCCCCCCGCCAAAGAGACTGTATGCCCACCTTTCTCCGCCATCAGCAGCTGCTCTCCTCCTTCCGCACGTCCAAGCAACTCCTCTTCTTCCCGGGTCAGGGTCCCTCCCACACTACCCAAGTTGAAGCCCTGCTCCTTCATTTCTGCCACATACGCCTCCTTCTTCTTCTCCTCCCTGTCTAAGGCTGCCTTCACGCGCCGTGCCTCTTCCCGGGCCATGCGTTTCCGATTCACTGCCACGTACAGGCAGAGACCGATGGGAATGATGAAGCGCCCAACAACTGTATTGATGGGGAGAGAGGATGGGGCGAGGGAGGGAGGGAGGAAGGGCGGGAGGGAAGGAAGGACGCTCAAATCCGATTCGGACCTCACGCAGACATATACCCCTTTCCAATTCTAATTCGAGAAAACAAAAACGAACACCTTCCCCCCGAAAAAGGCACACGAATAGCCAGGTAGGCAGTGTGGTACGAGATAGGGAAACGTGAAACAATTGTCATCTTCAGTCGTAAGAAAAACGGAGGAAAACCCTTACGCAACCAGCAACTCTTTCATAATACAGACACCAAAGCCACCGAAAAAGGGCCAGTAAGCTCTGAGGATAATAACAAAATTCCTAAGCCATGTGGATTGTCCAAAATGACGTACTTGCAGCGACGATGCGAGTCTCGGGAGACATGCTTGTGTCTCGATACGCATGCGCTGGCTTGACGGCAACTCCCAAAAGTGTCGCAAAAGACGGAAGAAGCGCGCATTGTATGAAACGCCCAGTACGAGAAAGAAGACCTGGAGTTTTCCTGTTCCCTTTCTTCTCCTGCGTTGTCGCTTCCTTTTTTGAAGACTTGAGTAACTCTCTTATTGGGACATAATTAGCAGTAGGCGAGGCGATACGAAGGGAAGAAATCCTGGCCAAGTATTGTACGTCGCTAGGCTGGGCTCTTATCCTTGTTTTGCAGCTTATTGTGGAGAGTTTTCCGCCAGGGAATGTTCGTAATACCGGGAGCGATAGGAAGGCAGCAATGCAGGTAGTACAGAGGAGCAGGATGCTGCAGGAGGTGAAGAGGAAGAATTGCAAAGTCCTCGATGTGCTCATCAGTCTGTCTTAATACAACCCCAGAGCGCCTACTCGATCACAAAAGTTGTGTTATTGTACCGTAAGTTGCTCTGGATTGATGCTACCAGATTGAACAGGCTGCGAATATCACGTGCGGGGATAGAGCTTGAAGATTATTGACGGAATGAGCAATTAACTTCCAGATAAGACATCAACAGGCATCAGATACGTGTACATGCTTCACACATATGTCGTACAAGACGAATTTTAGCGCACAAGTCGTCAACATGCGGTAAAAACTCGAGTGGGAGGGATGTGCTCGAGTGGGTGGCTGATTCCCAGCCCTCGCTCGAGCGAAAGCTTGCTATGAGAAGACTTGCTCAACAATTAGTACTTCGATCCTTATGTATCCAACAAAGAAAGTTGGTTGCATAATTGATTAACCTTTTCTTCACACCTTGAGAAGAGTCTTCGGCAAAGATTGAGACACTCTCTGACAGGTTTTGAACGAGCTCTTAGACTAACCCTGGGTAGCAAGCAAGTCTCTCTTCAAGAATCTTTTCGCGCCATAACTTGATGCCCGCTACCTCTCTCAACTCTGCCACCATGCTTCAAATATTTGGATAAGAATCATCCCTTGAAATCATAGAAAATAATTTTAATTCGCTTGGAGTGAGCCATCAAGGAGATGGGCGTGATTGGGATGGCGCTTTATCCGTCCATAAATCATGTTGCGCTAGTGTTGCCTTTTCTAAGCCTGGCTTCTGCGACGTATACACGTATATACGCATGCACAGCTGTGCATGCATCCATTCTGTCTGGCAATTTGATTTAAAATTGATAAATAGGTTACTCATATACGGGTTCCAGGAGTAAATGAGTTTTATAATTTTAGCGCCGAGGAAAAATTCAGTACTCGCTGCCAATATTTCAAGACAAAGAAATGTTGTCGTGTTTCTTGTCAATTTTCGAAATGCTTGCCTTTTTGACCGCCAAAAATCACTTCATTCAATATTTCAGGACATTCTCACATCTTTCTTGTTGACTCTTATAAAAAGGCTTGAAAGATCACACTTGGACGTCTCCGATTATCAGACTGAACAAGGCTTTTGTGCCGCTACTCTACGTCATTACATGTTGGATCACGAGTTGGCGTCCCAAACAATAAATCCTAGCAAGCATTTAAATTGTCATACTGTATGACACATTAAGCTGTAAACGAAAGGGGTATTGCTTAACTGCGCAAATGGCCTTTCATAAGAAGTAGCTAGCATGAGCTCTTCTCAAACTACCTCGCCATGATACCGAAACTGAAAATGCATCATTGATACGAGCTGAAATAAGTTGATATATCAGCGGATACGATTATCTTATTCGTACCATCTCTATCTCAAGACATCATCCACTCACCTTAAAAAGAGTACGACTTAAGTAGCTCGTACCTCCCGGCCAAGGCGGGCAACAAATCGAGTATGCTCACACACGGTACTCAATTTTGAAGTATCGTCATCAATGTCACTCATTCGCATCTGCTCTTCATACGACACAATGCATGAGTCTCATAATATCTGGCACTACTCGTGGGCATCCTAGGACCCTCCAAAGAAAGCCCAAGACTTGCTCAGGAGGACATACTAAACTAACGGTCAAACGTCAGTTTCAGAGAAATGACGACATCATAGTAAAACAGAAATGCTAACGTACAATTCTTGGGATTCTTAAGAGTGTTTACATGACAGGATTGCATACATACTGGAGAACTCCTTATAGCCGATTTGTGTATACATTCATCTCTACATTATTACTTAAGTAGAGTCTAAAAGTCCAGATGTTGTGACCACACATTTACTCAGAGTTTTCGAGGCGTCCCACTTGTTTACTTCCGCTCTGTGTTCAACCAAACCGATCCTTTCCTTTTTACCGTGGTATTGCCTAGCCGAACCTGATTAGAATTCACGCCCTACCATGTCTCATCTATCCCATTTAACGACGGTTTCTTTGTCACAAGTCACTTTTCTTTACACAGCACCCACTCTGGGCATAAAGCGTCCATCTCACACAAGAGATATGCGTCTCCCTTTCGTGTCTGCATGCCTGGTCGTACTTGGCATTGTCCCTGCCCCCATTGCAGTCGCGCAGGAGTGTCCCACTCTCACTCTCACTGGCAAGGCACGTCCGAGCCCCAAGCGCGGAGTCTTGGCTGGTAAAGGTCATGCCAGGGTCACTGTCACTCTCCGAAGTAAGGAAGTCGTGGACGATCTCAACTTCAAACTGCTGCTACCAGTCGGTGTGTCACCTGTGCGATCCTCCACTCGTCCAAAGCCGCGCATGTATCCTGAAGTCGTCAAGAACCCGGACGGATCAACGGCCGTGTTTTGGCTCGGCTTCGACTTTGTGAAAGCCAAGGGCGGCAAGCGTGTTTTCAAAGCCAAACTGAAAGTCGACGAGTGTGCCCCAGAGACCCTGACAGTCACCGGTCTAGCGTATCTGGTCAATGCGACGGACCTCACAACCTACTGCGCGACGCCGTTGGCAAGTCCCGCAGTCTTGAATGTGCGGTATTCGAAAGCCAAGAAGGCGGCTACATGTGCGCCGACTCCTGCTCCGACCGTCAACCCCACGCAGCCCTTTGTGTTGTTTGGCGAAGGACAGCGATGCTTGGAAGCAGGCAGACTTGCACCATTCGACGGTCGCCGCTTGTTGTCGAGCTTCGGCGTAGAACGCGGTGATACGGACTCTACCCACGCGGAGCACCGGCAGCTACAATCAATAGCAACGCCAAGTGACTGCTACACATACTGCTCTCTGAACGGGGGGGAGTCGACGCCTTTCTTTTTCAACTGGAACACAGTCACATCACAGTGTTTCTGCTGCGAGAACCAGTGCACGTTGATTATTGACCCAGCGTTCAACGCGTATGAGGTGATCGTGGCTGCAACAGGCGCTCCAACGGCAGTTCCCACGCCGGTCTCTTCGGCAGCCCCTACCGCATCGCCTACAGCTGCGCCTACGGAGTCGCCGACGGCATCGCCGACCGCGTCGCCTACAGCTACCCCTACAGCATCGCCTACAGCTACCCCTACGGCAGCGCCTACAGCCTCCCCTACAGCGTCGCCTACAGCTACCCCTGTGGTATTGCCCACGCAGCCTCCCACTGCTCCTTGCTACAATCACGATGCCCACGTCGTCATGGCCGATGGCTCGCTTAAGAGCGTTATAGACCTTCGTAAAGGAGACCTCATTTCGGTGGATCCCAACGATCACAGCATTCATGCCAAGGTCCTTTCTCTTGTCGAAACTACCATAGAAGGTGCTGGTCATCGCCGTATGTGCGAGCTCGCTCCGGGCTTCTTTCTCACTCCAACACACCCTCTTTTAGTGAATGGAACGCGATGGATCCGACCTGAATGGGAATTCGCTTGTAATACTCCTAAACTATTCAAGAGCTTATTTAACATCGTGTTAGAGGAGGGTCCGCATCATACAATCAACATTCAGGGCTTTGCCGTGGCTTCTTGGGTGAAGTATCCTGTCGGCGTTCCTATGATTGATCGCCCTTATAAGATGGGCACGTACCGTGTCTTCGAACAGAAGCCCGGATTTGCAGAAGGTCATGTGAAGATCGATGCCAAAACATTTTCTGATTTCAAATCGAAATGGATGAAAACCACTGGAAGCATTTCCGCACCGGAAGCTCCAACTTCGGTGTCATCATCGCCGGTCACGATTTCCGCGACCCCCCTGCACATGGAGCTCTGAGTCGAGGCATTAACTACGGTCTGCTCTAGGCCGGTGCATCGATCAGGTTATGGTCTAACGAACGGGACTGTGAAGGTGATACATACTGGCAAAACCTAGACTTGATGCGTGCAGAAGTAAAAATACATAGTATCTGTCGTAGAGAGTTTTATTTCCCCCGTGGAGTATTGTCACGGCATTCGAGACTGTTCTCTCATGATATCCTATGCCCAAAAAAGGTTTGCAACTATATTAACGGCCCAAATGCATGCATCTTGTGAAATTACGACCGTTCTTGTTGAAAAGAACTTCTCCCTTACTATGTAACAAAGAAAGAAAGATTACTGTGGGCTGACATTCCATTCCTCATTCCTCATCAATTCCTCATCCTCATATGTTCTGATCTTGAGATTTTATTCCATCAACTGACGTTTTAGAACATATCTCTTTACCGGGAGGTGTGGGTTTCCCCGTCGCCCACGCGTAGGTTTTTATCGTAAAACGGTACTATTGTTTTGACATGAGGCTTGTCTCGTCTGTAGAAGGGCCTGTTAGAATGTCAAACCTAAGCGCAAGAACTGAACTGT
Source organism: Nannochloropsis salina CCMP1776 (assembly GCA_004565275.1). Taxonomy (NCBI): domain Eukaryota; class Eustigmatophyceae; order Eustigmatales; family Monodopsidaceae; genus Microchloropsis; species Microchloropsis salina. Next base: position 35,182 of record SDOX01000043.1, read on the forward strand.
CTGGTTTATAGCCAAGCAATGTAGATCTTACATGCCTCGTGTATGCTGTTTGGAGCCTTCCTTTTGCTATTCTTCTTCAACTTTCATAGCTACAAGAACCCATTTTGTGCCCTTCCAACTTTTTGTTTTTCCATCTCAGGATCGATGCCGTGGCAAATTTCCAATCTCATGCAAATATTTATCTTAGGCTACTGTACAGCAAGCAGCAAGTCCTGATCCTATGTCGGGTGCTCACCCAAATCTCTTACTTACGCTACGGAACGATATTTCAAATTTAAAAAGTGATCCGTGGAAATCTTGATCTTGTCTCAGCCAGAGGAGGGGCTATCAACTGCTGCGCCACGGCAGGGTAATAGTAACGAAGCCAATCCCCTTTGCCTGCGGCGTCTTTCATGCAGCACCCTTTTCACAGTGCCTTTTTGGTCGACCAGCACACCACGCTCCAAAACTCTTGTCTGGGACTCCCGGCTTTTCGAGGAACTTCTCAGCCCTTGTCAGACCAAGAAATTCTGGAACGCAGGCGTTCTTGTCAATCGCCAACGAGGGCAAGATAGACGGTTGGGACGACGCCATCTTGTCGAAAATAAGGAAGACTGCTTCCTCATTTCTTGATGCTTTCTGGGCCTGCTACCCAGTCACCCAAAACAGCAATTGCAGTCGAAAGGACACAAGGCCGTGCCTCCACCTTTTCCAACACGCATTGATTCAGGGTCGTAGATGGGCATGCCAGTCGCATCGCGTTTCCCTGTGGTAATAAGCAAAGCGCTCGATGGTTCAGTTGTCCCTACACCTTAGTCTGATCACTGAGTATATGGTCGCCTCGAGAGGCCTTCGGCCAGTGTATGGCAACATCCACACCTTTTTTTTCTCTAAAGGAAGATTGCGTCTCATCTTCAGCTGCCCGGATCAAAGTTCATCCCTTTGATGCCTCCCTTGCCATTTAGCAGCCCTACCACTTACATGGTCTGACGTCGGGATCGTCTCTCTGAGGGTCGTACCTCCGTCCTTCATTCTTTCCCACCGTATGGGACGGTGGACGGGAATCTGCCTTTTTAATCTTCACCACAGCTTTCTTGGTGGTAGCACTGGCCGCTGCCACTCGTTTACGTTGAGTCAGATCATTGAAAAGGTCGTCAATCTCTTTGCCTGCCTGACGCACCGCGTCTGTGAGGAGATTCTGGATACGAAGGAGACAAATAAGAAAATGACGGGTTGGGTCCCAGTTTTATTCTCTGTGAAAACGCAACGACCAGAGCAGTCGGAAACCAGGGCCATTCGTATCAGCCTTCTTGTTTTTCAAACAAGACCCCTCCTTCTGCAACTGCAACGGATCCGGGCTCGTTCGAACGTTTGCCACCTGTCCCTTGCCTTGTTACTTGCTTCCCACATTTCGTGCATTCCCGAAAAGCCGGCCATTTCGCGTACCTTTTCCTCTTTCCCTGCAAATATCTCTTCCACACCGGCCGTTTCTCCGGTAGTGTGACTCCGCTCGTTGCGTGTTTTAGGGTCCTTTTTAATCTTTGACTGAGGTCTTGAAGGCCTAAAAGCTGTGTCTGTTCGCGTCCTCCCCATGTCCACCTCCCCTTCCGTCCCTAGATTCTGTGTGGAAACATCAAAGAGAAGAGTGTAGTAGTGTATTAGGCAGGTAGAAGGCCTGGCAATGCCCGATGTCGATCACAATCAATGAGCATTCAATGCTTCTCCTCCTCGGTGCCCCTCTGTCTATATCATGACGCCCCAATGCTACAATTAAGCTGCCTGGCAAGGAAAATACATTTTGTTTCTGCCAAGGACGACAAGAAAATACCTGCATCTGTGAGGTTCTACGGACCATGGCAGGTCTTTCTTATTGCGATAAGCCGGTAAGTCCCCCTCTTTCCTTGCGACACTCGAGCCGTTCTCAGACTCGCCACCCTCCCTTGCTCCACTTCGCCGTCCTCGATGTGCTCAAGGAAAATTAAATAATATGTCCCGGCTTCCCAACCAATTTCACACACAGCATGACAGCGATTGCAGCAGAACGATGAGTAGTGAGAGCGCCCTCTCTCCCCCCGACAGGGGCAGCAGCACATTAATTGGCCACAAGCTCGGCTGCCCAGGGAACAAAAAACCTCCTGCCTCTCCCCTGCAGGCCCCCTTTCCTGCCATCTCCTTGCAGACTGCCAGGCGCACAGACCGTATTCCCTGCCTTGTAGGCACATCTCAAATGGGTGCACAACAGAAGGTGGGCATGCTGCTACTGCACGAGCCAGTGAACGTAGCTCCCATTCTGTACGGGGAGGACGAGGACGACGGGGCAGAGGAGATGGCAGGACAAGGGGAAAAGCAAACAGAGATAGGCACCCCGAAAACAACGGCCACAACCTCCGCCCCTTCTCCCCCCGAGGGGACATTGTCACCTCCCTTTCCAGCGCACACCGATGGTGTGGGACTCGCAGGCCCCCCTATTAGTTTGCCTCCAGGTCGCGGCTTGCATTTGGTCATTTTCTTCGTGCCCGCCCACATGATTACCAGCGAGCTCCTTCAGTTCGTCTCCCCCTTTCGGGACGACATCCGCCTCCTACGCATCGTGAGTCACCGCCTGCCTGCACCCTCGCCGTCCCTGCATCCCTCCATTTTCGCCGTGTCCGCCCTCGCCTCCTTCCCATCCATGCGAGACCCCCCCCTGACTGCGGGAGACCCTTCTTCCACGCATTCCCCCTTGCCCCCTCCCTACGCTACACGATCGCAGCCGGCCAAATACATGGCTTTACTGGAAATGACAACGTCGACGGCTGCGGATGCGTTCTATCATGAATTTAACGGGCGGCCGTTTAACAGCTTGGAGCCGACGCTCTGTGCCGTCGGTTTTTTGAAAGGAATACTGTTCAGACGACCCTCCGCTCCTCATGCCCGCACTGGTACGTGACCCTTTGTCATTGATGTGCTCACAAAACAGGACCTGCTCGCGGTTTTTACGTGATTCCTCCCTTTTTCTCCTTTCCCCCATACCGATTACCCGCCCCCTTGTTGATGCCCCGCTTCACTCTGGCTCCGCCTTCCTGCCTCGCTCCTACTGTTTTACCATGATCCTTGTCGCAGAATGGGTAGGGAATGGGGCTGACAATAACACGTCCGAGGAAAGAGGAGCCAGGGAGACCCAAAGCCCATCGCATGGAGGGCCTACTGTAGCGGAAGGCGAGGGGACGAGGAGAGCAGGGCTCGAGGAAGACAAGATGAAGGAGGAGGAGGAATGCATGGACTGCGGACGAAAAGCGGGATTGGGCATAGAGGGGGGAGGGGATCATTGTCAGGTCGCTGGCCAGGACTCGTCGGCAGGAATTCGGGGTCTCGACGCGGATGGTGGTATCTTCCACAGCCGCAGTGGCGTTGGAGACGACGGCCAAGACGTTATCCCTCGCGCAAAGGAATATCAAGCACCGTGTGACACTAGCTCTCCTTCGCTCCACCCTTGCTCCCTCCCTCCCTGCTTCCTGAGCCCCAGCCTCCATCAAGCCGTCCACGATCCAAGTGACCCTCAAATATCAACGAGCAGGGATTACCACGACAGCACATGCACTGCAACCAGCCACGCAGATGGAGAGGGCGGCAGTTCTTTGTTCTCTCTCGGTGCCAATGAAGAGAACCTCTCGCATTGCGTCGTCTGCCTCGAAACCCTCGCCGGCCTTCCCCCCTCCCCCTCCGCCTCTCCCTCGCTCCCTCCCCTGTCTCCTCCTATCCTCATCACGGCTTGCAACCACGCCTTTCATATCCCTTGTTTGGGACAGGTCCCTTCCCCGCTCTGCCCCGTTTGCCGTTACAACCACGACGACGCCCTTGCCCACCATTCCTCCGCCTGCACGGACTGCGGGCGGACCACCGACCTGTGGGTCTGCCTGGTTTGTGCCTACGTTGGGTGCGGCCGGTACCATGCCCACCATTCTCGAAACCACTACCTGGCCACCCTCCACGCCTACGCCATCGAGGTCCAGACCCAGCAAGTCTGGGATTACGTTGGGGACGGCTACGTTCACAGGTTACTCTACCATCCGTACTCCGCAGGAGGAGAAAGCGGTGGGGAGGGAGGGAAAATCGTCGAGGTTCCCGACCCCAATACCAATTCCAATCAACGGCCGCGGCATGCGCCCATGCCGGAGGCGATGGAAGAGGAAATGGTGCACCGGAAGCTGGAAAACTGGGCCGAACAATACACGGTGCTCCTCTCGACGGGGCTACAAGAACAGCAAACGCGCTTTGATGCACGCTTGGCCGCATTACGGACAGCCTTCTCGCCTTCTTATCGTACTTCCTCGTCGGGCGCTACGGTGGTGGCAGCCTTGCGACAAGAGAAACGGCAAATGGAGAAACGTTGCGCAGGGGCTCGGGAACGCTTGCGGAAAGTAAGGGAGGAGGTGGGTTTCTTGAGCGCTGTGAACGCGTCCCTGGAGGCAAATCAAGAATCGGTAGCAGCCTCCTTGCGGGAGGCACAAGAGGAGCTGATGAAGACAGAGAAGGAAAGAGAGACGATGGTGGGCCCATTGGAGGAGAGGTTGCGGCAATTGATGATGCGCTTGGATTGTCAAATCGGGGATGGATCGGAATCGAAAGCGCAAGGAGATCATGGAGTGCAGGAAGCCAAAGAGAGAGGTTGTGGGGAAGCTGGGGGTGATAGTGGAGATAGACGTCAGGGGAAAGAGACCGAAGAGGATTGATCAGGTCAACATGCCAATAAGTAGTCTATTGAAATCGGCTGGAGGGTTGTGGTTACAAGTATTTTCTCGCTATCGCACTTACAGTTCAAATCAAAGTACCTTCAAAATTTCGCGTACTCTTATAAGTTTTAAATGAGGCTTTGGTTGACTGATGTAGGACATAAATTGTAATTGTATCAATTAGCCAAATACTTTCAAGACAGATTAATAATTTCCTGGGATATTGATTTCTTACTAAATCAGTTTACTTTGAAGCATATAAAGTTTTTATCGCAATTCGCTACTCCCAAATAGTCTTCAGTGGCGTAACAAAAATGAAAAGAGTTTTCGTCCACCAGGAAGCCAATCTGCGATCAAGCAAGACTATGTCGTGAAGGAGTCCTGCGTTTCAATTCCAACACTTCACGCACTAATTTTTAAAGCGGCACGATTTAAGTGACGCCTACCTCCTGACCAAAGCGGGCAACAAATCGAGTATGCTCACACACGGTACTCAATTTTGAAGTATCGTCATCAATGTCACTCATTCGCATCTGCTCTTCATACGACACAATGCATGAGTCTCATAATATTTGGCACTACTCGTGGGCATCCTAGGACCCTCCAAAGAAAGCCCAAGACTTGCTCAGGAGGACATACTAAACTAACGGTCAAACGTCAGTTTCAGAGAAATGACGACATCATAGTAAAACAGAAATGCTAACGTACAATTCTTGGGATTCTTAAGAGTGTTTACATGACAGGATTGCATACATACTGGAGAACTCCTTATAGCCGATTTGTGTATACATTCATCTCTACATTATTACTTAAGTAGAGTCTAAAAGTCCAGATGTTGTGACCACACATTTACTCAGAGTTTTCGAGGCGTCCCACTTGTTTACTTCCGCTCTGTGTTCAACCAAAACGATCCTTTCCTTTTTACCGTGGTATTGCCTAGCCGAACCTGATTAGAATTCACGCCCTACCATGTCTCATCTATCACATTTAACGACGGTTTCTTTGTCACTAGTCACTTTTCTTTACACAGCACCCACTCTGGGCATAAAGCGTCCATCTCACACAAGAGATATGCGTCTCCCTTTCGTGTCTGCATGCCTGGTCGTACTTGGCATTGTCCCTGCCCCCATTGCAGTCGCGCAGGAGTGTCCCACTCTCACTCTCACTGGCAAGGCACGTCCGAGCCCCAAGCGCGGAGTCTTGGCTGGTAAAGGTCATGCCAGGGTCACAGTCACTCTCCGAAGTAAGGAAGTCGTGGACGATCTCAACTTCAAACTGCTGCTACCAGTCGGTGTATCACCTGTGCGATCCTCCACTCGTCCAAAGCCGCGCATGTATCCTGAAGTCGTCAAGAACCCAGACGGATCAACGGCCGTGTTTTGGCTCGGCTTCGACTTTGTGAAAGCCAAGGGCGGCAAGCGTGTTTTCAAAGCCAAACTGAAAGTCGACGAGTGTGCCCCAGAGACCCTGACAGTCACCGGTCTAGCTTATCTGGTCAATGCGACGGACCTCACAACCTACTGCGCGACGCCGTTGGCAAGTCCCGCAGTCTTGAATGTGCGGTATTCGAAAGCCAAGAAGGCGGCTACATGTGCGCCGACTCCTGCTCCGACCGTCAACCCCGCGCAACCCTTTGTGTTGTTTGGCGAAGGACAGCGATGCTTGGAAGCAGGCAGACTGGCACCATTCGACGGTCGCCGCTTGTTGTCGAGCTTCGGCGTAGAACGCGGTGATACGGACTCTACTCACGCGGAGCACCGGCAGCTACAATCAATAGCAACGCCAAGTGACTGCTACACATACTGCTCTCTGAACGGGGGGGAGTCGACGCCTTTCTTTTTCAACTGGAACACAGTCACATCACAGTGTTTCTGCTGCGAGAACCAGTGCACGTTGATTATTGACCCAGCGTTCAACGCGTATGAGGTGATCGTGGCTGCAACAGGCGCTCCAACGGCAGTTCCCACGCCGGTCTCTTCGGCAGCCCCTACCGCATCGCCTACAGCTGCGCCTACGGAGTCGCCTACAGCTACCCCTGTGGTATTGCCCACGCAGCCTCTTACTGCTCCTTGCTACAATCACGATGCCCACGTGCCCACACATGCTTTCTCTTGTTGAAAGTACCACAGAAGGCGCCGGTCATCGACGTATGTGCGAGCTCGCTCCCGGCTTCTTTCTCACTCCAACACACCCTCTTTTGGTGAACGGAACGCGATGGATCCGGCCTGAATGGGAATTTGCTTGTAACACCCCTAAAGTATTCAAGAGCTTATTCAACATCGTGTTAGAAGAGGGTCCGCATCATACAATCAATATTCAGGGCTTTGCCGTGGCTTCCTGGGTGAAGTATCCTGTCGGAGTCCCTATGATTGATCGCCCTTACAAGATGGAAACCTATCGTGTCTTCGAACAGAAGCCCGGATTTGCAGAAGGTCACGTGAAGATCGATGCCAAAACATTTTCTCATTTCAAATTGAGGTGGATGAAAACCACTGGAAGTATGTCCGCACTAGAAGCTCCAACTTTGGTGTCATCGTCGCCGGTGACGACTTTTGCGAGCCCCCTGCACATGGAGCTTTGAGTCGAGGCATTGACTACGGTCTACTCTAGGCCGGTGCATCGATCAGATTATGGTCTAACGCAAGGAGCTGTGAAGGTGAAACATACTGGCAAAACCTAGACCAGAAGCGTGCAGAAGTAAGAAATCGTAGTATCTGTCGTAGAGAGTTTAATTTCCCACGTGGAGTATTGTCACGGCATTCGAGACAGTTCTCTCTTGATATCCTATACCTAAAGGTTTGCATAACTATATTAGCGGCCCAGATGCTTGCGAGCAAGCGACTCCCTGCATCTCATGAAATAACGCCCGTTCCAATTGAAAGGAACTTTTCTCTAACTACGTAGCAAAAACAAAGATCATTGTGGGCTGACATGCCATTCGTCATATGTTCTGATCTTGAGATTTTTTTCTGTAAACCTCTTCATTTTCGATCATGTCGCTTTACCGGGAAGTATGAGATTTCCCGTCGCGAACGCGCGGGTTTTCATCGTAACATGGCACCATTGTTCAGACGTGACGCTTGTCTCGTCTGTAAAAGGGCCTGTTAGGATGTCACACCTAAGCGCAAGAAGTGAACTGTCTGGTTTATAGCCAAGCAATAAAGATCTTACCTGCCACATGTATGCTGTGTGGAGCCTTCCTCTTGATATTATTCTTTAATCTTAATAGCTGCAAATGCCCATTTTGTGCCATTCCAACTTTTCACTTTTCCATCCCAGGATCAATGCCGTGGCAAAGTTCTAATCCCATGCAAATATTTTATCTTAGGCTGTTGGACAGTAAAGCAGGTCCTCATTACCCCAGGTCCGACGTTTTCAACTTAGTCCCACAGCTGACCCTGCGCCTGATCCTACACCATAGCCTACTCGTACCTCTTCCGGCTCACTTACAGCACATTCGCTTACTTCAGGACTAACAACCTCTTGATAAAGTGTTTCTTGGTAATTTGTAATCGATGGCCCAGCATGGAACAGCTTCTTCATACATTGCTACGGCCACTCTCCCCCGATTTGCCTTATTTTTTTTAATGATTTTGATTCTTATTAAGCAAGTTCACGATGGTTTCCCCAAAAAAGAAAACATATATGATCATAACAACGAGTGGGGCGCATTGCAGGAGGGGAATAAAGGAAAAAGAAATGAGGCATCTTATCCTAAGGGTCTTGATGATGCTCAAATTAAAAGATTACTAGATCCTGACAGAGGAAACACCATTAAAGAACCACATAACTTATTTGATACATCCTTATTCGAATGTTTTTTTATTCGGAGAGATTTCTTAGCTCGCAGTTATCGAGCAAAGACTCGTGTGATGAATAGTTGACTTTTCACCATCGGTTTTACAAAATCCTTTAGCCTTTAGAAGCCAGAAGGATGAAGGGTGAAGAACAGGCAGCACGGGTTTAAGCTGGGGAAAACGATGCGATGTCAAGTATAATGCCGTCTTGAAGAGAGACGTTTCTCCGAACAAGTGCGATCATCGCTTGTTGTGTACTACGTATACGACGGACGATTATAGTTCTTTTGTTTCTCTGTTTACACAGCCTCAGGAAATCGACCGTTATGGTTTCACCGATGCATGTATACATAACGTTTTGAGGAATGACAGCGGCACTTGGGTCGACCCAGGTCGGACCTGGCATTAATTTTATCAGGCCGGATCGATCGATACATGGGGATCGATTACAATGAGCTTTACTTACAAACACACGCTTTTTGGGACTGTTATGTGAATGCCAAAAGGGTTTAATGCTCTTCTGATAATTATTGTCATATTGAGTTGAGCTGAATACATATTGAAGTGACCAAAAGAATGTATTAAAAACGTAAAAGATAATGGACCGATTCATTAGCATATGTGCTTGATCGCGGAAGTGGTTTGCTGCGGTCCCAAATGAAAAGTCAGACAAACGTCATTTTAGAAGTACCAGAAGTTCACTTGGCCATTTTTATGATCGAATATGATCCACATACTACTAACGTATAAATATACAAAAGCAAAGCGGGTATATACCTGAAAGAGACTGAAAAATACGCGTTGGAAAATATCCTCCAGACCGCTTCAAAAAGATCCGGTGGGTGGTCGTTCTGAGGCTGAATGAAAACATGATTGATATCCGGATCCTTTCTTAATGAGGATTTCGGCAGTTTCGATATGTGTCCAATGTGAAGTCGTCCAGCACGGACATACGACTGGTCCTAGCGGGTCGCAGCAAGGGAAAACTTCCTTGCCTATTGCACATTCCTTGCGTTGACTTGAAGTCGCCCTTTGTGCATCGGATATGTCGCTGTCTTCAGTTGGACCTGACGAGGGTCCATTCTTTTTTATCACTCTCTCACTTACCTTGTGCCATTTTCTTCTCTTCCTAAGCCTTTTTTCCCGGGCTGGATGGCCTGGTTGCGAACACGCTAGTCCAAGATGCGCGGTGGAACTGATGAGCAGCAAATTAAAAAGACTAACAAAAATGTTTTGTCGTCAAATAAGATAATAGGTAATGGGCACTATTGAAAATGAATGAGTATGAGGGCTAGGACTATCATGATTTTTCTAGAGGCAGAGCATGAGAGCGGCATTTTACGAAAAAATACTTGGAATTGAATTCCTTACTCCATCTTACTGATTATTCGATTTTTTCTCCAGATGCAAAACAAGAAACAGAGGAAGAGGAAGCAGACGAGCAGGACGATGATGCAGATAAGCACTGCTTCGGAAAAGAAAAAGGCTGGGGCAACAATGATTTCCAAAGCAAGCAAGACGAAGGGGACGGCGACAGAGAAGCAGAGGGAAAGGAACTGGAATTGCTGGTTGATGGGGACGGACGCCTCGTTTTCGATGGAGGCCATGTCGACTTCTCTTTCCGCTCCTTCCCTGCGGCCTTTCCTTGCTTCTGTACAGATGCTACGTCTTCCTCCGTCCTGTCCACCTTGCTGCACGATTGTCGATTAGCCAGCACGGCACGGGCGCAGGCCAAGGCTGGGGGAGACTACAGCGAAGGCGAGACCTTTTTCATCACTGCTGACACCGAGCCCAAGGTGCAACTGGAAGCGCTGGCCCTATCGATCTTTCGGGCGCACACCACCCAAGCTGCCTACGCCGAAGGACAAAGTGGGGCGGAATGGTGGGTGCAGGTGCTGGAGGAGGAGGACGACATTGGCCTGCATTTCGACAAGGACTATGCCCTGGAAGCACACGGTCTCAACATCTACCCTCACCTGGCCACGGTCACCTACCTCTCTTCCTTGGGAGGTCCCACTCTGGTCCTTCCCCTCTCGGGCCCCCTGCACGTGGGGGAAGACCTGTCCGGCGCGCTCTCCGGAGCCTGGCTCTCCCTGCCCGCCGTGGGCAAACACACCGTCTTCGATGGACGCCTGCTACATGCGGCGCCCGCGGAATTGCGGGGACTGTGGGCCGACGGAGACGGTTTGGAGGAAGGTGGGAGGGCGGAAAGGAAAGGGGGACGGAAGCGGGTGACCCTCCTGGTGAATGTCTGGCTGAATCACATTCCCAACGGCTCGGAACGGCCGTCGCCCTCCCTCCTCCAGGCCCTCTCTCCCTGCGACTCTGCCGCCCCATTGGAAAGAAGATTCCCTTCGCCCCTCCCTTTCAGCGAGGGGAGGCTGAGGAAGGGACTATCTCGTCCTCCCTCGCGTCCCCCGGCGCCTCTCAGGTGACGGAGGTGACACTAAGAGTATCTTCCAAGGCATTGGCGCGGTGCTAGGGGTTGCTGGTGCTACCGCTTTGGTCGTGCGTACTTTCGACCAGACTGAGATAAAGTATATCGAGAGCAAGGCGGCGGCGGAGATCGCGCGTGTGGAGGACAAGCGGACAATGTCGGAAATGTTTTGGAAGGCAGAGGTGGAGCGGTTCAAGCGCGAGGTCCAACTGGCTTACACTCAAGACTATGAGCCTTATCAGGCCGCGCTTGTGGACAAACGTAAAAAGAGGGGAGGAACCGGCGGATTGGAGGAGAAGGAAGAGGAGAATTAGGATTCGGGGCCCTACCTTAATATAAATAGAAACCATGTAGAAAGACACATTCAAAGACATGTACAGTGGACGGGGTTGTGCAGTAGAGAGATGGGCAGGAGGGGGATAGGACTCATACACGACAAACGTAATAACGAGGGCTCCTCACAACTTGTATCGAGCGAGTTTTTCCTTTGTCTTTTATGATTTGATGCACTGGCTCATATCCATCTCCCCCACACTAACGCCGCCGACCCTGCTTTCGACTTGTCCAACCAAGCCCCTGCCGCTTGACGGCAGCAGACCGAGGCGACCCGTCGAAGGAGGGGGCAGACGCGGTGGGAAGGACGGAGGAAGTCATGGTATGAGTCAATGGAATGTAGCGGAAGCTTTGGACCCCGGAAGAAAGGCACGGTGTTGTGTTGTTAATAGTGCCAGCACCAAGGCCTGTTTGCGTAATAGACGCACATACTACTTAGAAAGGCGGCACGTAAGGAGGCTCAACAAGCTTTGTGGACCCCCGCCCAGCAGCCAACAGCCAGTCTAGCATGTCTCCCTAGGCCCAGTCTTGTGCGCAGCACCACACTTAATACCACCCACCACCCGCCCATCCGTACAGGTTTGTCACGTCGCACCCTCTACATGGTCCTGGCGTCTGTGGCTGGCATCGCGGTGGTGGGTGTGCTCTGTGTGTGCCTTCCATGCATCATCATCATCAAGCAAGCCTGTTCTTGTCCCCCAATCCCCTTTTGGTCTTGCCCTTTGGCAAGCCAGGGGCACCCGCTTTGCCACCAACCTGTGGTGTAGCATGCGGAGGGGGAGTGTTTGACGCTGACGGCGTAACGAGCTTGGTTCTGAAGAGCTTGTTTGTTGTATTTAGGGCGGCTTGGAAACCGACCTCAAACACTGTCTCATTCCCCTTCCCTTCCTCCCACCACTACACCACAACAACATGCACCGCTTGCTTGCTTGCCTTGCTGCTTGCTGCCATCATCAACCACGACCACCAGGGGGACAACATGCTTCGGCGCTTCACGGCGAAGGCTGGGGCCATGGCACGGAGAGGGAGCACGCTTCCCGGGCCAGGTGAGGTGGCGTGTGTGATGCATTTTGGAAGAACTCGGGCTTGTTGATGGGGTGGGAGTGCGCGTTCGGTGCACGCGACCGCAGTCTGGCCGAGGCATGTTGATGCCCCCTTTGTCTGCGTGTCTGTGTCGTTTGCGTTGCAATCTTTGTTATGCGGACAAGGGCCCGCGTCAAGGTGTTCACGCACACGCACATCCATACACACCCAACAGGAAAGGGACGCGTGCTGCGGGGGGGCCTTCTCCTCGACAGCCCACTCGGGGCCGGGCACGAGCAGTGGAGAGGAGCTTGGTAAGAAGTGGGCGACAATCTTCCAAGGCATTGGCGCGGTGCTAGGGGTTGCTGGTGCTACCGCTGTGGTCGTGCGTACTTTCGACCAGACTGAGATAAAGTATATCGAGAGCAAGGCGGCGGCGCAGATCGCGCGTGTGGAGGACAAGGCGGCGGCGGAGATCGCGCAGGCGAAAAGCGGATATCACGCAGGTGAAAAGCAGACGTCGCGCGTGTGGAGGACAAGGCGGCGGCGGAGATCGCGCGTGTGGAAGACAAGCGGACAATGTCCGAAGTGTTTTGGAAGGCAGAGGTGGAGCGGTTCAAGCGCGAGGTCCAACTGGCTTACACTCAAGACTATGAGCCTTATCAGGCCGCGCTTGTGGACAAACGTAAAAAGAGGGGAGGAACCGGCGGATTGGAGGAGAAGGAAGAGGAGAATTAGGATTCGGGGCCCTACCTTAATATAAATAGAAACCATGTAGAAAGACACATTCAAAGACATGTACAGTGGACGGGGTTGTGCTGGAGAGAGATGGGCAGGAGGGGGATAGGACTCATACACGACTAACGTAATAACGAGGGCTCCCCACAACTTGTATCGAGCGAGTTTTTCCTGTGTCTTTTATGATTTGATGCACTGGCTCATATCCATCTCCCCCACACTAACGCCGCCGACCCTGCTTTCGACTTGTCCAACCAAGCCCCTGCCGCTTGACGGCAGCAGACCGAGGCGACCCGTCGAAGGAGGGGGCAGACGCGGTGGGAAGGACGGAGGAAGTCATGGTATGAGTCAATGGATTGTAGCGGAAGCTTTGGACCCCGGAAGAAAGGCACGGAGGGGCGTGCTAGAGGCGGTGCTGTGTTGGTAATAGTGCCAGCACCAAGGCCTGTTTGCGTAATATACACACATACCACTTAGAAAGGCGGCACGTAAGGAGGCTCAACAAGCTTTGTGGACCCCCGCCCAGCAGCCAACAGCCAGTCTAGCATGTCTCCCTAGGCCCAGTCTTGTGCGCAGCACCACACTTAATACCACCCACCACCCGCCCATCCGTACAGGTTTGTCACGTCGCACCCTCTACATGGTCCTGGCGTCTGTGGCTGGCATCGCGGTGGTGGGTGTGCTCTGTGTGTGCCTTCCATGCATCATCATAATCAAGCAAGCCTGTTCTTGTCCCCCAATCCCCTTTTGGTCTTGCCCTTTGGCAAGCCAAGGGCACCCGCTTTGCCACCAACCTGTGGTGTAGCATGCGGAGGGGAGTGTTTGACGCTGACGGCGTAACGAGTTTGGTTCTGAAGAGCTTGTTTGTTGTATTTAGGGCGGCTTGGAAACCGACCTCAAACACTGTCTCATTCCCCTTCCCTTCCTCCCACCACTACACCACAACAACATGCACCGCTTGCTTGCTTGCCTTGCTGCTTGCTGCCATCATCAACCACGACCACCAGGGGGACAACATGCTTCGGCGCTTCACGGCGAAGGCTGGGGCCATGGCACGGAGAGGGAGCACGCTTCCCGGGCCAGGTGAGGTGGCGTGTGTGATGCATTTTGGAAGAACTCGGGCTTGTTGATGGGGTGGGAGTGCGCGTTCGGTGCACGCGACCGCAGTCTGGCCGAGGCATGTTGATTCCTCCTTTGTCTGCGTGTCTGTGTCGTTTGCGTTGCAATCTTTGTTATGCGGACAAGGGCCCGCGTCAAGGTCTTCACGCACACGCACATCCATACACACCCAACAGGAAAGGGACGCGTGCTGCGGGGGGGCTTCTCCTCGACAGCCCACACGGGACCGGGCACGAGCAGTGGAGAGGAGCTCGGTAAGAAGTGGGCGACAATCTTCCAAGGCATTGGCGCGGTGCTAGGGGTTGCTGGTGCTACCGCTGTGGTCGTGCGTACTTTCGACCAGACTGAGATAAAGTATATCGAGAGCAATGCGGCGGCGGAGATCGCGCAGGCGCAAGCGGAGATCGCGCGTGTGGAGGACAAGGCGGCGGCGGAGATCGCGCGTGTGGAGGACAAGCGGACAATGTCCGAAGTGTTGTGGAAGGCGGAGGTGGAGCGGTTCAAGCGCGAGGTCCAACTGGCTTACACTCAAGACTATGAGCCTTATCAGGCCGCGCTTGTGGACAAACGTAAAAAGAGGGGAGGAACCGGCGGATTGGAGGAGAAGGAAGAGGAGAATTAGGATTCGGGGCCCTACCTGAATATCAATAGAAACCATGTAGAAAGACACATTCAAAGATATGTACAGTGGACGGGGTTGTGCTGGAGAGAGATGGGCAGGAGGGGGATAGGACTCATACACGACTAACGTAATAACGAGGGCTCCCCACAACTTGTATCGAGCGAGTTTTTCCTTTGTCTTTTATGATTTGATGCACTGGCTCGTATCCATCTCCCCCACACTAACGCCGCCGACCCTGCTTTCGACTTGTCCAACCAAGCCCCTGCCGCTTGACGGCAGCAGACCGAGGCGACCCGTCGAAGGAGGGGGCAGACGCGGTGGGAAGGACGGAGGAAGTCATGGTATGAGTCAATGGAATGTAGCGGAAGCTTTGGACCCCGGAAGAAAGGCACGGTGTTATGTTGTTAGTAGTGCCAGCACCAAGGCCTGTTTGCGTAATATACACACATACTACTTAGAAAGGCGGCACGTAAGGAGGCTCAACAAGCTTTGTGGACCCCCGCCCAGCAGCCAGCAGGCAGTCTAGCATGTCTCCCTAGGCCCAGTCTTGTGCGCAGCACCACACTTAATACCACCCACCACCACCCCATCCGTACAGGTTTGTCACGTCGCATCCTCTACATGGTCCTGGCGTCTGTGGCTGGCATCGCGGTGGTGGGTGTGCTCTGTGTGTGCCTTCCATGCCTCATCATCATCTAGCAACAAGCCTCTTCTTGTCCCCCAATCCCCTTTTGGTCTTGCCCTTTGGCAAGCCAAGGGCACCCGCTTTGCCACCAACATGTGGTGTAGCATGCGGAGGGGGAGTGTTTGACGCTGACGGCGTAACGAGCTTGGTTCTGAAGAGCTTGTTTGTTGTATTTAGGGCGGCTTGGAAACCGACCTCAAACACTGCCTCATTCCCCTTCCCTCCCTCCCACCACTACACCACAACAACATGCACCGCTTGCATGCTTGCCTTGCTGCTTGCTGCCATCATCAACCACGACCACCAGGGGGACAACATGCTTCGGCGCTTCACGGCGAAGGCTGGGGCCATGGCACGGAGAGGGAGCACGCTTCCCGGGCCAGGTGAGGTGGCGTGTGTGATGCATTTTGGAAGAACTCGGGCTTGTTGATGGGGTGGGAGTGCGCGTTCGGTGCACGCGACCGCAGTCTGCCCGAGGCATGTTGATGCCCCCTTTGTCTGCGTGTCTGTGTCGTTTGCGTTGCAATCTTTGTTATGCGGACAAGGGCCCGCGTCAAGGTGTTCACGCACACGCACATCCATACACACCCAACAGGAAAGGGACGCGTGCTGCGGGGGGGCTTCTCCTCGACAGCCCACACGGGGCCAGGCACAAGCAGTGGAGAGGAGCTCGGTAAGAAGTGGGCGACATTCTTCCAAGGCATTGGCGCGGTGCTAGGGGTTGCTGGTGCTACCGCTGTGGTCGTGCGTACTTTCGACCAGACTGAGATGAAGTATATCGAGAGCAAGGCGGCGGCGGAGATCGCGCAGGCGAAAGCGGAGATCGCGCGTGTGGAGGACAAGGCGGCGGCGGAGATCGCCCGTGTGGAAGACAAGCGGACAACGTCCGAAATGTTTTGGAAGGCAGAGGTGGAGCGGTTCAAGCGCGAGGTCCAACTGGCTTACACTCAAGACTATGAGCCTTATCAGGCCGCGCTTGTGGACAAACGTAAAAAGAGGGGAGGAACCGGCGGATTGGAGGAGAAGGAAGAGGAGAATTAGGATTCGGGGCCCTACCTGAATATCAATAGAAACCATGTAGAAAGACACTCAAATCAAAGACATGTACAGTGGACGGGGTTGTGCAGTAGAGAGATGGGCAGGAGGGGGATAGGACTCATACACGACAAACGTAATAACGAGGGCTCCCCACAACTTGTATCGAGCGAGTTTTTCCTTTGTCTTTTATGATTTGATGCACTGGCTCGTATCCATCTCCCCCACACTAACGCCGCCGACCCTGCTTTCGACTTGTCCAACCAAGCCCCTGCCGCTTGACGGCAGCAGACCGAGGCGACCCGTCGAAGGAGGGGGCAGACGCGGTGGGAAGGACGGAGGAAGTCATGGTATGAGTCAATGGATTGTAGCGGAAGCTTTGGACCCCGGAAGAAAGGCACGGTGTTGTGTTGTTACTAGTGCCAGCACCAAGGCCTGTTTGCGTAATAGACGCACATACTGCTTAGAAAGGCGGCACGTAAGGAGGCTCAACAAGCTTTGTGGACCCCCGCCCAGCAGCCAGCAGGCAGTCTAGCATGTCTCCCTAGGCAGCACCACACTCAATACCACCCACCACCCGCCCATCCGTACAGGTTTGTCACGTCGCACCCTCTACA
>SDOX01000043.1:55885-70972 GCA_004565275.1 Nannochloropsis salina CCMP1776
AGTCTAGCATGTCTCCATAAGCAGCACCACACTCAATACCACCCACCACCACCCCATCCGTACAGGTTTGTCACGTCGCACCCTCTACATGGTCCTGGCGTCTGTGGCTGGCATCGCGGTGGTGGGTGTGCTCTGTGTGTGCCTTCCATGCATCATCATCATCAAGCAAGCCTCTTCTTGTCCCCCATACCCTAGTGGAGAGGAGCTCGGTAAGAAGTGGGCGACAATCTTCCAAGGCATTGGCGCGGTGCTAGGGGTTGCTGGTGCTACCGCTGTGGTCGTGCGAAGTAAGGAAGTCGTGGATGATCTCATCTTCAAGTTGCTGCTACCAGCCGCACTTGTGCTTGTGCGATCCTCCACTCGTCCGAAGCATTGCATCTACCCTGAAGTCGTCAAGAACCCGGACGAATCAACGGCCGTGTTTTGGCTCGGCTTCGACTTTGTGAAAGCCAAGGGCGGCAAGCGTGTGTTCAAAGCCAAACTGAAAGTCGACGAGTGTGCCCCAGAGACCCTGACAGTCACCGGTCTAGCGTATCTGGTCAATGCGACGGACCTCACAACCTACTGCGCGACGCCGTTGGCAAGTCCCGCAGTCTTGAATGTGCGGTATTCGAAAGCCAAGAAGGCGGCTACATGTGCGCCGACTCCTGCTCCGACCGTCAACCCCACGCAGCCCTTTGTGTTGTTTGGCGAAGGACAGCGATGCTTGGAGGCAGGCCGACTGGCACCATTCGACCGTCGCCGCTTGTCGTCGAGCTTGAGGGTAGAACGCGGTGATACGGACTCTACCCACGCGGAGCACCGGCAGCTACAATCAATAGCAACGCCAAGTGACTGCTACACATACTGCTCTCTGAACGGGGGGGAGTCGACGCCTTTCTTTTTCAACTGGAACACGGTCACATCACAGTGTTTCTGCTGCGAGAACCAGTGCACGTTGATTATTGACCCAGCGTTCAACGCGTATGAGGTCATCGTCGCTGCAACAGGCGCTCCAACGGCGGCTCCCACGCCGGTCCCTTCGGCAGTCCCTACTGCATCGCCTACAGCTGCCCCTACGGCTTCGCCGACCGCGTCGCCTACTGCATCGCCTACAGCTGCCCCTACGGCTTCGCCGACCGCGTCGCCTACTGCATCGCCTACAGCTGCTCCTACGGCATCACCTACAGCGTCGCCTACAGCTGCCCCTACGGCTTCGCCTACAGCGTCGCCTACTGCATCGCCTACAGCTGCTCCTACGGCATCACCTACAGCTGCCCCTACGGCTTCGCCTACAGCATCGCCTACTGCATCGCCTACAGCTGCTCCTACGGCATCGCCTACAGCATCGCCTACTGCATGGCCTACAGCTAATCCTACAGCTGCTCCTACGAAATCGCCTACTGAATCGCCTACGGCTGCCCCTACGGCATCGCCTACAGCATCGCCCACTGTATCGCCTACAGCGTCGGCAACACCTGCCCCTACCCCAAATTCTCCACCCTAGTCCTATAGCTGGTCCTGCACCTGCTTCTGCAGCATAGCCTACTCGTATATCTTTCGGCTCACTGAAAGCACTTTCGCTTACTGCATGACCAACTACCTCTTGATAAAGTGTTTCTTGGTATTTTGGAATCGATGGCCCATCACAATGATAGCTTCTTCATATATTGCTACGCCCACTCTCTACCCCAATTTGCCCTCATTTTTAAGAAATGGTCATGACACTTATACAGCAAATTCATTTCCTACAAGCGATGGGCTCCGAAAATGAAAAAATATATGATCATGACAACGAGTGGGGCGCTTTGCAGGGGGGAATGAAGGAAAAAGAAATGAAGCATCTCATCCTGATGGTCCTGATAATGTTGAAATTATAAGCATACTAAATCCTGACAGAGGAAACACACAAGAAACACTTACTTAATTTGATACACCCTTTATCAAATATTTTTTATTCCTGAGAGATTTCTTAGCTTGCACTTACCAGCAAAGACTCGTGTGATGAATAGTTGACTCGTCACCATCAGTTTTACAAAATCTTGTAGCCTTTAGAAGCCACAAGGATGAAAGATGGGAGAATAGACAGCACGAGATTAAGCTGGGGAAAACGAAGCGATGTCAAAAACAAGTACAAGGCCGTCTTGGAGAGCGACTTCTTGCTCCGAACAAGCGCGATCATCGCCTGTTCTGTACTACGTATACGACGGACGATTAAGTCCCTTTTGTTTCATTGTCTACACAGTCTCAGAGAGTCGACCATTATGGTTTCTTCGACGCACATATACAGTACGTTCTGGGGAACAACAGCGGCACTCGGGTCGACCCAGGTCCGACCTGGCATTGATTTCATCAGGCCAGATCGATCACAGGGATCGATTACCTTGAGCCTTACTTTCGAATACAGCTTTTCGGGACTATTGTGTGAATATTAAAAAGTCTGACTGCTCTTCTGATAAGTATGATAATATTGAGTTGTACTGAAGACTTATTGAAGTGACCAAAAGAGTGCATGAAAAACGTAGAAGGTAATGGACCGATTCATTAGCAGGTCTCTTCGATCACCATTTATGGGCTTTATCGCAGAAGTCGTTTGCTGCGGTTCCAAAAGGAAAGTCGGACAAACGTCATTTTAGAAGTACCAGAAGTACACTTGGCCGTTTTATGATCGAATACGCTCTACATACTACTGACGTATAAGTGGACGAAAGCAAATCGGGTACGTAGAAAGAGACTGAAAAAAAATTACGCGTTGGGAAATATCCTCCAGGCCGCCTCAAAAAGATCCGGTGGGTGGTCGTTCACAGGCTTCAGACATGATTGATGTCCGGATCATTAACGAGGAGTTTGGCTCTTTTGATATGTGTCTATGTGGCCAAGGAAAACCGCTGACGGGCTTCAAACGAGTCTGCCAGCACGGACATACGACAGGTCCTCGCGGGTGGCAGCCAGGTAAAACTTTCTTGCCTAATGACTATGTTGACTTGAAGTCACCCCATCTGCATCGGTAACGTCGCTGTATCCAGATGGATCTGACGGGGGTCCATTCTTTTTTATCCCTCTCTCACTTACCTTATGTCATCTCCTTCTCGCTCTAAGCGGCTGGAGGGCCTGGTTACGAATACGCTACTCCAAAATGGACGGTGGAACTGATGAGCAGCGACTTAAAAGGACTAAAAAAAATGTTCCATCGGCAAATAAGATAATAGGTAATGGGCACCATTGAAAATGGATGAGTATGAGGGCCAGGACTACCATAATTTTCCGAGTAGCAGAGCATGAGAGCGAAACTTCTTTAAAAAATACTTGGAATTGAATTCCTTACTCCATCTTACTGATTTTAAATTTTTCCTCCAGATGCAAAACAAGAAACAGAGGAAGAGGAAACAGTCGAGCATGATGATGATGCAGATAAGCACTGTTCCAGAAAAGAAGATGGCTGGGGGAATAATGATTTCCAAAGCAAGCAAGACGGAGGGGACGGCGACATAGAAGCAGAGGGAAAGGAGCTGGAATTGCTGGTTGATGAGGACGGACGCCTCGTTTTCGACGGAGGCCATGTCGACTACTCTTTCCGCTCCTTCCCTGCGGCCTTTCCTTGCTTCTGTACAGATGCTACGTCTTCCTCGGTCCTGTCCACCTTGCTGCACGATTGTCGAGTAGCCAGCACGGCAAGGGCGCAGGCCAAGGCTGGGGGAGACTACAGCGAAGGCGAGACCTTTTTCATCACTGCTGACACCGAGCCCAAGGTGCAACTGGAAGCGCTGGCCCTGTCGATCTTCCGGGCGCACACCTCTCAAACCGCCTACACCGAAGGACACAGCGGGGCGGAATGGTGGGTGCAGGTGCTGGAGGAGGAGGACGACATTGGCCTGCATTTCGACAAGGACTATGCCCTGGAAGCACACGGTCTCAACATCTACCCTCACCTGGCCACGGTCACCTACCTCTCTTCCTTGGGAGGTCCCACTCTGGTCCTTCCCCTCTCGGGCCCCCTGCACGTGGGGGAAGACCTGTCCGGCGCGCTCTCCGGAGCCTGGCTCTCCCTGCCCGCCGTGGGCAAACACACCGTCTTCGATGGACGCCTGCTACACGCGGCGCCCGCGGAATTGCGGGGACTGTGGGCCGACGGAGACGGTTTGGAGGAAGGTGGGAGGGCGGAAAGGAAAGGGGGACGGAAGCGGGTGACCCTCCTGGTGAACGTCTGGCTGAATCACATTCCCAACGGCTCGGAACGGCCGTCGCCCTCCCTCCTCCAGGCCCTCTCTCCCTGCGACTCTGCCGCCCCATTGGAATGTAGAATCCCCTTGGCCCCTCCCTTTCAGCGAGGGGAGGCTGAGGAAGGGACTATCTCGTCCTCCCTCACGTCCCCCGGCGCCTCTCAGGTGACGGAGGTGACACTAAGAGGAGGGGCGGTAGGGGAAGGAGCGGCCCAACGGGCATCGTGGAGGTTGGGAGGTGAAGCCAAGCAGAGGTATAAGGTTTCAATCCTTGTGCCTGCTGAGGAGGGGAGGAAGTTCTCGAGGAAGGACAAAGGCTCCACTGTGAGGCTGATGTTTAAGGAGGGGGTGACGGGGATGGTGGTACGGGAGGTGGGAAGGAAGGGAAAGAGGAAGCGGATGGTGAATGAGGGGGAGGAGGAGGAGGAGGAGGAGGATGAGGAGGATGAGGATGATGATGATGATGATGATGAGGATGAGGATGAGGATGAGGATGGTGATGACGGGGAGGAGGATGATGGAGAAGAGGAAGAAGAGGGGGAGGAGGATGGTATTAAGGGGGAAGAAGATGATGGAGAAGAGGAAGAAGAGGAGGAGGAGGAGGAGGGGGACAAGAAGAAGAAGGAGGAGGAGGAGGAGGATGTGGAGGAGGAGGAGATGGAGGAGGAGGATTATAAGGAATCAAAAAAGGTGGAGATGGTCATTCTGATTCCGGAAGAAAGAGGCAGGTAAAAGGCCTTATGTTCCCCTTCTTCCTGCTTTTGCTTTCGAGAGAAGGTAGTGTCTAGGAGGCGGCCGAAAAGGGACCAAGGGGAGCGACAAGAAGGACAGAGCCGAAGACGGTTTTTGAGACGAGCTTAGAAATCGATCATGACGACGAGGACGGTCATCCGAGTACAGTAAGATGTAAAACAAAGAACGAGGTGCCAGAGCTGGAGCTCGCCTACGGTTTTACTTTCCTCCTTCATCCTTCGGGCCACGAAGGACCTCAGTCCACTCCTCACCTTTCACACTCCCCTTCCCTCGGCCGTTCCTGCTCCCCCACCTGTACATCCCATCCCCCCCTTCCCTCCCTCCCTCCCTCCCTCCCTCCCTCCCTCCCTACAAGAAATAGTCCGGTTGGCGCTTTCCCTGCCGCCCTGCGTCTTCCCGCGGGGCCGGGTCGAAGCGGATGAAATTACAGTATTGGTACACATCCTGTCCCTCCGTGCTGCCAAACTGCTCGTCCACTTCCATCAGGGCTGCGAGCCACACGGAAGGACACAGAGGAGGCATGACGGAGCAGGGGGGGAGAGGGAGGGGCACGGGTGAGCACCTCAGATAGACGCATGCCTCGCCCTCCCCTCGCCCTCCCTCCCTCCTTCCCCCCCTCCCTCCCCACCTGCTTGGTTCCCGCACCGGTAGCAGTAGTTAGGCGCGGAGAAGATAGTCACCACGCCTTGTTTGTGCGTCCACTGGTACCCTTCCATGATCAGCTGCAGGGTGGAGGCATGGGAGGGAGGGAGGGAGGGAGGGAGGGGGTTCCTTGAGACGAGGTGGAGAGCCCGGACGAGGATGCTAAAGCTCATGTTGCCTTCCCCCCTCCCTGCCCCCCTCCCTCCCTCCCTCCCTCCCTTGCCTGATGCGCTCTCGCCACAAAAGAGAGACCGTTCACGTGGTTGAACTGTTCGGTGATATCTTGCCCGAACGTATACCCGGCGCCCCTGTGAATAGAGGTAATAAATGCAGAGAGGGAGGGAGGGAGAAAGGGAGGGAGGGAGGAAATGAAGAATAGTTGAGAGGTTGTCATGGCACTAGGAGGGATCCTGTCTGACCGCCCATGGCGTTGCTGCCTTCCCTCTTCTTCCAAAAGCTCCTCCTTCTCGCGCTACATCCCAGGAGAACCCCCTTTCCTCCATCCCTCCCTGAAATCCGCTACTTTGCTCTTCTCCCTGTCATATTCTCTCCGCTCTTTCGACTTGCACCGCCGACTGATATTCTTCCACCGCTTCGAGGCTTGTCGTACTCCCTCCCTCCCTCCCTCCCTCCCACTCACCGAGGCGAAATGCCCCATCCACACCGCTCGTCAGGGTCGGACCAGACCAAGTCGCACATGGGCCCCTCATGAGGGACCTGGAAAAAAGGGGGAAGCGAAGGAAGGAAGGAAGGAGGGAGGGAGGGAGGGAGGGAGAACGATGAGGCGAGCATACGTCCCTGAAACAATGAGAGCAAGGAGCGTGGCAAGTGAATAGAGGACAGAGAGTGCATGCCAACGAGAGCACATTAAGAAAGATAGGTCGGCAATCAAGCACGCAGGAAGGAGGAATATAGAGAGGGAGGGACGGAAACGAGGGAGGGAGGGAGGGAGTGAGTGAGAGAGGGGTACCTCCTGGAAGCGGTCGAGGTTTCGGGCATGGTCAAGCGTATCGATGGAAGGGCTGAGGCCGCCGTGGAGGCAAAATATCCGGTCTTCAACGAGCGCAGTCATAGGAAGGTAGTCGAATAGGTCAGTGAAGCTCTGGGAATGGGGGAAGAAGGGAGGGGGGGAGGGAGGGCGGGAGGGAGGGACGGATTGGACGGGGCTGTGCGGTGGAGCATCGAGAAAAAAGAGGGAAAAGGGAAGGAATGATCTACCTTCCAGACGTTGGGATTCCCGTATTTCCGCTGACATTCGTCGTAAAAGCCATACACCTGCAGGGAGAGGGATAGGGAGGGAGGGAGGGAGGGAGAAAGATGGTCGGTCACGGCTACAGAGAGAGGGCATCATCTATTACACCTAAGTGTACCCGTCTTTTTCTCATCTTATTCTCTACCACGTCAATGGTGGCCTTTTCTTGGCGATTCACACACTCGCCTCCATATCTTCCGTGCCCCCCTTTCCCTCCTTTCCGCCCTCCATCCCCCCCTCCCTCCGTCCCGCACTCCCTCCCCTCCTCACCTGAGTGATTTGCCGAGACTCGTGATTCCCCCGTAGGATCGTGATCCTATGTCGATGACGGACCTTGAGCGCAATCAGGAGTGAAGCCACTTCCACCTGCCCCGAGTAAAAAGGGAGGGAAGGAAGAAGGTAGGGAAGGAAGAGGGGATGGAGGCAAGAAGGGAGGGAGATAAGAAGGAAGGCGCGGATGATCGGAGGAGCATGCACGATGTCGTCTTCACGGACACCCAAGCAGAGCCCCGTGGTCGTAGGAATCAAGGGATTAATGAGAGAAGACGTGCTTATAGACCGCCGTTCGACCATGACAGGTACGCTCAACCCCCTTTCGCCCTCCCATCTTCCTACTCCCCCTCCAACATCCTACCGAATAAAAGCCTCGGTCAACGTAATCGCCCATGAACAAGTAGTTGGTGTTTGGACAGTCCCCACCGATGAGGAAAAGCTCCAGGAGGTCGTAGAACTGGGTGTTGGAGGGAGAGCGAAGAGAGAGAGAGAAAGGGGTAATGAGTGAGGGAGAGGCGGGGGAGGCAGCCCCCGGTCTTGACGCCCGCTCTGAGCCGTTCGCAACATGTTTGGCATTTGAGCGCTCATGTTCTAGTATCAGGATGCCACACGTGACCGTCACCACACACTGAACAGCTACTGAGTAGCTTCAGCGTCGACGCTCTGCCTAACTCCCCCCCTCCCTGCCTAACCCTAACTCCCCCCCTCACCTGTCCGTGGATGTCCCCACATATTGTGACGGGACACTGCACTGCTTGCACATTGCTCTCCTCTTGAAGAATCTCCTTTGCCTGAGAAAAAAAGCCGGAAATGTTTGAAAAAGGCACGGAGATGCCCAGAGCAGTGGCGTCATGGCAATTTGGATCATCATTCGCCACACCAGCGCCGCCAAATCCGTAAAGATTCTCCTAGTCATAATTATCTCTCGCAAACATGCTTCATCGAATTATGTTATTTGTATCATATTTTATTTGGAAGTGGACTTGCATCCTATTCTCATTCGCGTGGTACCTCAGCCCTTCAATGATGTCTTTCTCCTTACACTGTCTTGTTCTCCTACTTAGCCCTTTCTTCAATACCTTCGTAAATTCTTACCTTTTCGCACAAACTCCACACTACGTTCTCAGGTAAAATTTGTCCTTTTCGCAAGGATTCAATGTGTGCTTCTAGGAGACCGGGGTCGTAAACAGAAGGAGGGGCCATGGACCAAGCGCAGGAAAGGGGCTGGAAGGGGGATGATCCCGTGCAAAAGTGTGTCGAGTCGTGGCGATAAAATCACCGTCCCAACAAACCTACCCACCTCTAAGAAAAAAAATGTCGACGTCAATGATAGATATCAGCCGGTTTGATTGATTATCAATGAGACCGTGTTGTTCTCGGACGTGGGGAGACACAGGGCCGTCCATCATCACGATCCTCCCGTCATCTCGCTCAAAGCTCCTCGCTGAGCGGGCTTCTCGCAGACCTCAGCGCATCCTCTATTATTACATTAATATTATTGGACAGGTAGGACAATGTTATTCGAAATCGATCCACACGAACTGGAAAATGGACCCTTCATGAGTCGATCTTCCTTTCGATTACATTCAACTCGTGTGATGAGGCGTTGAGGACGACATACATCTTTCGCGCCATAAAGAATGAGGTCACTTTTCAGCATGTCTACCATTCGGCCGTGGGCTAGCAGATGGTTGTTGAGGCGCGCGTATGTCTTAAGATAATGTATATCACGGCTAAGCCAGAAAATATAGAAATGTTTTTCTTTCTCTATATTCTCACTACCCAAAAATATTACCCCGAGTTTCACTATTGCCTCACTCATTGCAATTTTTTAAAGCGCGCGAGCCTGTCCTTCAATTTAAGATCATTCCGCCCATAATTCTAAAGTCTAATATTTGTGCATTAAAAAATGTTGCTATTCATGGCGATTCCTCGTTCTTGTATTACACTGCAGTTCGTTTCGTTCTGAAGCGTATCTCGCGATCTTCAGCCGTTTCACGTCATTTTCAAATTTGAAAATCGTTTCTTCTTGGTGAAGAGGCGCATCGTTTCGCACCTCGTCCTTTCCCTGATACCATCTTTAATTGGAGATCTTGGAATGATTCCGGCGTCTACGAATCATCAAGCTACTTTATTCGATTTTTCGCAAGAAAAACTAACAAAGATAGAATGTTGTGCACGTGTTCGTACGATACGTGACATGATCAACGCGTTCCTCTATTAAACGGCAAGTCGCACCATAGAACAAAGGCCTTCTTATCGCTTCTTCCGTCTGCTGGTAATTACTGGCAAAAAGAAGTCAGAGGAAAGTCACGAGCATGAAGGATCTAACATATTTCTTCACTGCACAAGTGCTCTTGCATGGAAAAGTCGATAAGGAGTACATACTATACACTTAATTGAAGCTCGACTGTCTTCGAGTTCGCCTCTCCTCCACAGAGAAGCGTTTGTAATAGATATAGAGCTTTTTACATCTGCTTTTACTCAAGCAATTGTCGATATTAGTATGCTGAAGCCCTTGAGCAGCTTTATCGCCATTCTTCCTGCTTGGTCAAAAGTGGCATGCATGCTTCGCGTTCCATCATTCGATACCATCTTTCCCGAGCATCACAATTTCTTCAAAAAATCTCATTCACTTTCAGTATACTCATTAGTAAATATAATAACACAGGCAACGTGGTGATTCTTTTTGATAGGTGACGCCGTCGTTTACATTTTTGGAGGAAGGACGCGTCCAGGGCGCTAATTTGGACGTGTAGACTAGGACATTCTTGGCTCCCTACGGTAACAGCGTGGCCTTCTGAGCATTAAATAGAACACGAGATGAATTCGTGGTGTGAAACACTCGTTACAGAGGCCGAAGAATTGCTGCAGGAGGCGGATAGTTATCTTTTTCTTCCACATGCCTGCGACGGGTATGAGCGGGTTGCCTTGCTTGCAGTCGATAACACAAAAGGCCTCCGCGTCCGAGCCGAGCCACACCAAGTCGAGAGACCAAGTGCGGATGAAACATACCATCAAGAGGAGGAGGCGACGCGGTGGGTCGGGTGGGAGGAGATGCGGCACCTCGCGGATGATCGTTTCGGCGGACACCTTCCTCGTGCCCTACCTCAGTCCCACGTCCACCAAATGCTGACCTGTGCGGACAACCTGGGAAACCTGAAAAACTTTCATGAGGCTCATTTGCTCGAAGGCATCCGCGTCAGTGTCATGCAAGGCCGATCATGTCAACGTTGCGGGCCGACCGTCGTTAGTTTCGAGAAAGGGAAGGGAAAAGACTCGCCCCAGGGCCTCGTCCCCTCCTTCCACACCTCATCGTCCATGTGGACTTCTCCTTCCTCTGCCTCTCCCTCCACCTGCCAGCATAGTCTGGACGA
Source organism: Nannochloropsis salina CCMP1776 (assembly GCA_004565275.1). Classification (NCBI taxonomy): domain Eukaryota; class Eustigmatophyceae; order Eustigmatales; family Monodopsidaceae; genus Microchloropsis; species Microchloropsis salina. The sequence goes on from SDOX01000043.1 coordinate 66,382, forward strand.
GCGATGGAACCCAAACAGAGGCACGAGCCTACATCCCTGCGACGCTTTGCACGCTGCCTTTCACGCCCTCCACTCACGTGCTGCCAACGCCCATCAATGCCTGGTGCTCCTCGGCGGATTTTCGGGAGCCAACGACACCAGGTCCCAGATGTTACGAGTGCTTTTTGAGCATTATCAAGCTGACGCTCCTGTCCTAGTCCGGCGGATCTCGGCCGCGGTATCCCTCCTATCCACTCTCCTGGTACTGGAGGACGCGGCCTTGCTCTCTTCTCCCTTGAAAATTAGCTTTTGCATCGATCTTCAGACACCCCCCGAAAGCCAGGACCAGGACAGCACGCGTCTGACTGGTACCTTGGCAGGCGCTGCCTTAGACATTTTCATGATCGAGCGCGACCCCGCCAAGTATGACGCGTTGAGGGACGCACTCGCCAGCGCCTCAGGGACGGAGACCCTGGGGATGGACGGGGTGGAAGCTGGTGTTCCCTATCCCGTGGGTCTCGGCACCCTTTATTTTCCCTCTTCCCACACCTACACCGGTGCCCTAGGCGGGGGAAGCCCTCCGCCGCCCATGCCCGTGAACGGCGCCTCCCTCTCGGCCACAGCTTTGAAAGATCTGGACCTGAGCGATTTGTCCTCCTCCCTTTCCCTGCCCTTGCAAGAACCGCAATTGTGGACCGAAACCAAGGATGAGAAGAAAGGGGATAAGACCTTCGAGGCCCTGTGGACCTCTTTCCAGGCGGTCGGTGTCGGAAAATCCGACGCCGTCCGTGTCCTCCGTGCCATGGCAGCCTCCATCGTCCTCTCGAAAGCCTCCGCGCCCCTGCCCTTGTCCCTCTACTGGACTTTTGAACTTTTGAATTTCCCCAGCAAACTGACCAAAGTTGAGATCCAACGGGTCGGGGCGTCGGAACGGGATTTGAAGCAACTCGCGCGCGAGGCATTCACGCTCGCCATCCAAGACCTGGTTGGCCTTTTAAATGCCGCTCTTTCCAGTAACAACCCCTCCCCGTCCTCCCTCGCTGCCCCTCAGCCTACCTCGCCCTCCACGGGACAACGAACACTGTCCATCCTGAACCTCCCTGCTCCCACGCTCAACCACAACCTGGGTCGCTTCAGCGATCTTGCCGCCGCCCTGGCCGTCATCCAAACCATGACCCAGATCGGCCCTCACCTCTCAGAGGAGTATCGAGCGAACCACCCGCAGGCCACCACCGGTACCAACCCCGAAGGTGGTAAAGAGAAGCAGATAATTTGCGAAAAAAAGACGGGGGGAAAGGCAGCGGCGGCGGCGATTTCTTCTACGGAAGAAGCGGAGAGCCACGCGCAGTCAAGCTCTAGCAGGAGCCCCGAAAATTCCGGCAGCACGGACAGCAACAACGGCCAGGTGGAAAGGAAAGAAGGTGGAGATGTCAAAAATGTCCCCGGTCCTGCCCAAAGGACCCCGGAATACGTGAACAGCGCCGTGGAATCGGTGTATGGGCTGGTGGCGGCCGTCAACCGGGCGACCTTGACGCGGGTGGCAGAGAACAAGGTGGAACGGGAGCTCAAAGCCTCCCTCCGGCTAGGCAAGACGGACGACGTGACCTTACCCTGGGGTAAAACCTTGTTGGCCAAGCCTTTGATCCGTTTGAATGCGGCCATGCTTCCCCCGGACCTGGCGCAGTTGGTGGGCTGCCAAAGGCGGTTGTCAGGGAGGGAACCCGCGACGGTGTTGGATGGGCTGATCGCATGGGTGGACCGGGCAGTGGGCAAAAGCGATGATCGCACCGAAACGTTTGGGACAAAAGCCACACAAGAGAAAGGCACGGAGAGAATGGAGGACAGTGGGCAGATGACCGGCGCGGGGGAGTTGGGAGACACTGGGAAAGAGGCTGGGACCCGTGCTTACGGAGTGGATAGGGAGGGAGCAAGGGAGGAGGCGACAGGGGAGGGAGAGGTGGGAGACCAGGCGATGGAGGAAATAGGGGAGGTTGCTTTCAAGGCACGACCGCCTCCCACGCCTGCCCGCACGCCTGCCTTCCACCTAATTTGTGATCTCAAGACGCACTCATCTCCCACCACCTTCGACGGGATAAAAGTCTTGCAGCAAATTCGCCTCTACCAGCTCGACACTCTGGCGCGGGGTTTATCCTTTGTTGGTCCCTCCCCCAACCCCGTCTTCTCCACTTCTTTTATCTCTCAACGTATCCTTTCCGGTGGGGATGGAGGACCGGGGGCCCATGGAGGGAACCCGCTTTTGAGGGGGAAAAACCAACAGCTCTTTCCCGGACTCAACTCGGTCACGCGCTCCCGCCTCAGCGCCTACATGTCTCCCGCCCAGAGCACTAGGAAAGTCTCGGCGAGTGCGCCGGTGCCGCCCCGTCTGAGTCGAGCAGGCGGGCCGAATATGAGCTGCGCCCGTGCCCACACTGGCCCCCTTCCGGGTATCCTCCCGGCCAACCAACCCGACACCCGCAATCGTTTGGGCTCAGTCGCTGCTCCTGCCTTCCCACCTATGGACGGGCGGGCTCGGCTCTCGGCCAAGGACTCGACCTTCGCGACGAACCATGGTCACATGCAGTACCAGCAGCCATCCAACCTTGCCCAGCCAATCCCTGGGTATCTTCAGGAGGAATGCTGGGCTTTGCGTCGTCGTAACCAAGAACTGACCGCCCTGAGCATGGAATTGGCCGAGAGAGTCGCAGGGCCGTCAAGGAGGCATCAAAGCACCAACAGCTCCGAGCAGGGACTGTTTCCTGGCGTCGGGGAGGGAAGCGGGAAGGGCAGGGAAGGAGTAGCTAGATCCCTTTCTGAGGTGCAGGCACAGGTGATGGAAGTCAGGGCGTCTGTGTACGAGACGTTGGACAAATTTACCAAAGTGATTTGGGACACCTTTGGCTTCGACGTCCGCAAAGAAGGGGTGGTCAGGTTGCGGCACCTCCGTCACGAGGTCGTCGGGCATTTAGATGCGCTGATCGCCCAGGAGGAAAGCTTGAGAGGTCTTTGGGAACACGCCGAAGGTCTCCACCGCATGGAAGAACAGGCCGGGAGCTGTCTCTCCACCCTGCATGCTGAGCAAGCACCCATCCTCGTCCCTGGGCCCGTCTCCCGCGGCATCGGGAAGCCTCAGCATGGTCACATTCCCCTCCGCCACCCTACCTACGTTCCACAAAGTCTTTCCTCGTTCCCACCCCCCTTGTCACAGCACAACGCACACCGGTACCCTTCCTTACCCCATTCCCAAGGTCTTCGCTCCCACATACCGGCTTATGCTGACGTCCCCGCACATCAGGGACCATGAAATCACGTTTGACTCCTTGCTGTGGATTGCTGCCGATGCTGAAATTAATAGTATACCAGAGCTGTTTTAGATGTCCTCCCGTTCGCAAAAATGTCCGGACGCGCGTGTGAGCGTTTTTGTATGTGTTGTATACTGGCCTTTCCTTATTTTTTCAATTTTATTTGCCAAAAGTAGTGCTGATACCTGCCTGCAAAAGTTCTCGAGAGCAATATTAATTCTATTCCAATGTACTTAAATTTGACTGCAGAGTGTTACCGTATATGTCCTCCCTGAATGGGGGGAAGCGCATTGCAGCGTCAGGAGCTTGGCCGGAGCGACTAGGGTCCTAGCCCTCTTTGCCATGCAAGTGGAACCAACAAAGCGAGTTGAGATCACTCGCGTGCACGCAGTTTATTGATATGTCCTGTTTTTTTCAGAGAGGGATAGTGCCTGCAGGAAGGGCGGCAGAAACAAGGGACTTGTCTCAGCGTCCAATGTATGAGAGGAAATGTGTGTGCGAAACAGCGTCACGTTCCATTCGAATGCGGGTATCAACACTATGTACACACGGTATCGCTCAGAAATTTCAAAGCAATCCTTTTTCCCTCGTTGGAGCTTGCAGCCCCTTGCACCCACAAGGACAGGCCTGGTCGCGTCCTAGACCATTCGAGACCATGCTTTTTTTTAAATTTACAACATTTCCTCCATTATCTCGTCACAATGCTATCTTTCCTTCCATTCGGCCTTTTATAACTCGTCCTTCTCCTTGTCCCATTCCTCCCTCTCCCCCCCTTCTTCCCCTCCTTCCCTCCACGCCGCCCGGACCGCCGCCACCACCTTCTCCTCATTTACCCACACGATGTCCTCAAACCCGTTCGCAGGCACCTGACCTTCCAACGGTCGGTAGATCAAACCTATCGCCGAAGCCAGGTATTCGTATTCCCGAAACTCTGGCTCTTGCATCGTGAGTTCCACCAAGCGGGTACCGTTCGCGCAAAAAACGGCGTTGGCCAGGTTGGCCCCGTGCACACCGACGACCACCCGCGCCTGAGGGAGGACGCGCAGGGCCCCAGATAGGCCTGCTTTTGAACCATCTAGAACCTGGAAAATTGCGCCCAATTCCGTCTCAGCCAGCCTTTGCAAGGCCAGCAGCAGGGCAGCTTCGTTTCCCACCGCGCGCGGTTGCCATGGATCCCGGTGCAGCCAGACTAAGGAGCGGCGGGCGTGGGCGGGGGGGAAGGAAGGGAGGAGGGTGGTCCTGAGAAGGCGGAGGCCGGCCGGGGGCGCGCAAAGCCGGAGGTGGGGAGGGAGGGGAGGGGAGGAAGGAGGGAG
>SDOX01000046.1:5109-21456 GCA_004565275.1 Nannochloropsis salina CCMP1776
CAGCACATTCGATCCCAACAACCAGGACGGTGAGGGCAGGAGGGAGGGAGAGGGGAAGGAGGGGGAGAAGGGAGGGAGGGAAGGAGGGAGGGAGGCAGGCAGGGAGGGAGGGAGGGAGGGAAAGAAAGGATATGGGATGGTTACAGATCGCTTCCCGTCCCGCCTGTGGACAGCTTCCTCCGGACGCAGCCCCCACACGATCAAAATATTCAAAATTTTAAAATTTTCCAAAAATCTTCCGGCCCCCCGATCCGATCTCTTGGGCCTCAGGCGAGACCATCTTCGATGTGCAACGGCGGGTAGCGCGGGAATACACCGTCATCCCTCCCTTGGAGGAGGATCGTTTCTTGCTCTCGTTCTCGCACATCTTTGCGGGCGGCTATGCGTCCGGGTCGGTGGGGGAGGGAGGAAGGAAGGAAGGAAGGGAGGGAGGAAGGGAGGGACGGAGGGACGGAGGGACGGAGGGACGGAGGGAGGGACGGAGGGACGGAGGGAGGGACGGAGGGAAAGGGGATCGAGTTGGCTTGAGCACGGGAAGGACGATAATGGGGCGTACTGTATGCACTCGATTCCTCCCTTTCCCTGCCCCCTCCCTCCCTCCCCTCTTCCCCCCCTCCTCTCCCTCCCTCCCTCCCTCCCTCCCTCCCTCCCTCCAGCTACTACTCCTACAAATGGGCAGAAGTCATGTCCGCCGACGCTTTCTCCGCCTTTGAGGAGGTTGGCCTCGACAACGAAGAAAAAGTCCAGGAGGTCGGCCGTCGCTTCCGTCAGGTACCTTTACCCTTCCTCCTTCTCCCCCTCCCTCCTTCCCTCCTTCCCTCCCTCCCTCTCTTCCTCCCAGGGCGAGACGCGAAGAGAGAGAGGCCTTTACCTTCTCGTGGTCCCTCCCTCTTTCTTCCCCTTTGTTGGTTCCCACGTCTCGGCATGAAGAACAACTAGGCCACAGGCTCTTCTGATTGCACCCGTGCCGCCCCTCCCTTCCTCCCTTTCTCCCTCCCTCCCTCCTTCCTTCCCCAGACGGTGCTCGCCATGGGCGGAGGGACTCCTCCTAGTGAAGTGTACGAAGCCTTTCGAGGCCGTCAGCCCAAGCCCGACGCGTTGCTGCGCCACTCAGGACTGGCAAAGGAAGGAGAATGCGCGGCCACGCATTAGGTCTTTGGGGAGGGGAAGAGCGTGAGGAGGGAGGGTGATGGGCGTGGAGGGTGGGAGGGAGGTATGGTATCGAAGGGAGGTATGGTATCGAAGGGAGGCGGTGAAGCCGCCGTCTTAGTAGGCAAAAGAAACATGGGGCCAACGTGGGTCGATGAGAAGCATGGGGTGGGACTTGTTGGGTTTGTTTTCTTTACCATGGCCGGGAGGGATTTTATATTCCGGACATCGGCCACCGCGGTGGAGGAAGAGGGAGTATCACGGTGCCCGTTGTAAACCGCTTATGCTTTCCCTTTTTTTCAATCGATTCCTCCACGAGGTAGTGCCACTTTCGGTTCTTTTACTGAGAGATAATTCGTACAAACGGAAAGGGATGTGTCCTGCGCATGATTTGGAGGCTTGAGCCTTGTAGGCACAGGCATCGCTTCAACAAGCCTCATTTCACGCCTAAATTCCCGCTGCACAATGTGCGCCACATTGCCAATCAAGATATGCGTCGATGACGTCAAGTGCTTTGTGAGGGTTGTTCCATCGAAAAAGTGTGCGATTACAACAGGGGTAATCAATCGCGGGATTAAATCATCCAAAAACCTCAAAGCGAATGGTATGAAGGTCCTGGAGGAGGTCATGGTCAACTTTTCCAGTGACGCACGCCCGCTATCGGATCCGTACGTGTGCCAATTATCTTTCACGATTGCCATCTGACTCACTGGCCCGCGGCAGAGGTGAAGAGCGATGGCTCGCTAGGCTCAACATGACGCCGGGGGCTTCGTGACACGCATTCCACCTCAAAAACTTTTGGAAATGCGATATCAAGGCAAGATACCTCTTCAAGTATATCCGGCAATCCCACTGCACGTGTGGCACACACATGACAAACCGTTCCCCCGCCACTTCGAGGAGCACGGAAGCATGCACTCCCTTCGTTGAAGGAACAGCCAGTGTTGGGATTTTTCAACGTCGGGATTCGCGGGAGAGGGGGAAAATGGCATTTGTGCGTCAGTGTACGTGCGTCTTCCCTCATTTTCAACGAGACATGAACGTCTTCGTTCTTGACATGGCTTGACACCACATATCCTGCATGTGGAAATGAAGACCTCTTCCCAGTAAAATGGCGCACGTGAATGATTTCAACAGGATGCCTTGTGCGTGCGCATGCGGGTTTGGTCGAGAAAAAGTCCTTTTGGTCTGTAAGGGCGCTTGTTCGCTGTGGATCAGCAGCTCATTTACAGGCTTCTGTTGTCGAACGTTGACCACGTCTTGACTGAACCATCAGCCCCCTACACGGCACTTCCGTGCGTCAGTGTCCACACAACTCACGAACTGCTATTTTTCAAATACGCACCCCCCTGCAGCGTCCTTTCACTTCTGCGTCAGACGCGTAAAGCACGAGGCGTTGACCGAGGGAGGCACGGTGTCGGCCTGCTCAGCATCATGACATATCCCTCTTCAACCCTTCCTTCCCCAGACCTGGTGCCCACCATGGCACGTCCCTGCCTGAGCCCAAAACAAGTCGACGACGTGCTTGCGGCATTTTTCGCATTGGTGGGCGTGGATCCCGACGATTTGCCGTCGTTGACCACACCGGCTCACTTCACGTCCCCTCCCTCCACACCACCCCTGCACCTGACGTCTCCCACGGAGTCCCGCACAAAAAGCAGCCATCGAGGCCACGTCAAACAGCAGCGACAACTGTTGTCCTCGAAGAAAAGCTTGCCGGCAGGACATATCGTGCCTCCAGGGGAGATGAAAAGGTACGGGTTGCGGGTGTCTTGAAGGGACCTATCTTGTCTGCGAACACGTACGCGTCAGACCACCTCAGTATAGACTTCTATTTCCCTCCCCCACTCCCTCCTGCCCCGCCCCCTGGCCCTCAACCCGTCGCATGGATACCATGACGACCTGTGCTGAGTGTGAGAAAGTGCTTCGCAAATCTGAAATGAGTTTGAAGGTTTCCATCGCCTGATCCCTCCCTCCCTCCTTTCACTCCCAATTCCCCCCCCCCCTCCGTGTTTCCTGTCTCCCTCAGGAAACTTCTTTCCTGCTCTCATTCCAGCAAGAAGGGAAGCAAAAAACCAAGCATGACTAAGCACAAGAAGCATCGCCACCGCCTCGTGCAACCAGCGCCTATCCTCGGTGCTGGGACATCTCTGTGGGGGCAGCAACAACAACGACGGATGCAGCAGCTCGGAGCTCTCTCGGCTCGCTGTTGCCTGTTCGCGACGGACGATAACAAGGAAAACGCGTCGTCCAAGTAGGATGGAGGACACTGCTGGAGAGGGCGACAAGAGGAGGAGAGGAAGGCCACACAGCCACCGCCTCCTCGGTCCCGCAGCGGCTTTTATGTCGTGGTAGTGCCACGCATCACGTGGCATCGCGTAATCGTACGTCTGGGGCCTGATTTTACATGGTGTATATTCAATTTCGAATCCCGGTGGAAAAGCTCAACGGACGGTGGGGGAGAGGTTGCCCCAAGAGGAGATCCGGCCCCCGGGGGCAAATTTTGTATTTAAATTTTTAAACAGTGTCCGTACCTTGACCTGTTCCTCGATTGCACCGTCAAATGATGGGGCGAAAATTCGGATGAGAATCCTGCTGCCGATCGGCAGCGGATGACGTGACTCTGATCGCCGCGCCTGAATGGCACCGCTGGAGGGGGAGGGAGGAGGATGGGCACGAGAAACACAGCAAGTGAGGGGGAAGAGAAAGGGGCAAGAAGGGCGGTGGGTGCGCTAGGAAAACGCCGCTTCTCCTCTGGGCACGCCTCACCCTGTGACGCCTGCGTTTGTTTTTGAGGGCATTTTTGAATTTGTTTTCTCGATAGGAAGAAAACCACAGCAACCGTTTAGTTGCTTACATGTGGACAGTCGGTCGGGATGCTGTGATACTGAGCAGTGGTAGGGAAGCATATGAATATAGCAGCACCATAGCATACTGGTGCGGCCGGCAACAAGAGAAGACGGAGCGATGCGGTGGGCGGTTGTCGACGTCGACCCTGCCTTGTCCTTACTTCCTTCGGCGACGGTGGTGCAGGACCTGTTGCTAACGGCAGAGGCTGTTTATTCGGGGGGAAATGGGGGGAAAGTCGGGGAAGACAAGACGACAGGGACGGGACGAGCACACGCAGGGAAGAGGGAAGAATCGGGCGAACCAGTGTGATTGACGGTCAACAAGATGTTGCGTTCATGATGAACACTGATGTGCCCGCGCGTGAGGTTTAAAGCAATATTATACGTCTTTCTCCTTACAGGCTGCGAGCCGTCGAAGGAGATTCGCAGTATTATTAGCGAAAGCTTATAGAGAGAGGAGGGGAGGCTGAACGACCTAGGAAGCCTGATAGACCCGTATGATTCTGTCATGTCCATTCAAGCACCAAAAATTACCCTGTTATTTAACATTCAGTTGTAGCATTTGAATTTGAAACTGCCACAGAAAGCAATATAAGGCAGGGAATTGCACGATTCGCGTGCGAGAAGAGCTCGAAGAATAGCGTTTCTGGGAGCCCCAGACTTTTCCATTGTTGTTAAGAAGGAAAAAACTGATTTTATGCACGCATGGCTTGCAACAAGATGATGCTGTTGGTTTCTGAAATGGCTTTTGGTTGGAAGAAGAGAGAATGCCCGCACGTCTCACGGGTACCGTGCAGATGAGAGAGAAAGCAACGCTCAACGGCCAGCCGTGTGATTCCTCCGCAGGTCAAACTTGGCATTATCTACTTTTGTTCCATAAGCGCCCGAGCAAATATATACTACCCAGGCATCTTTCGTAAGTACTTTTTTCGTAAGCCTGTCTCTGCTGCACGTTGGTACGCATCCTCTCCCTCATCCCCTTTTCCTGTATGCACAAAGCAGAAGGGTGTCGAAAGCTTATTGAAAACAAAGAAGATAAGTCAAGAGAAGGTATCGAGGTATTTGGACGCAGTTGGCAGGGAACCGGTGCGAAGCCATGAGACTTTCTGCATCAGAAAGCAGTCTCCCCAACGGTGATCTCTTTCCAGTAAAAAGCAACCCTATCGCCGGTTATTTTTTTGTTTCAAAGCTCGACACCAGTAAAAGATACATATTTCTATGTAGTCCGAGCTGAATAGCTGGACGCATCTCGCAAGTTTATGTAAGAACGGGGTAATTCTTGTTCTACTATTTTAACCTCCCCACCCCCCCTGGAAACGGTCGATCGACCGTTGAGTCAGACGTCATGCATTCTATCACAACACATGCCCCTTTCTCATCGCTTTTGGCAGCTAGCATGAGCTCGAGACGCTCACAAGCGAATTCTGTTGCATTGACACAATGACAGGGGATTAGGTTATCACAGGGCTTCCTAAGTTGCTGTCAAATGACCCGCAGGGGAGCTAGAGCTGTGCAGCTTGCCGCTTCACAACTCGATTCCTCTTCCGTCTTTTTATCCCGTTTCGCTTCACATGGTCGACGGCGGGTGTCGTCCTCGACAAGATTACCTCCTGCGGGCGTTTCCTCAAGCACGGGGAATTCGAAGGGGAAATCCACGGACTTGGCAGGGTTGTTGCTCTTTGGAGGGCTAGTTGTTGGAACTGGGTGCCTAGGCGTGTGGCAGTCGGAGAGATATTTTTGGAAAATTGACGCCATTCAAGAACGGAACGAGTGTCTTGCAAAACAACCTGAGCCATTGCCAGAGTAAGTTGCCCTGGATGGACGGGGGACTCGATCCGGATGTGAACGCGCGAGATCTCTGAAAAACATTCACGCGATCTCCGGTGCTACATGCGTCTTTGTCTTCCCTCCCTCCATCGGTCCTCCCTGATCCCCTTTTCCAGTTTTCCCGAAGCCTACCGCCGTTACTTGGTGAGCGGCACGTTTCTTCATGCCTTAGAGCTCCCTGTCGGGCCGCGGGCGGCTCCCCCCTCCGTCCACGGTCCGGCCCAGGGGCTTGGCACCAACCCCCAAGGCTTCTACATCCTCACCCCTTTCCGACGCGACGGAGACGGGTACGTGCAGGCGTTGACTCGGGGGGGTGTTGGTGGCCCCCACCGGTCTTGTGGAGGGAAGTTGTCCGAGGGCGTTACCGGGGGGGGAGGGAGGGAGGGAGGGAGGGAGGGAGGGAGGGAAGAGGGACCGGAGTCAGCAAGAGCAGGAAGGAATGAGGAAAAGGTAAAGGGAGGGAGAGGTAGGAGAGGCCGGGCGTTTGTACGTCCGCACAGAACGAGCAGGATGCCGTGGCGGCAAAAAGGAGGATATAGGGAGGAAGGGAGAGGACATGGCTTGTCTTCGCCCGGCTTTCGCGTCGCACACAAACAACATGGATACGACCGAAACCCCTACGTTCCTATAATGTCTCATTTTCCTATTTGTTTCTCCAGGCGGCTGCTGCTGGTCAATCGAGGTTGGGTCCCCAGGCGGGCGCTTTCTGCCCTTTCCCGGCCCGCGGGTAACGTGACCCTGGTGGGCGTGGTGGAGAAGGAGGGAGAGAAAGGAGGGCAGTTCGCGCCCCCCAACACGTTCCCCGCGCTGGGAGGGAAAGAGGGAGGGAGGGAAGGAGGGGAAACGAAGCAAGGCAGGGATAGGAATCCTTTGCTGTGGGTGGATGTGCCCGCGATTGAGAAGTGGGTAGAGGAGGGCGGCGGGAAGGAGGGAGGGAGGGAGGGGAGGGGGGACATGCATTACTTCATTCAACTCCAGGAAAACACCAAGGGAGTGGGAGCAACGACCTCGCAGGCAGGGACAGAGGAAGGAAAGCTTTCCTCCCCTCCCTCCCTCCCTCCTTCCCCAGCATGGCCGGTGCCCAAGTCCGTCTCCGACGTGGGAGATTTTTACGTGACCCCGGCCACCCACTTGGTCTATGCCCTGACTTGGTTCAGTCTGGCGGGCGCGGGCGCCGTGATGACCAAGCGGATCCTTCGGCCTCCAAGGGGTTGAGGGAGGGGAGGGAGGGGAGGGAGGGACAGAGGGAGGGTGGGTAGGAGCCGTGACAAGGGGGATGGATTGGTATTTGTGTGCTGCAAAGGGGAACGAGGCTCTCGCCTCTTTGTGCCTGTCATTTCGAGCCTCATCTTTCCCCGGGGCCTCCTCCTTCATGGTGGGTGCGACGCGAGGGGAGGAGGGAGGGGCAAACGGGGGGTGAAAGGAAGTATTGACGCCCAACAAGCATGGCACGCACGCTTTTATTTCTTTCGATTGGGTGGGAGGGACATTGGATCATAAGGCGGCATGTCTCCATTGCTGTTCCCGTGACTTCAATTTGTGCGTGCAACACCTCCTTGCGCCCATTTATGCATGTAATACGTCCCCCTCTTCCTTCCTTGTTTACGATGCCTCAAGTCCCCTTAAAGTTGCAGTATATTGTTCAAATTTCAACATGCATGCGCTCTCTCCTGCCATGCTGATCGTCTCCTTCCCGACGTGTGGTTCGTAGGAGCTCCGGATCGGGAGTTGTCTGAAAGTCCGACGACCAGTGCACGCTCTTCGGTCGTGGCAAGAATTCTGTATCATTGTCGAAATAATTTTTAAAAAATGATCATTTTGGGTCTCCTCCAACAGATAAGGGCCAGTAGCTTGCCGTATGAACAGCATGTCTCCTCTCGGGGAGTATTCTGACCCCCCCCCCCATTGTCCCTCCATTTGAGGAAGTAAACTGTGACTGACAAAATACATCACCACTTTCCAGTGGCAAGATTAATCGCCGTCATTTCCATTGTCCTGTCTTTCCTCCGTGTGGCCTGTAGCCTTCCGTTTCCAGTTCTTTTTCTCGGGGGAAGGTGTGCCTCCTCCATTCTTCTGGGGCTGTCTCTTACTCGAAGATCCTGACAACAAAATGTAGGCCGACCCTGCTGCGGCCGAAAATCATCACGTATAAAGCACCATGTACACTAATTATGCGGCTGACGAAAAAAAAATGCGTGCACAGCCCTACGAAATCGGAGTCTGGCATAAAAATGGTTTGTTGCCTTCCACACCCTTCGGATGCCAAGAAAGTGTTCCAGTCACCGGCACGCTAGAGGAGGGCCTGGTTCAAGCGTGGGAGGGGAGGGAAAGGGCAGTGCCGCGGGCAAGCAAGAAGCCCCTGCTTTTGCCCCCTTTCCTTTATTGAGGACGGAGAGGGAGCCGAGATCCAAACTCCGAGATAGTCCCCTCCTATGCTTTAGTCTTGGGCAGATGAAATCATGCAGCACTAAGGATTGGGCCAAGACTTAGTGATGCGGTAGCTTCCGAGCATTTCTGTGCTTCACTGCCGCGATTGGGCCGTAAAACTCCCTGGTTTGGTCAGGGTTGCGCGTGGGCTCTGCAGTAACGTCGCTGCTCTTCGCCAGTGAATTTGTTATCGTAGAGGAGGGGACAGGGCGGGAAAAGAGAGGAAACGATGCTCTATGAACCTCCCCCGCATTTCCTGTTGCTACCGCTGCGCAAATTTACTCAGGTGTACCCGGTCATGTCTCCTGCTATTTCCCTCCCTCCCTCCCTTCCTCCCTCCCTCTCGTCGCTCTTTCCTTTGTCGACGTCAACCTCCGCCCCGGCCTCAGGCAGCACTCCACGCCTTGCCCACCTGCTTTCTTGTGGCCCCTTGCCTTCCGTGCTCCACTTGTCATTTGATTCGTTGCTTTGTTTTCTTCTTGGCTTGTCGTTGCCCCTTTCTCTACCGACACTGCCGCCGTTTTTCGGTATCAATTTTGCCAAGCCCCTCTTCCCCCTCCCCATTCAATTCGGCAACCTACCTACCTACCTACCTCCCTCCCTTCCTCCCTCCTGTTTTACTCCTTGAAGAGCTGATCGCTGAGCTGCGATATCGCTAAATCTGTTTCTTGACTGCCGTGCTCTCCACCCAGTGCATTCCATGACTCTTCTTTTCTCGTATCTGCCCCTTTCCCCTCCGAAGGTCCTTCGGCAGACGGTTCCTCGTACAGAAAGTCCGCCATCCGCCACCCCTCCCTCCTTCGCTCCCCTTCTTCCTCTTTCCCTTCCTCTTTCCCTTCCTCCTCCTCCAGCGGGGTATCCGGAAGCAAGTATGACAGATAATGAGGCGGGAAAGGAGATGCGAGGGGGGATAGCGAAAAGGGGGAAGATCCTTGGTCACCGGTGTAGTCGGTCATCGCGGTCTCTCCTCCTTCTTCCCTCCCTCCTTCCCTTCCTCCTTCCCTCCCTCCTTCCCTCCCTCCTTCCCTTTCTCCTTCCCTCCCTCCTTCCCTTCCTTCTTGCCTTCCTTCTTCCCTTCCTTCTTGCCTTCCTTCTTGCCTTCCTTCTTGCCTTCCTTCTTGCCTTCCTTCTTGCCTCTCTTCTTGCCTTCCTTCTCCTTTTTCTCCTCCTCTCCCTTGACTGAATCCCATCCCTGGCTCGTTCGGCCGTGTCTCCTGAGTACGGGAGGAAGGGAGGGAGGGAGGGAGGGACGGACGGACGGACGGTGGCATGGGAGGAAGGAGGGGCAGCGGAAGGGGGGGAGCACCCCCCCGGCTGGAAGATATCGACAGGAAATCCGGTTGGCTTGGGGACATTGGGTTGCCGGTGGCATGAATGGAGGGTGGTGAGGAGGCAGGGACAGAGGACGGGGCGGAGGGCTCCCGATCTCCTCGACGAGGGGGGAGCAATGAATTGGGAGAAGGCGAGAGGAAAGGAAGGAAAGGGGGGATGGAGGGAAGGGAGGAGGCCGCCGAGCGGGGTAGCAGGGGTTGAAGGAACTGCTTCAGGCGGCTTTTTCGGGCCGACAAAGCTGCGTCGGCCCCTGCCCTCGGTGCCCCCCTGACGGCCGCACCCTCCCGTCCTGGCAGCTCTTGCCCCTGGGAGTGTGATCTTTGTGGCCGCCACGGTTGCAGTTGTTGATAATCGTGCGTTTCCTGTTGCTGCTGTTGCTGTGGCTGCTTTGAAGGCTGCGACTGTCGGTCACTAAGGTGCTGTTGCTCCTGTTGCTGCTGTGATGGTTGTTGTTGTGGTGGTGGTGGTGGTAGTGGTGATTGTAAGTGCTGTTGTTGTTGTGGTGGTGGTGGATGTGGTGGTTGTTTTTCTTGTGTTTGTTGTCGCTGTTGTTGTTGTTGCTGCTGCAGTGCTTCGTAATCCCGGTGAGGGAGCGGTCGCGGCGGCTGCTCTTGTCCAAGCGGGTCCTGTTTTGGCACAAATTGCTGCCGTGGATGCAATTGCTGCCCCTGGCGGTACCCCTGCGGTTGTCGCACGTCTCGCAATCCTTCCTGCTCTTGACCCTGCTGCTGTCCTCCTCGGATATCCTGCAATTCCTGCTGCAAGAAGAGCAAAGAGGCCTCCACAGGCGTGAGTGCTTTCTCGTGCGGAGCTGGGTTCCGAGCCTGCGATGGCACCTCCAATGCCTCTCTTTGCTTCCTTCCTTCTCCCCTCTCTTCGTCTGGTCGCAGGTAATTTCCACTCGGCCGTCGTCGACGCGGAAAGGAGGGAGGGAAGAAGGGAGGGAGGGAGGGAGGGAGGGAGGAAGGGGCAGGGAAGGTCTGGTAGTCTGACGCGGCCGACGCCGGAGGGCGTGGCTTCTCCTGGGGCTCCTTATCTTCACATTCCTTCTCTTCTTCCCTTGTGGCAATCCCGCCTGAATTTGAAGACGGCTGGCCAACATGGATGGTAGAGGAGGAAGCGGAGAAGGAGGAGTGGGACGACGAGGAAGTGGAGACATACGAGGAGGAGGAGGAGGTGTAAGAGGAGGAAGCAGCAGAGGAGGAGGAGGAAGGGCGCTTGAGCGGCAATGGTCTGTAGAACGGGATGGTTTCCTCCTCTCTTTCTTCCTTCGCTTCCCTCCCTGCCCGGAACGTCCCACCCCTCTCGACGGGCGCAGGGGGAGAAAATGGCGCGAAACTTGTGGATGCCGCGTGCAAGGAGGGATCATTGGTTGTTTCTCGCTTTCGGCAAATGTCACGGGGCCGGAGGGTCGCCGGGAGGTTGCCAGGGGGTCCCTCACGGCTCGAGGGAGGGAAAGAGGGAGCGGTGGAGGGATCTCTATGCATGTGCCCTTCTTCCCTTCCCTTCGATTCGTCTCCGCCTACCTTCCCTCCTCCTTGCTCCGTTTCCTCGGATTTCTTTTCAAGACCGAGCACCCCCACAGGGGTGGATGACGCGAGAAACGCCGTGGCCGTGGAGCGAGCCCTCTTCCGTTTTCCCTCCCGCCCTCTCTCCCGTCCTCCCTCGTCCCTGCCTTCCAGGGTCCGTCTCCCTTGCCCACGCGCTTCGTTTCCGTGCTGCGGCCGCTGTGAAAGCTGGCGTGGTGACTCTTCTTCGATGAACGGGTATTTGAGTGGAGAGGGAAGTGCGGCGACGGTGATGACTCCCACGCCCGCCCGTATCTCCTCCACATAGATCCCCCGGAGCCGAAAGAGACTGACCACGCTCCGTCCGTTTCTTTTTTGAAATTTCAAAAGCTGGGAGACGTTGGACTCGCCCCCGAAGACGGACCGAGCGAGGGTCTCGAAGAAGGCGAGGCGATCCTCGACAGCGACAGCCTGGCAGCCAGAGGGAGGGAGGGTCGGAAGGAGGGAGGGAGGGAGGGAGGGAGGGAGGGAGGGAGGGAGGGAGGGAGGGAGGGAGGGAGGGAGGGAGGGAGGGAGAGGGAAAAGGTTTGTAGAGGAGGATGTTATGTAAATCAGAAGGGATTGTCTCGGTGCTACTCGGCTTATCCTCCCTTTTCGCCTCTCCCGCTCTGCCTTCTCTCCCTCCTCACCAGGATTCATCATTTTCACCTCCTCTCCCTCCCTCCTTGCCCCTCTCCCTCCCTCCCTCCTATGTCTTTTTTCTGCCTCACCTTCGCCAATACGAACTCCAGAATCATGGATGCCGCCTTTCGTTGCGCCTCAATTTCGGCCGAGGTGAAAAACGAGGATTCAAACGCGGCGTTGACGACCGTTGTGAGCCGTTGGCCCTTGAAACGCATCAGCAACAAAGGCGTTTCTCCGTCATCCAATACCCGGAAGGTGGGCAAACTCCTCAAATCGATCGAGCCACTCCCGTCCGTGCTCGGTCTTTGTTCCAGGATTTTGTGGGCCTCGGCCATGGTGGAGAGGGCGGCTCGGTTCAGTTCTTCGTCCGTTACTTTCAAAATTTTCAATATGTAGCCCGCCACGCCCCACGTGTGGTCGTACCCCGTGATGTATTGCTCGACCGTCCATACCTGCAGGGGACGCAATCGGAAGTCAACGTCAGAAGGGGGGGCACATATACGATGGGCATCGCACCATACGGCCCAACGACGGTAAATGTGGTATTATCTTAGGACGTCTGACACCCTTCCCTTTCCCGCTTTTCCTTCTCGATGCGTCTCGTGGAAGCAGCCTGTGTCTTTTTCAATGTACGTCCCATTTCTTCCCCCCTCCCCCCCGTCCCCCTCTCACCAACCCGTAACGTCTGAATGACCCGCTCCCGCTCGATGTGCCCCCGAGCGTAAGCGGATTGAAACGCAGAGGCCAACATCTCCCACATGGTCATGGCCGAGGGGGAGGCTTCGGGGGAGGGTGGGAAGGAGGAAGGGAGGGGAGCAAGGGCGGGTGTCGGAGGGGGGTGGGACAAGTTGTACGACGGGTCAGTGCTGTTGGTGCTGCTGGTGCTACTGCTGCTGAAAGTTCGGGTAACGGAGGAGGGAGGGGGAGGGAGGGGCGGGGAGGCATGGGGAGAAGGAAGAAACGCGCTCCGTTCACTGTCCCTACCCCCCTGTCTCTCCGGCATCCAATAGTCTCCTTCGTTGCTACGCTGGTGAATTCTTCCTCCCTCCACACTGCCACTCGCGGCTTCTCGTAGGCGTACGTCCTCCGTCGGGGCCACACCCATAGCCCCTCCCCTTCCCGCCGCCCCCGCCCCCCCCCCCTGGTGGCCAGCCTCGCTCGGTCCTTCTTTAGCTTCCTCCCCACGGTCCACTGCCTCGATATCACTCCTTCCAGCTTGCTTTGCACTCCGGCTCGGTTCCATATCCCGTCCCTGGATTGTCTTCCCTCTGAGGCTCGCCACCTCCTGATGGAAACGGGGGCCCACGCACGCGCCTGCGAAGTTTCTGGCCTGGTCACTCGCAGGTGGACTCATCCACACACCATCTCCTCCCTCCGTGTCTTCCTCTCGATTTTTTCCCTTCTTTCGCCGCCTCGATCCCTCCCTCAGGCTCAGCCGTTGGTCTGCCTGCTCTGCCCTCTCCCCTGCCGGCCTCAATCGGTCGCCCACGTCCTTTTCCTCCTGCCCCTGGGGCTTGAATTCGCGTTTTTACCCCGCTGTCCTTCCAGATCGCGAGGGAGAAAGAGCCGGGGTTCGATTAAAATGTTCCGAGAGTCTGTGAATCCCGCCTGCTCCACCGACCGCCCGTTGAGTACTTGACAGAACGCACCGAGGAGGAGTATCAGCATGCAGATTAAGACATACGTTTAAAATTGTCGGGTCGATGAAAGGCGGATTGTCTCCCGGCCTCTATTCACAGGTAAAGACGTGGGAAGGGAGATTGGGAGATGGGGTGGCACCGGAAGGGATGTTGGGGTTACCTTGAGAGGATCGAGGAGAAGACATAAAAATCCCGCCAAAAGGTGGGCAGAGAACGGAAGAGGAGAACGCGGGAGACAAAAGGACTGGGGGGATGTTGGAGGACTCTAGTGCATACAAAAAATGTAAATCTTTGTGATTTGGTACCGGTATTTCGCAAGCTACCACGTTACGAGGAGGTATGCACGACCTTTTGACGCTCTTCAAGGGTCAAGTGAGCTGTCCGCGTCCCCGAAGCGAGATAAATCCACAGCGATGATTTCCGCTTTGACGTATACCCCAAAAAACTGCCAATGTAAGGTGAAAAACGTGAGTAACGCATGCCTTTCAATGAAGAACGCAGGGAACACTAAGGGTGTTGCACGTTGCATGAAAGCTTTCAGCAGTGCGCCATGCGAATCGCGCGTAGAAAATCGCTCAGCACGTCATAGTTGTCAGGTCATAACTATGACACAAAGAATCCGAATCAGTGAGACAGCCGGCGGCTTCAAGATGTCAATGTCCGCATGGTTGCCTTCTGTCGGAGATATCAGTTTGATTACAAACGTAACGGTTTATTCTAGGACCGCAATGTCCTCATTGCCCTCCTTAGATACACAATTGCAAGCAGTACCAATGCCGACGAGATTTCGGGGGCAAGGTTCTCGCTGTTTATGGCTTTTCTCTGCTCTATTTGGGGTAAAGTCAGGGGAGCTGCGGTCAAATACCGGCCATGTGTCGCCGGCGGCCGAAAGGCTAACTCCAGTATTGAAATCTTTGAAAAACAAGCTTGCAAACCGATTGAGGACATATCTCAAGATAGTTAGTAAACTGGTGTGGGGAGATTACTGAATACTGTGTTGGAAAAGAAACTATGTTGTCCATGTAGACTTGCAAAGTTGTTTTTGAAACGCGCATGTCACATGCACCTACCGAATATTTGATGGGTGTTGGAAATTTAATATCTGTCGCCGCCATATCAACCTATGTGTACGAATGCAGATCTGCCCCGAAAACAACGCTTTCTCATAAATTATCCCGGCATCATCATCATCTTTTTAAATATCCTCAAGTCCACAATTCGGATGCGCAATACCAGACAGCCTTTTTGCGTGTCATCTCTCAGGCCTCGGCGGATTTGACGAGTACGATAAACACCACGGGGACCATTTCCTTGCGAGAGCTCTTGCTTCGCCTTGGCCACAAAGCTGTGGCACTTCTCCAAAATTCTGAGCATACATGGGTACAACCCAAATGAAATGTACGTCCATGGCCGGACGTGTCTCGTACCAGTCCTTCTTGTTGGATGGCATTTTCGAGTGGAAGCAGCCGTTGCCCTGCTCAATGGAGGGCGGACGAGAAACATCACAAGGAACCTCCTTGAGAGAAGGAGGGACTGAGGCTCAAAACCTGGTGGGCCCGACTCTTGGCCACCCCTTCTTGCTTGCATGTAGACATGCCCATAGTCAGCCTTTTTCTTTGACACGTAAACATGCACGTATGGCCACAGATATGCTGCGCCACGCCATTTTTAGGATTGGGCGCTGCTCTTCGAGGAGTCGTACAATGACAGAGGCCATATCCCGGCCTCTGGCCTCGTCTCTTCCTTGCACAAGACATTGCAACTCGACGGCGAAATCAGCCATAAGATTACCTCGAAATGATTCTAGTCTGCGTCCTACCCCTACTCTCCTGCAGCGAGTGGCCAGAATAAGATTGTTGTCGTCCCTGCTTCCAAGTATCGGCGCCCGTTCCTCTTCCTCCCTTCACACCTCCGCTGAGCACACAAGTCCTCCCCCTCCTCCACCTCCTCCACCGCCTCCCTCCTCCTCCACACTCTCTATCCCCTCCAACCTCGTCCTGGCTGACCCCTCCGTGCTCACGGCCTTCAAGCCGGTTTCCGTCGAGGATCGCTTGAAGAAAAAGGAGGAGATGGAAGGGATCATCGACCCCAAACTGCTCACACTACCCGTACGAAAGAGCATCGGCGATGTCAATCAAGAGGAAGCAGAAACAATAAATTTGGATTCACGGTGAGTGTGAGAGAGAGACACGGGCTGGGGGGTTGATAATCAGAGGAAGGCTTACAAAGAGCAATGCCCCCATTATGGAAGACCCATCCCTCCCTCCCTTCCTCTCTCCCTCCCTCCTTTCCTCCCTCCCTCCCTCCCTCCCTCCCTCCTTTCCTCCCTCCCTCCCTCCCTTCCTTCATGTACCTCCAAGTGTCTTCGGCGTGCCCGTCCGGAAAGACATCATCCATCGGCTGGTAACCTGGCAGCGGGCCAAGCAGAGGGTTGGCATGGCGAGGACGAAACGCGTCGGGGATATTCGGGGTTCGACGAAAAAACTCCGACCCCAGAAAGGAACTGGGCGGGCACGGGCAGGAAAAAAGCAGTAAGGACAAGCAAGGAGCAAGGAGGGGGGAAGGGAGGGAGCAGGGGAGATGAGGCACGAGGTTTGAGTACCCAGGAACGGACACAGGCGTGCTCACGATTCTGCCTCCCTCCCTCCCTTCCTTCCTTCCTTCCTAGCGCGGCCCAGTTTCGAGGAGGAGCTAAAGCGCACGGACCTGTGCCACGTGATTTTTCCTTCAAGTTGAACAGGAAGGTTCGGGCCCTGGGAGTGCGCATGGCACTCTCAGCGAAAGCCCGCGAGGGTGAGGGAGGGAGGGAGGGAGGGAGGGAGGAGGCGAAAGGGAGAGGGCAGAAAAATGGGCAAGAGTGTGATGAGGGAAAGGGGGAGGAAAACAGGGAGGGAGGGAGGAGCAGGCCCGAAGCGCCCCCCATGCAGCCCC
>SDOX01000047.1:8371-19756 GCA_004565275.1 Nannochloropsis salina CCMP1776
CCCCCTCTCCCAAGGCCTCCAATTGTGCCAGCGCTTTCTCCCTCAAAGCAAACGCCCGTCGCACCTCCTCTCCCTCCCCTCCCTCATCCCCATTTTCCCCCTTCTCCTCCTTAATTTCCCGCCTTTTTTCCATCGGGGATCGAACCGTCCGCAGACGCGCCACCCATCGCCAGTCCGGTCCCTCTACCTCCCTTCCTTCGTCCCTCCTCCTCATCCTCCCTCCCTCCCTCCTCCTCACCCTCACCGACACACTCCCTCCCTCCTCCTCCCTCCCGCTCTCACCCCCGCTGCCCCTCTCTCTCACGATCCGCCTCCTCCTCCCCCCCCTCCGACCCTGACGCCGCCCGTTAGACCCGATGACGTCATCCGTCCAAAGGCCGCTGGGACGCCGCAACCTCCTCCGCCTTGGCCCTCCCTCCTCCTCTTCCTCCCTCCCTCCCTCCCCATCACAGCCCCCGCACCTCCATTCCCCCGCCGGCACCTCCCTTCCCAAACCCACGCAGAAGGTATGGGCCCCCCTTCCACATCCATCGCCGTCGCACAACAGCAAGAGGGCTGCCTCCCCCCCGTCCCCGCAGACCTCGCACACCACCTCCTCCTCCTCCTCCTCCTCCCAATCCTCTGGTCCCACCCCTCCCTCCTCATCAGAAAGGAGGTGGTTGTACGCCCCTCCCGCCCCTTCCCCCCTCCTTCCCGCCGCCGGGAGCGCCAGCCTCCTCTCTGGTCCTTCCTGGCCCGTCACCCGAATCCATTGGTAGATGCGTTTGCAGATAGGGCAGCCGTTACTGACCGTAGACCACCTCATGAGGCAGGAGACGTGGTAGGTGTGCTTGCATCCCCCGGGTTCCGCCCGGACCAGGTCCTCTCCCCCGCCCTCCCCTTCGCCCTCCCCCCCGCCGTCCTTCCCGCCGTCCTCCCCGATCACCTGCAGACAGATCGAGCACGATTCCTCTCCACGGCCTTCCCCTCCTTCCCTCCCTCCCTCCCTCCCTCCCTCCTCCTCTCCCTGTTCCCCTTTGCCTTCCGCTTTGCCCTCCATCTCCTCCCCTTCCTCCCTCCCTCCCTCCCCTCCTCCCCCCTTCCCTTCCTCCCTCCCTTCCATCCCCGGGCCCTCCCGATACGAGGGCCACGACCCAACAGGCACCAGGTGGGAGGGAAGGAGGGAGGGAAGGAGGGAGGGAGGGGGGGAGGGAAGGAGGGAGGGAGGGGGGGAGGGAAGGAGGGAGCGGAAATGGGCCTCCCCCCGCAAGGTCAACCACAGCTCGCGCCTGGGGACACGAAGGCGTTCGAGGGGAGGGAGGGGGGAGGGAGGGAGGGAGGGAGGGCCGGGGAGGAGGGAGGAGAGGACCATGGTGGTTTTGATGCAATGCGCCAGCGTCTTCTCCGCCAAGGGGGCGGGGACGAGGGAAAGTACCCGGATCGGACATTGCAAGGCGTCGGCCAGGGCTTGGAGGGTCAGGTGGTCCCCGTCCGTTCTCGGGTCGGACATTTTCTCTAAATACCGAGAGAAATCCACGCTTTCCCCCGCCGT
Source organism: Nannochloropsis salina CCMP1776 (assembly GCA_004565275.1). Lineage (NCBI taxonomy): Eukaryota > Eustigmatophyceae > Eustigmatales > Monodopsidaceae > Microchloropsis > Microchloropsis salina. The sequence goes on from SDOX01000047.1 coordinate 9,903, forward strand.
TCGGTTTTGCCGGCGGGTTCGCGGGTTGGGGGGAGCATGAAGCTTCGGAAATGGGCCTGGGGAAGGACGGAGGGCGGGAGGGAGGGCGGGAGGGAGGGCGGGAGGGAGGGCGGGGCGGAGGGAAGTTCTTAAGGGGTGATGAAAACCTATACGGGGGGGCCCAAAGGGGAAAGTGGAGACACGGGCACAGCCTCCCACGGTCCCTTCCACAGAGCCCTTCCAAACTGCCAAAATTCCAAAATTCCAAAATTCCAAAATTCACACACTCCCCGCCGCCCCCGGGATCCAGGGGGGGGCACGCACCTTATGGGTGGCAATCACGTAAAGCGCGAGTTGCCGCAACAAGATATCGGCTCGCCAGCCTGCTCGGCACTCGCGTCGCCAAAGTTGGTGGGCGACACAGGAGAATTGGCATTGGCCCGCCACGGAGACGCCGTTCAGGGTTTCGCATTCTTTGAGTCCGAGGAGGGCGAGGGCACCTTGGATAGGCTTCTCGCCCTTGGTGCTGGAGGAGGGGGGAGGAGAGAGGGAAGAGGAGGGACATGTGCGGTGGAAGGGAAGGGATGAGAGGGTGCGGTGATGGATTTGGAGCGAGGAGGTGAGAAGGAGGCTGCCGGGGAGGGGAGGAAGCAGGAAAGGGAAGGGAAGGCAGGAAAAGGTGGAGGTGGGAAGGCAAGGCACAGAGGGAAGAGGTGACTCCAAAGTCCTCCAAAGATCGAGAAAGGGCCACAGTTATCCAAAAGCGCAAGCTTCCTCACCCATGCATGAAGCCTTCCTGGAAAAAATGCCTGAGCTCTTCGTCGGCTTGGGCCCCTTCCACTCGCTCGCGCACGATGTCATCCTCGGTTGTCTCCCGCAAGAGACAGTCTTGGTATGCAGGTGAGAGAAGCTCGCTGGGAAATGCCACGGTCAATGAAGGGTGTGCAGCCATGGCCAACGCAAAGAGAGGTTGGCCAGGGTGGTTGAGTGGTAGGGGGACAGGGAGGGAGGAGGAAGGGGAAGAGGAAGACGATACACCGCCACGCCGTTTGTTGGTGGTTCGTGATGCCTGCGCAACCCCAGGATTTAAAGGGATGCGCACACCATTTCAAATCACGGTGCTCGCACTCTGGACACGGTGGAATCGAAAAGGGGGCGATTACGAAGGTGAGGAGAGCAAATTGCTGACACGTTATTTTCGGATCAAGTCGCCTAAGCAGGATCGAGCGAGGTTGCTCTCCTGTCCTACAAAATATCAGGCCATTCCACTCGTCTGCGGGTCTACACGAGCCCGCAAAGACCCCCACACACGAGAAAACGTCATTTTCCCGGGGTCATACCCGTGGGCAACGGGGCCACTTTCTCCATGAAAGATCCTTTTTTCTTTTTGGTTTTGGAATTCTCAGGGGGGGGGGGGGTGCTTGACCGCCTCCGAAGGCGAGGGAGAAGAGGTGGTGGGGCGGATTACAGATAAACCCTGAAAAATGAAAGCAAACCTGTCACCACCGTCTGCCGGGCACGCCCGCATGAAAACGACATAGTGACTCAATACGGAATGCACACATGGCTATGCCATTTGGTCTCGATGCCAATTGTTGGAAATGGTGGCGTCGAGGGTGTCTCTCCTCTCCTTCAGCCAGTGAAATTCAAAGCCCAACGCCGTTTAGGGCCGTCAATGCTTTTTTGCTCGCGTTTGGGACGCACTGGGACGATATTCGGTACCAAGTATGCAGATTATGTCAAACACGAGTGGTATTGAATGTTGTGGGCGTGGATGGGTCTGATTTTGGGGGCGGGACGGTGCTGAAAACGAGAAAATTTGTTCTTTTTTTTAATTTTCAACGCTTGCTTGCCAGCCAAACGGTTGTCCTGAACGCCCGCAAAGATCTTGGCACACTTACTACTATACATACCGTCGTCCAAAATCACCAACATTACACTCGCGACATCTATCTTACTCCCTCAACCTTTTTCTTATCGCAGGTCGGCAGGTTATACGGAGTTGCCATCCAGGTGGCCGCACTCGCATCTGCCAGCAGGGGAACGGCCTAGCTTTGAAAAGTAAGCAAAGGGAAAATGGGCCGCGCAAACTCAAGGGCTTGTGATTTTTTCTTCCCTTCTCATTTTCATTCGATGTCTCAATACATGGCATACATTTTCTTTATTCGTACAGATCCATCGCGGACCCCAAGCACCGCACTGTTAGAGTGGGCTTCGCCCGTCGGCAACCTTCCCATGGCGTCGATGACAGAGATGCCGCGTCGACGCTCCATCGAATTCATGCCAATGGACCACGAAATAGACGACTCGCATTTGGGCACCAAATACGTGGAAAACCGTGACGACGCGGCAGGCTGGCAGAGTCTCGGAGAGCGGATCCCCATGGAGGAAGAAGACCAGGCGTCGCCCCAGTTGCCTCCCGCCCGAAGCGGGGCCTACCAAAATTGCCAACAACCCGAGCCCAACCACCAGCAGCAACAGCACGTGGAAGCAAGCAGGGCATGGGGGGGACACCAGGCCCCCGCTACGCGCCCTGCGTCTTCCGCTTTTTCCTCCCGCCCTCCTTTTCCCCCCACCCGTTCGTCCACCACGGCCCATATGAACGCCTCCATCTACCATCGAGCCACGGGGCCCTTGCCCCCCCCTCCCCCCGCGTCGTACCCTGTCCTCTATCCCTACCCGTCGCACGTCCACACCCAACGCTTGCCTTCTCAGCACGCGCCTTATATCCGGACGGCTCGGGGATTGACGGAACCGGCTGGGGAACGACGGTGGAACCCGATCTTGGGGGGCTACGTCCGCGCCGCCCACGCAGAAGCAGACATGGCGGAAGAAATTCGGGAACGGGACGTGGCGAATTTCGAGAAGGGTATGGCCCGGGTGATGGTGCGGGAAGGGGAATACGACCCCGTCTTTTGGCGGCACCGGCTTTCCAAGGAGGAAGCTCGCTATGTCCCTCCCCGCCGAGGGCAGCAGGTGGTGCACCCTGTCTCAGGCCCGACTCTGGGCGTGAGCCTACGGCTGGACGGCGAGGGCGGGGGAGAGGGCGGGGGGGAGGGCAGGTGGCCCGGATTCCGGGCCACGCGCCTGATGAACGACAAGTGGCATCGAGACGATCACGTACGCAAGCTCTTCGACCCCAACGACCCCCTGGGACGCTCGGTCCACGGCGACACCTTCCGCCCTTGCCCGAACCGCCAGGTCGACCACCGCCCGACCTCCCTCCCGCCCTCCACCACCACCCTCCGCGGGGACCATGTGGGCTTCCTCCTGCGGGATGAGCCGAGCCCGCTCATCCCGCAGACGGAAACTCTTCCCCGCCGGGGCAAGGCCGGCGTGGCCTTCCACAACACCCTCCGGTCGCCCACGGACGTGTGCGTCGGGAATTTGATCAACGCCGAAAAAGCCCGACGCCTCCCCGTGCCCAACCTCTTCCCCGTCCAGAACCCCAAGTCTCGCTACGGCCTGTTCATGAAATCCGGGGAGGAAGTTCGGGCCGCCCTCCATGCCCATGCGGCCCTCGACCCACCGTCCTTCTACACCACGTACACCCCCGCCCCAGGGAATCCCGTCCTGGCGCCTCGTCCCGACGCCCACGCCCATCCTTACCGACGCCCGCAGTACTTGGATGTCCGCCAAGAGCTTCAGGCGCACCTGGCAGGCCTCCAGCATGCTTCCCCTTCCTCCGTCCCGCCCTCCCCCGTGGCCTCCCCCGTGCCCTCCACCCCGTCCTCCTCCGCCTCAGGCCACTGCCTCCGGCCCATTGACCGGACTTTGCCTTCTCCCCCTCCTCCCCCTCCCCTTACCACCCCTCCCCGCGCCCCTTCCTCCCGCCCGTCCTCCTCCCCTTCCTCCTTCCATCCTTCCCCGTGTGGAGACAGAGCGATGGACGACATGTGGCAGGCAGAGGCCTTCTTGAGCGGAGGCAGGGGCGAGGGAGGGAGGGAGGGAGGGATGGGTGACACCCTGGGCGGGTCCGTAGCGGCGTCGGTGGGCTCCGGCATGCAGGGAGGGAGGGGATGAAGGCATCCATCGTTGATGATGGGGAGGGAGGACGGCAAAGGAGGAAGGAGGAGAAGGGGGCCTGAATGGCTGGTCAGTGGGAAAGCCGGAAGAAGAGGGAGGGAGGGAGGGAGGTCGGGCGGGAGAGAGGGACGAAGAGGGGCCTCTCCAGGGAAGGAAGGGCATACGGCGCCAAGAAGAAAGGGAGAAAGTTGAAATGCGGACGTCGTGAGAGAGAGAGATTCGATTTCAGGCGGTCCACAGACGCTGACATGCACCGAGTAAGCATGCACATTTATCCTTGTATGTTCGCGGCATAATCCATTAATTTTGTTCCTTTTCGGGGGGCGTGAAGATGCTTGAAGCGCCCTCACACCCTCCGAAGAGGAAAGGAGGGGAAAAGAGGGAGAAACGGCGAGAAAGGAGGTGTTGGTTTTTTAAAAAGCCCGGTCATGGAGGGAGGGAGAGGAGCCAGACAGACCGAGGGGGGGGGCAGGGGCAGATAGAGAGAGAGCAAGGTAGCGAGGACGTTCATAGGCGATACAATATTATACTTACATACACGTGGTAGACAATACAATATGACATATCCATAAACGGGGAGGGAGGAATGCTTTGTCAGTGCGGACGGAGAGAGGGAACCAGGGGGCTCTGAGAGCGAGGAGGAAAAAACAACACCCTTGGGTGTGAAGAGAGAGAGAGAGAGAGAGAAAGAGTGCGGAGACGGGAAGGAAAGGAAAGAGGATAAGGCAGCTTCACAGGCGTGCCAGTATCCAAATGCAAGGGTGAGAAGGTAGGGTAAGAGCGTGCTCGGCCGAGGTGTGCGAATAGGCGTGTCTGGAGATCGACTTGGGGATAGGCAGTGGTTTCGGAAGGAAGGGAGAAAAGGAGCGTAAGAAAAAGAAAAGAACGGCAAGAGAATAGAGGTGGTGGGCCTCCACCCTAGTCATGGTTGGGGGGGGAGGGCGCACTGCCAGCCACGTAGGAGAAGCCATTGTCCGTAGACCTGGAGCTGATGGGGCGGGAGGGACTCGGAGAGGGCTTTGGGACTGAAAGGGGGGGAGGCTGACATGAGGGAGGAAGGAAGGCGGTGGGAATTGAAAAGTGAATAAGGAATAGCTACCCATCTCCGTTGAAGGTTCCTTCCCCTGTGTCGGACCGTGGGTTTCCTCTTCCCCTCCCTCCCTCCATCCCTCCCTCCCTCCCGCTCCCTCCCTCCCTCCCTCTTCCCCGTTCGCCGCTTCCCTCGGATGGCAACGACACCCCAGCCAAGCGATCCATGTATTAGGAACAATCGTTTGCTTCCCTGGCCTTCTTCCTCTCCTCCTCCCCCATTTCCTAAAGTCCTCCTCTCAGAAGCACCTCCGCCACCGCTTCAGGTGCGGCCGTGGTCAAGCAATCAAGCAAGCCTTCCCCTCATCCCCTTTATTCGCTCCCTCGCTCCCTCCCTTCCTTCCCTGATCCCTCCCTTCCTCCCCCCCGCCCTTGATCCCTTCCATCCTACCTTCCTCCCTGATCCCACCCGCCATGGAATGCTAGGGGTGCGAAGGCGTTCCAGCGGCGCATGATGGTCCCTCCCCCTTCCCTTCCTTCCCTTCCTCCCCTCCACCGCCTCCCTCCCGAATTTCTTTCCCCTTCTTCTCTCCTCCCTCTCTCTGTTCCCTCACTCGTGCCCCTCCGTCCAGCTTGTCCTCCTCTGCCCCGACGGGCTGGGACTTCTCCTTCCTTGGTGTCTGCCCCCCTGCCTTCACCTCTACCTCCCCCTCGTCTTCAAAGGCAATCCCCACCCCCAGACCGGGGCTGAAGAGCGGCCAGGAAGGGAAGGAAGGGGAGGAAGCGAGGGGGAAGGGGAAGGGGGAGTGGGGCGACGAGAAGCAAGCGGCCATCTCGGGGGAAAAGGGGGAGAAGAACGGAGGAGACGGGACGGTCGAGGGAGGTGCAACCGTGCCCAGAGGCCTGAAGGAGGAGGAAGAGAAGGAGGGAGGGAGGGCGGCTTTCCTGGACTCTGAATGCGGTCCCTGTTTGACCCTTCCTTTTCCGGCACCTCCCGCCCTCTCTTCTTGCACCTCCAGCAACGCCCGGGCGAATTGGCGATAGTCCTCTGCCTGCTGGGAAAGGGAAAGGAGAAGCTGCCGGTGTTGCTCTGCTTGCTGCTGCTGCTGCTGCAAGGCCAATTGTAGGCGTGCGACCTCCTGCCAGGGGCAAGCCTTGGAGGGAAGACGCGGAGATAATGGTGGAGGAAGGAAACGAGGGCTGGAGGGAGGGAGGGAGAGAGGGAGGGCGGGACTGGACGCTGGGCACCTGAGGCCGTCCGTGCCAGCACCCAGCCATTCCCCTTCTCCTCCTCTTTTCCCCTTTCCTCTTCCTTTGCCTTCCTCATTCCACCTTGCTCTCGGTCCCACTCTCCATGCTCCCGCCCATTTCACCTCTTCGTCCCCTTCCTTCCCCCTCGTTTCCCTCCCCCCCCCACGGCAGCCTGCCCTCCTTCCCGCCCTCCCCGGCCCTTTCAACGCCTCCACCTCTTCCTCCAATGCCAAAGCTCGCCGTTGGACTTTGGTCAACATCTCCTTGAGGTAATCTCTCTCTTGTCCGATTACCTGACACCGGTACACGAGCATTGCCTCCCTCCCGTCCTTTTCCCGTATGTCTTCTTCCTTCACCATCTCTTCTGTCTCATCGCATTTTCGAAATTTTGGCGATTTTTGATCGTCTGATCGATGTTTCCTCTCTCCTTGCCATCCTGTTTCCTCTTGTTTGGCATCGCACTTGTCACCCCCTCCTTTCTGACATTTTTCCTTGTTTGCCTCCGCCTGCATTCCATCCCCATCCTCTTTTTCCTTCTCATTCTCATCTCGTTCAATTTCGAAATGAATTGTCATTTTCCTGGCTATTTTGTCTTTTTTTGGATCCGCGCATGCTCCCATCTTGACCTCTTTAACTCTTTTAGTGCTCACTAGCCGACGGGGACGCTTGTTCACCGGCCTTCTGCTCGTCTCCTGACTACTTTTGTCCCCCTTGCCGCGCCTGCTGCTCCTTTGAGAGGGGTCGAGGCCCATCCTTGTTGCTGACGCTAAGATGTCGCCAATCTTTGTTTTTGCTGCAGCAGCAGGCGATAATGAGAGTTCTCGTGGTGCTATTGCGCTGGAGGTGGCACCAAGATCTGCTCCCTTACTATCTTGCTTCTCTTTCCGTTGCTGACCCTTTTTTGCGATCAGTTGTCGCTTCTGATGATGTTGCTGTCGATTGATTGACGAATTGTTTTCACGCAGCGGCAGAGTGTACAATGAAAAGGGCATCTCTTTTGAAGTCAAATGCTTCCTTCAACGACGTCTGTGCTTTGGAGGGAGGTTGGAAGGGGTCGGTGACATGGACCTTCCTTAAAGTCGCAGTCGAACCAATGTTAAATGTTCTTCATTATTTATTCCTAGTCACGTTGCTGTCACCAGCACAATTTCTAAATCACAATAGACAAACTTTGGGGCTTTGGTAGACTTGGGTACGCTCCCTCGCCAACCCGGTCGTGCTGGCAGTGTCGCCTCGCTGAACCTCCTCCTGTCCCTCCCTCTCTATCACCCTTAAATACCCCCCCATTCATCCCTCTCTCGCACCCTTTCATTACCCCCCATGTAGCAACCTGTGACTTCCTTACCTCCCCTATATTTTAAAGAACTCTTCTTCCAGGAGTCTGTGGCTTCCTCTTCTCTCGATCACACATTTAATGTCCCTCCCCCCCCATATTCCTCGGTTTCCCTCCTTCCTCATCACTCTTTCAATTTTAATACCACCTTTGAGAACTCCTGGTTTCCTCCCTCCCATGATCCTAGCGCCTACTTCTCATTCAACCTTCTTGTTACAGTCAACTTGGCGTCTTCCCTTCTATCTTCCTCTCATTTCCCTCCCACACCTCTTACCTCACCCTCGGTATCCCCTCCCATGTCATCATTCTTGCAATCTCCCTATTCTTTACCGCCCTCTTCCCTCCCTTTCTTTCTTATCAAACGTTGCTTCCCCTATCTTTATTTTTGGCTATTCTCTTCCTTTTTCCTTCTCATTCCCTCATCTTTATCACCCGGTCTGCCCCTCTCCCCCCTCCCCGTAACTCTCTTTTACCCCCTCCTTCCACCTTGACAAGCAATGAACTCTTCTCCAACATATCAGCAACACTGACCACCTGAGCAATTATTGAGAAGCTCCGTACCAGCGATCGCTTTAGTGCTCCTCCTTGTGTTGACCCGCGAAGCATACAGTAACCAAGGGTGGCAAGAACCGAAGTGAGCGTAACCCTAACCCTAACACAAAAAAAAAGCAGTCAAAAATCAAATCGAATGCAAGGAGAATCACCAGTTTACTTTTCGAAACGATTGATTGGTCTTAAAAATCGTCTTGCTTAGCGGCAGCAAGGAAGGAGTAAACAGCATGGACTCGTCTGGAGGATCCACGCTTTCCACCCACCTCCTTCCTTCCTCCTCGCCCCCATCATCATCTCCAGCTCCAAGGCCGCCCGCCCCCCCTCCGTCCCGCCATTCGCCTTGCACGCTCCCTCGTACATTTCCCACGCTTCCTCGGCCCCCCCCCCTTCCCTCCCCCCCCCCTACCTTCCTCCCGCCCTCTCTGGATCGCCCACACCATCGCTGCCACGTGCCCCCCTGTCGTTTCCTCCCGATAAAAATACTCCTCCGGCAAGAACCCGTCCGCTTGGCCTCCCTCCCCCGGGCCCTCCCCCCCGCCTTCCCTCCGCCCGAGACACTCCTCTTCTATCCGGGCTTTCAAGTGGGCGAGGGTGAGGGAATCCAAGCCGAGGGCGAGGAGGGGAACGTGGTGGAGGGGGAGGAGGGGGAGGAGGGCGCGGAGCACGTTCCTTCGCCCGCCTGGGCAGGTGCTCCGCGCCCTCCTCCGCCCGCCTGGGCCTGTCGCGCTTCTTCAAGGGCACCGGGCTCTCCTGCGTCCTTGGGCCGTGGGGGCGTTGGCGTTACCTCTGGGCCGCTGACGCCCTTCCCTCCTCCGTCTCGTGTTCCTTCTTCTTCACCTCCTCCTTCACCCACCACGTGCCTTATCAACCCCGCCACCTTCCTCAACACTGCTTCCATCCCTTCCTCCTTTCCTCCCTTCATCCCCAACCCCTCCCCCTCTTCTCCCTCCTCCCCTCCCTCTTCCCCTCCCTCCCCTTCTTCTCTCCTCCACTCGTGCAGGGCGGGGGGAAGGGTCTGTCCCAGGAAGGCTTTGCGCGCCCATTTTCGCGCAATTTTTCCGCTCGTGGTCTTGGGGATGGAATGGGGGGGGAAGAAGAGGAGGTGGTGGAGTGATACACCCTCCGAGGAGGAGAGAGCGGCGAGGAGGAGCCGGACGAGGGAGGGGTAGAAGGAAGGAGGGGGGGAGGAAGGGGGGCGGCGCAGCTCCATCACCAAGACCAAGCGGTCCAAGGAAGAGGAGGAGGGAGAAGCAGAGGGCGGGGGTTGGGGCAACAAGAGTGCAGGGACGGTGAAGGCGGCAGAACATCCCTGATGAGGGGGAAGACGTCTTCAGCATGGGTAACGCGCCTCTCTGGCCCACTTCCCTCCCTCCCTGCCTCCCTCCCTCCCTGCCTCCCTCCCTACCGGTCGTAGCACGTCGGGAGCGGCTTGCTCAGCTGTCTTCTCGATGTCTTGCGGGTAGTGGTTCCTGCCCCGGATGATGATCAAGTCCTTGATCCGACCGCACACAAAGAGTTCCTGCAGGGTGGAGGGGAGGGAGGGAAGGAGGGAGGGAGGGAGGGAGGAAGGAGACTGACCGTGAGGGTGGTGTGTTCCCCCCCCCCTTGACGAGGTGTCCAACACCATCCCCCACTGGGAATCCTGGCGACAGAGGAAGGGCGAGAAGGAAGGAGGGAGGGAGGG
>SDOX01000047.1:24542-41348 GCA_004565275.1 Nannochloropsis salina CCMP1776
GCCTTCCTTCCTGGTCCGGCGCCTGGACTAGGTCCATGTCTACGGCCGTGGAGGGAGTGGGTTCGAGGACCGAGGACGCGGGGGAGGGAGAGGGGGAGGGAGGGGGGGAGGAAGGGGGTGGGCGGGGCGGCCTGGCTGTGGCTCGGCGAGCTTGCCAGACCATGGCGGCGTTCACGGCCGTGGCCAAGGGGTAGGAGCGCGGCGAGGGGGAAGAGGAGGAGGACAGAGGAGGGGAGAGTGGCACGATGCCCGTTGGAGGTGGCACAGACTGTGCGGCTTGAGGGCCCCGGGAGGCAGGGAGCGTCCGGGCGGACGGACACTCCACGGCCCCCGCACAGACACCGGACGCGGTCCCCACCGCCGCGGGTGCCAGAAAGACCGGGGTTGCGTGGCTGGGACGCTGCCCGCCTGGGTGGAGGAAGGAGGTCGGGGAGGGAGGGAGGGCGGCATACTCCTGTCTTCGCAGCGCGCCCTGGCCCTCCTTGGGGCGATGGGCGGCACCTGACACATCGCCGAAAAGGTCTCCCACGCCCCGAGTGGAGATTAAGGGGTCCATACACTGATGATTTGCGCTCATGTTGTTGCGGAAGCTGTGGTGTGTCTCGGCAGTGGAGGAGGGACGCGTGGCAGCGGCTTGGGTGGCGGGACCCGACAAGAACAAGGGGCCTCCCACCGAATTTCTCGCCACGGAGGGATCGGCCGCGGGCGGCAGTGCTGTCTCAGAAGCTTCTAGAAAGGTCATGAATTGCTGGACTCGGTGGTGAATCCTGGGTGGCTTTTCTGGGGAGCTAGCCCCCTAACCCACGGATCGATTCCTCCGCAGCCCCTTCTGGTCAGACGTGCCTTGGGCGTTTGAGAGGAAGGCTTCCTTGGGTGGATTAACACTCTGCAAGATGAGGAAAAACAGAGGATGGAAAGGTTAAAAAAAGGAGGTCGAAGCCCATAGAGACAAGTTGCAGTGTATTTTCTCCACTGAACTCGGGAATACGTCACATCTACGGCGTCGTGTCCTTTATGACTAGTTGGCATGGAAATAAAGAATCAAACAGCAATAGAGTTTTGAAGACAAGCAAGAAGAGGTTGAAAAATCTAGTCCTGAGTCCCAGGGACTGGCTTATATTCCTAATTGTAGAATTGCTTGTCACCTATCTAGCCGTCTAAAAGGCGACAGAGTGCCTCCGTAGGAGCTGGCGACATTCTTGTGTCTCGTACCATCCAAAACATGCTTATAAAAGAGATGAGTTAGCCAGATTTTTTCATGTAAAAGTACACGATGTTCAGTTTACTACCATTCAATCCACTTTAAGTGGTTGCCTAGGCGGCTATAGCTGCACTTCTTACCGCTAAGAACATCAAGCCAGGGGCGGGGGTGCAGCACGTGTCCGTCGATGGCAATCCTCGAAAAAGAAAATACCTTCAAGAGCAGACAGTGGGGTCAAAATTGCCATAAAAACGCACGAGAAAAACCATGGCTTGTAAAGTGGTCGTCGCGACGTCTTTTTCCAAGGGACACCGCACGAACTCAGTATCTCCGCATGCGGTTGGCGTTGGAAGTGAAGCATTATCGTGTTCGCGGAAGTTTCGCTTTCGTTTTCGTAGTTGACCAGCATCTGAGGCTAATACCGTTCATGGACGCTTTTTGAGCGAAAGTCACAAAGAGCAAATAATGTGCCATTTTTCCGGGGTGCTCACTTGTGGGAAACAGAAAGTGCGATTTCTGCCTTTAGGTTTCGTGTTGTCCCCTCTGGTAAAGCGGCCCATGTGAAAAAAACAAGCATACGATGAGGTCGTGACACGAACACGATGGCATTTCAAAGCACGTGATGGTGTGAAAATGCACAATGTTACTGCTTTCTCTTGCTTTCTCGCGTCCATCTCTTGCCTTTCGTCGTACCTCGTCTTGCCACTCTGACAACAGGCATGAAAATTCCAAACCGAGGTCACTTCCTCCCCATCCTCCTCCTGCCTTTTGGGGCCCTTGGGGCCCTTTCCAGAACGTGCTTTTTCGCCCCCTTTCTTCGCCTGCAGACCAGCATTTCTCTCCATGAGAATAACTATTCAAATACATCAGCAAGCCGGCCCTCCGCAACCTCCTCGTCATGGTTTTGGCGGCGGCTTTTCCCCCACCAAGCCCGCGTGAAGAATGAAAAAGTGATCAATGAACTCGCCGCCAGGGTTCAGGCACTTGAAAAACAGCAGCAGCAAGGATCAATGATGATGGGGGAGGGGGAGGGGGGGATCGCGCAACAGCGTTCTAAAGGGCCGCACCAGCCAATAATCTCCGGGCCGGGGATATATTACGGAGGGACATGGCGTGTGGAATTAAGGGAGGACAGCCACGTGTACGCAAGCCCTACTTTCAACGTGGGAGGCTTCGATTTTCGATTGATACTGACACAAAAGACGGAGCAAGGCGAGGTTGATGAATGCAGATTTACAGGCGTGGGGAATTGTACTATGGAAGGCAGGATGGCAAGACGGACATTAGGTCTGTTCCTTGAGTATTTACCCACTGTCAATGGTCGAGATGCCCGCGGCATTGCTTCCGCCATCCCATGCGTGCAATGTTGGTTTCAACGCATTGACGAAGAAGACGGGGAAAGAGTGGAGGATGGAACAGGGCAGGATGCCGAGAGGGAAGGTAAAAACCAGACGAAGACCTTGGGAGGTAGCGAGTGGAGGGAAGAGAGAGCGACGGGGAGGTCGGCCACAGGGAGAGTGTACGAATCCTCACCAACCTACCTGGAAACAGCGGGGTGGGCATTGGGTGTGGAGAATTTCACACGGGCCTCGGTGGTAACGCCGCGGCCGCTTGCCTCCCGCGGAGACGAGGGCGAGGTGGAGGAGGCCACGCGCGTTTTCCTGATCTTTAGAGTCATGTTGCCAAATGTTCACTTTATGGGTGCCAGGGAAGAAGCCCGGGTCGCTGACCGTATGTGGAAGCACATGGAGAGTGTTGTTGAGGGGGAGTTCGGGGTCACGGGCGGCGATGAGGAGATGATGGATTGGAAAGGAGGGGGATGGAAAGAGGATTCCCGGCTGTTTGTCGCGAGGGAGGAAACAATTTTAGAAGCAAAGGACGGGGTAGAAAATGAGGAAAGGAGGGAGATGGGAGGAGAGTAATTGGACGAGGGAGGAGGGTAGACCTTGCTGAGGCGAGTAAGAGAAAGCGCAGAATGGATGGATCTGGAAGGAAGGAAATAGACGAAAAAGAACAAATCCCATCTTTCTCATATCCAGGCAGAGTAGAGGCGAAACCGTGAAAGGGATGAAACCGGTACGATTTGACAGAGTGTAGGGGCCGAGGGAGGGGGAGTGAGAGCACCTCCCCTCTCCGGTCTTATCCTGAGTGCCCACATACTGCACTATCAACCCATCTTGATTTTCAGTCAAAAATGGTAATTTACTTTACTTTTCTCGCTGACCTACCTCTTCCTTTTGCGCCAAGGCGTCGCTCCCCTTCCACTTGCCTCCCTCACTCTTTCTTGCGCCCCCCCCTGCCTCCTCCGGACGCCGCCCCCTTCACCTCCGGGTAGGGTTTGAAAGAGCCGAAGACATAGTCCCAGAGCATCAGGTACTGCCCATAGTTGGACTCAGGGAACCAGTGATGGACGTCGTGGAACCGGACTTGATAGACGGAGCTGAGTACCCCAGGTGTTTGGATGTCGAAGCGCGTGTGGTTCAGGGAGGCGAGGAAGCCGCCGAGGACGATGAAGGCCAAGGCGGTGAGGGCATGGACGGGGAGGAGGAAGCGGGAGACGAGGTAAATGGCGGCCAGGTGGTTGTACTCGCCCGCCACGAACTCCACGGGGTGCACGTTCACTGCGTCCGTATTACCTCGGGAGGGGGCTTTCTGCCGATGGTGATGTTTGTGGATGTGTTTGTACAAGGCCCGATGGTGGAGGGCGCGGTGAAACAGGGTGTAGGCAAAGTCGTAGACGACGAAGAGCAACGGAAGGGCCAGGCAGGTGTTTTGCCATGTCATTTCCTCCACCCGCCATGCGACTTGGGCAGGACCCTTGGAAAGCCAGAGGAAACGGAGGAGGTGGTAGGAAAAAAGGGTGGTAGCGAGTTTATTGAAGGCGATGAAGCCTAAATCCCGCGTGTCCAGGGTATCAAGATGCTTCCCGCGCATGGGAATCGACGGCACCCGTCGCAGACGCCCGAAGGCGAAGACCAGACAGGCTAAAATTTCCAAACCTGCAAGGACCAGGAGTCCCCATGCGATGAAATGGTGCGAAAGCCAGGTGTGTGCATTCCACAGAAGAAAAGCCCCCCCACCGGCGCCTCTTAGAAAAAGGTCATTCTCTCCAGTAAGGAATAGTGATTCGAGGAGGAGGAAGGCGGTCGATGCCATGAAATGGCTGGAGGCTCACGGGAAAAAAACGTGCACGGCGCACTACAAGGATCCCTGTGTGTGCGGCACGGGTGTGTGAAAGGTGTGAAGTACATGTAATGTTTGCGCCTCAGGGCTTTCCTACCGAGATGGATGACGCAGCGGACGGGGTCGTGGCGGTAAAAACCATACAATCACCAGAGGCTATTTTGGTGAAGACATACGAGTAACAGGAGCGTAGGCACGTAGAACGTCCTGCCACAATCATGCGCGGGGGAGACCAAAGCAGACCACGATCGAATAAACATCTTGCCTTTGTAAGTCTTGGCATTGCTTAGTCACACATGACTCAGTGTGTTTGCGAATGCGGGTGCATGTGGAGACGAGGTGTGGAGGAGCGAGGAGGACGCCGAGCGGTGGATAGCGACCAGTCTACCACCCCAATCATTATGCACGGGCCACCAAAGCTCAAAGTCAGTCATCCGTCTCAGCAAGTGTGGAGTCTTCGCGATCAGTGTAAAATCCATCACTTCGCTTTGGCATTTCAACGCTTTCTTTAGATGTATGTTTCCTTCCCCTTCCAACTGTCACCCATAATTCATGTCTTTGGACCGTACTCGATGGGACCTTTAAATGTCAAAAATTACGCAAAAGACGTGTATCAGACAACTACCGGAAAAGAGGTGTGAGGACGAGAAAATTCTGGATCCCGGTCAGGAGCGTGTGGTGGTCTTTCCAAGGAGAAGCACACCGCAAAAAAAGTCTTTGCGTTAGAGTCTTTAATGAAATTAATGTGTCGGGAATGACTGGGTCGGTTTGCTTGGTAGCCTGTATCATATCCCTACCCTTCAAGTGCGTCTATGTACCTAGTACCTTCGTGCGCCGGCCTGATATGGTTTTAATCGCTTTCTCCTTGGCACATAAACGGACACTCTTCTCACTCTTTTTCATAAGTTCAACCGAAACCCGTAGCCGAATTTGTAGTCAACCTTCAGACTATTGACATCCACCGAGATCAAAGGCGACACCGCGTGGGGCATGACGCGGGACTCGGGAAAGGCCGTGACCCCGCCCTGGCTGTCGACTGTGGTAAGGAGACGACACGACTGCTTCATATTCACCCCTGTTGTCCCCAAGACAGTTTGAGCCTCCCCACGAGCGAATGAACTAGCCACCAAAGTCATGCGAGCGGGGCTCACATGTTTCACGCACTGCAACAAACGGATTTGACCCTACCGGGCAAACATAACTCGCCCAACCAAGTCTGTGCCATCACCAGCCGGTTCCCGGGCAAGAAAAAAATGGGTGAAGAACGCATACAGCGCGTGGAAATGGCTCTACGGGACTTTGGCGCCCAGTAATTAGGAATGGGTCAGGCCAACATGCGGTGCAATCGTTTCTGCACCTCGGGACGGAAGCCTGTGAAACTGTCCACGTCCGACAAGCGCCCCCCTTCCTCGATGCGTTTGTCGAAGCCTCAGGTCTCAGCTTCTTGCACTCATGCCTGCTTGATGAGTGCCGGCATGTCTGCGGATTTTACATCGGTGTGGGCGGGGGTGCCTTTGCATTGAACTGGTTGCTGATACGGCTCGTATTACTCTTGCTGCGCAATCACTGTATTCAAATCCATCATCAAAGAGGGCGACGGTATAAAGGTACAGCAACACCTCATCGCTCGCATGCTATAGCTGAAAAACGGCACACTCCACTGGTTGGGAAGGGTCGGACCGGAAGGCCGTGGATTGTATACTTTTCCCCATACATTCTATGCTGTGAGTGAGTCAACAAGCCTCTTGTCAAGCTACGTAGATAAAATATTGCAGTCCACCGTAAGTAAAAAAATCAGCAAGAACATGCTCATTGGTGATAATAAGTAAGAATTTTGCGATTTCAATGTCCTTATCAGACATTTCGAGTTGCAAAGTGCCATAGTGCCCGTAGTGCCTTGGTAGTGCGGTTCAACTCTAAGAAGCTTTCGCGCCAAATTTCAGAATGTCAGAGTGTCGGTTTTCCCGCCAAAAAAGAGGAAGATGCCCAGAAAGAGACATAAAACCCACAAAGAACACGCGTGCAGTGTCGTGGTAACATCAGAACCATAGTATATTGGAATAAGGCACTTTTTAGTAAAGGTACCTGGTTTCTGTAAATCCGGACTTGATTGGTTTGCCCGCCATTTACGCCGCAGCGCAGGTCAAATGGACGAAGCTGAGGAATGACTCAAGACATGCCAATGTCAGAGGCACACACTATCAGTCTATATCCGGATCACATGGAAATATAGACGGATACACGATAGGTGGATCACATGGATGTACGACGGCACGAAAATATGGTGAACATTTAGCACGCAAGGTTGTCAAACATCATGCGTACGTCGAGGCTCAGCTGCCCGAGCTCCCCACTGAGGCGATACAGGGAGAAGTTTGCCTTCTTTCTTTCCCTTGTTACATGCCTTTATAGCCTGCACCCACCACCACCCGGCATGCCCTTGCATACACACCGCACGTTATCTCATTCCACAACGTGTGCGGTTCTTCCACTGCGCTGGCATGGGCCTTGGCATGGAAAAGAACACGGGGGGAGGCGCCGAGACCGGGCCGAGACCGGTGCTTTCCTTTCTCGGCGCCAAAAAGACGAGGGCCCCCGAAAAACACTCTAGCTCGCATGGCCCTTTTCCCCACCTGCCTTCCCTTGGACCCCCCGGTGTTCCCGTCACGTGCCGCACGGACGTGAACGTGTGGATGTGCTTAGTTTTAAAGAGGGCGCGCGCGGACAGGGTTTATCCTGAAGGAAGTTGCAAGAGTGGTCCGAGGGCAAACGTGCAACCATAGTTTACCGCCCTTTTCTGCCCCTGCTTCACTTCTAATTTCCTTCCCGCACTCAACAGGCACCAGGGGGAAGTGGAAAAGAAGACCACCGAACCTCCATCGTAGCCCAAGGGCACCCTCTTTGTATCAGAGGAGAGTTTCAGCCTCTCCTTGCACGCCTGGTTGCGTTGGCGCTCACCGTGGTGCCCTCACCTGCCTGCATTTGGGTGCGAGAGTGCTTTCGAGGGTAGAGCCCTCCTCAGTCCCAAACTGGAGAAGAACTTCCAAGCCTTCGAGCCTGCTCCCTCCTCTTCCTCCTCTTCCTCCTCTTCCACCGCCACGGCCACGGTGACCATTCCCCTCGACAGGAACACCCCGGGCCCTCCCCTCTTCTTCGCCCCCCCCTCCGCCCCCCTCCCGGCCCCGCCCCTCCTCTCCCTGGCCCCCCCGCGGAACACACTCCCGACTTCAGCTACCAGCATTTGTACCAGCAGCATAAACTTCAGCTGCCCGCGCACGAAGGCTTCGTGGGCCCCACATTGTCGTCTGGGAGTGGCACTCTGGGCGGTGGAAAGGAGGTGATGAGGCAGGAAGGTGTGCATATGTCAAGGTACGAGATGGAGGAGAGCGGAAGGGACGGAAAGGGGGACGGGCTGACTGCGGACTTGTCGTTAGAACATTTTTATTCATGTTTCTTGGAGAGGTCCTGAGGAAAATACATAGAATATATATGTGTGGGACGGGAGGGGGAAAGTGACGTGTGTTTCGGATTATCTCGAGTCGTGCGCCGGTCCGGGACTGGCGTATGTCCCCGGTGCGGATCCTCCTCTTCCTCCACCTTCTCATCCGGCCTCTATGCTCCCTCCCTCCTCATCAATAGCAGCAGGAAAAAGGCGGCGAACAAAATTTTTGTGGGAGGCCTGCACTGGGAGACCACCGATGGTACCTCTTCCTCTCTCCCTCCCTCCCTCCCTCCCTCCCTCCCTCCCTCCCTCTCTGCCGGCCTCCCGTTGTCGTGCCCCCCGATACGGTGCGAGGGGACTCATTCTCCCTGTGCTTCTCTCTTTTTTCCTTTCCCATGTGACCACAGATAAGCTTCGGAAACATTTTATGCTCTTTGGGGAAGTGATCGACGCGGTGGTGATGAAGGACCCCATCTCGAGAAGGTCCGCCCTCTCTCCTTCACTCTCTACCTCCCGCCCTCCCTCCCTCCCTCCCTCTCTCCATTCCTTCCTTCCCTATCGTGAGCGTTGTGTCTCTCAACCACCGCACACTCTTACGCTTCCCTTCCTCCCTCCCTCCCTCCTTCCCTTCCTCCCTCCCTCCTTCCCCAGATCGCGAGGATTTGGCTTTATAACCTTCGCAGAGGCCGGGGCGGTGGACCGAGTACTAGCGCAGGACAACCACATCCTCGATTCGAGGAGAGTGGAGGCAAAGCGAGCGGTGCCACGTTCCGAGACATTGATGAAGGAGGGAGGGAGGGAGGGAGGGAGGGAGGGCGGGCAGCCACCGACGCCGCCCATGCGGCCCTTGATGTTTGCCGGCAGAAGTGGAGGGGAGGGAGGGGGTTACTCCCATGCCAACGCGTTGGGGGGGGGGGGAGCGGCCAATGACTACTCGTCCTCCCTCCCTCCCTCGTACCCCCTCCCGTCCTCCTACCCGAGCCAACCCTCGACCACGCCCTCGGTCCCTCCCTCGTCCTCCTCCTCCTCCTCCTACGCCTCCCACGGCCCTCATTCCGCCTCCGGCCCGGGCACGCACAAGATTTTTGTGGGGGGCTTGCACTACGACACGAAGGACAGTGACTTCCGGCATTACTTCTCCCTCTTCGGCCGGGTCTTGTCGGCTGAAGTCATGTTCAACCGCGAGACACACAAAAGGTGCGTCTTCTTTCCTCGCCCGCCCGCCTGCCCTCCCTATCTCCCTCCTTCTCTCTCTTTCAGTTCCCTTCGTTTGTGCGCTGGTCAGAATACGGGCGGACGCGGGACGAGGGTTGCATGCCTCAGGTCAACGATTTTTTGAAATTTGAAAACCGCATGGGGTCCTTTTGATGGGCCCGCAACCTGTTCCTGCCTCTACGCCTCGATCTGATGTTCTCCCTTTTCCTCCCCTCGTCCTTGGCAGTCGGGGCTTCGGCTTTGTGGTGTTCGAGGACGACAGCAGCGTGGAATCCTGCCTCTCCCTCCCGCAGCACCTGATCGACGGCAAGTTGGTGGAAGTGAAGCGGGCCATTCCCCGGAACCAAGTCGGCTCCCCCTCCCTCCCGCCCTCCCTCCCTTCCTCCTTCTCCGGGCCTATGGGCGCCACGAGTGGGGGGGGGGCGGGGGAGGAGGGCGCCTGAGCCCGGCTGTTTTGAGTCGGGAGGGGGGCGGAGGCTACCCTCCTTCCTTCTCCTTAAGTGGAGGGGGAGGCCGGGAGAGGGGAGGAAGCGGAGGGGGAAAGGGCGTCTCCTACGCCCAAGTCTTACGCGGCCCCACGGAGTTGCGGGAAGGGATGAATTACGGGCACTTCCAGCAACAGCAGCAGCAGCAACAGTCGACCGACGTGGACGTGCAGTCCTTGAGCGAAGGGATGGGGAATGTCTCCTTGAGGCCGGAGACGTTGGGGGGCCTGCGGGAGGGCGGGAGGGAGGGCGGGGGGGGCGGGAGGGGTGCAGCGGAAAATTCCTGGGCGACCATTGAAGAGTTTTTAGCGAGCATGAATATGGGCCAGGGTACTGCCACGCAGGGCACCGGCTTTCCTCCATTCCTCTCCCAGCAACAAGCCTCGCCACACCACCAGCCACCGCAAGCACCCAAACCGCAGCCACAGCAACATCTTCACGCCCCGTCTCAACCGCAGCAACCGCCACAACTCACGCCGCAGCAGATGGAGTTCTTGCAGGCGCAAGCCCACAGCCAAGCCTACCGGCTCGTGCAACATCAGCAGCAGCTCCTTCAGCAGCAGCTCCTTCAGCAGCAGCACCAGCATACTCCCCCCCGTTCCCAGCAGGAGACGTCCCTTTCACGGCCTGTCCGACCAAGAGAAGCGCAGGTGGAGCCCCCAGGCTTGGGGATGGGGATGGAGGGCGGCTTGCTCGCTGCCTCGGCGCCTTTCTCGTACGCGTTCTCGCAGCCACAGGAGGATGAGGCCCGGCAGAGAATAGGGCCCGGTCGAGGACGGGAGGGAGGGCGGGAAGGAGGGGAGGCGTCCCGGTATCTGTTTGCCGGGGGGGAGGCAGAGGAGCACCGACTGCAACAACAATCCGCCGTACAGGCTCTGGAAATGCCTGCAGCACTGGAGAGACGGACGCCGCCGGTGCCTATTGGTGTGGGGGGGACCGGAACACGGGACGGCGGGGGGGAAGGGCGGGGCAGGACGTTGTCGTGGGAAAACATGCCCTAAGCCGCCGGGGGAGGAAGAGGGAGCGAAGGAGCGGGACCTCAACCTACTTTTGCGACGAGTTGTTAAGGGAAGGTAAACGGGGGATGCCACATGAGAGGATCGGATCGGCGGCGGCCGAAGCCTGGGGTCGCGACGCACTAGGTACATACATAGATGACCGTTAAAGTAGGACCGTATTATAAGGTGTTTTGGGGAATCGAGGCGGAGGATGAGCAGGGAGCATGAGCGACTTGGCGGGGCGCCTCTGACGCCATGACTTATGTACAGGCTGACGGCAGGTGGGAGGGGAGAGGAGGGTGGCAGGTAGCCTTCCTCCTCTCCCTTTAACCTCCTGCGTCCCCGTTTCCCGTCCTGCCGTCCTACCGTCCTACTGCCACTTCGTCGTTGGCACCAAGGACGATGGACAGGGGATCGGAGAGTGGCTGACGTCAAGAGGGAGACCTCTCCTTCCAAGGACCTCCCTTCTGGGCCCCGGGAGGTCGGGGGCGGGGGGCAGGGCGGGAGGGCGGTCGGGAGGGAGGAAATGTGAGTGATCACGCCGAGGGGTGTGTGGAATATGTCTATAAACTTAGGAGAGTGCAGCAAATCGAGATTGACGCATCATCAAAGTTTTTAAATGAGAAAGAGATGAGGTTTTTAAGTAGGCAAAAGAAGACGCCGGGTCGAGACGAAAGGGACTACAATACGGAAATGAGATGGCGAGCATACCCAGACGTGCATGCGGTGGGGGCAGTGGAAGAAGTTAGGAGAAGGGAGGGAAGGGAGGGGCGTGAAGGAGAGTGAGGAGAAGCCCGGAAAAGGGAAGGGATTTTCCGAAGTCGTCGGCTACTATCTCCTGGCTCACCCTTCAAACTCCCACATTGCGCGGTAAAAGAAAAGCTTAGGTTTGCGCGTTTTTTTGTGGCAAATATGATCCCTTCTCCGCCCGAAATAAAGGGAAAGAAATACAAAGTCCGTCCTGTCACCGCAGACATCGCCGGGAAAACCTGCATCCTTGTCTACACATGGTCTTTGCCTTTAGCCCCCTTGAATATCCGAGCACTTTCCAGGAGCGTTATTCATGCGCGTGGCATGCCTACGTCCTCACTCAACTCCCTCTCCACCCCGTCGACGTTTTATTGATTCACCTTCCTACACACACCACGCTAAGCCACACGGAATCCTTCCTCCCTGTCTGGCCCGTCTATCGCCTCCCCCTTCCCCCCCCCTCCGTGCACATCTCCTCCGTGTCCATGTAGCATGGACGATCCTACCGCTCTTTGGATGTCTCCGCTGTCGAAAGCTCCTTCTCCGGGGGAACCTCAGCGGGCAGACGCGCTTGGACGGCTTGCAAGATCTTGCTGTCAATGTCTTCATCGTCCGGCCTGCGTATAAGGGAAGAAGCACATGTACAGCATTGAGAAGGAAAATAAAGCCCGACGCAAGCGGTCCGTGGCAGCCTGTGCCTGGCGTCAGACAGCCGGGAGGCACGCCTGTCGTCAAATGACAACAACCAGCTCAGTCCACAAGGGGCAATGTACCGAGGGACAGAAACATCGCGATGCGGGAAAAAGAAGACCGCCGCCATGTGCACTCTACCGTCGACTCTAATTCCTCCCTCCTTACGTCATGATAACATATACCACGGCCGCAAACGTGACCAGCAGCACGGCTGGGTACACACGATTGCGGTGTGAGGGTGGTGGAGGCGGGACAGGCGTCGCATGTGTCGTCTCTGTAGCAAGCTGACGTAGTTGATGCTGCCATAGAGGTCTTATGCGCCGGTGCTGGCGCTGAACAAGGGAGGGGGGAGAGGTCTGAAGCGTCGGTTTGATAGCAAAGACTCCGCGCTTGCCGTTGACAGCGACGCCCTTAGCCATGCCGGCAATGGAGGATGGTACTCCGAGCATGGCCGATTTCTCTGTGATCCTACTACGTGTCCGTGACACAAGAATGTTTAAAGGGCGTGAGTCCTTCAGGGAACGCTCAAATAGGACATGGGCATGTTCTGGCAGGGTGGGGAGGTTTAGACATGACGCAGACTTTGCATAGCTAGTGGAGTCCGGGACAAAGAGAGCATGTCTGTACACGTACAAGGTTATGAGACATATTCCATCATATTCAGAAGGGTTTGCTCAGTCAAGCGGTGTTACTGGAAAAATCCGCATGAGGTAAAAATCGTGAATGGACGGGGCCAAGTGCCGTCTATCCGTAAGGGAAACGTTGGGTTTTGACTCCGTTGCGCTGTTCTTTCTGAGTGTTGGTGGTGACAAGCACTCATTTTCTGGTAACTGATAATGCATACATGAGTGCCCCTTCCTCCTAGTTCCAGCCTCGCCTTTGATGAGAAAGAACAAGGGCAAGCATTCTCTCTCGCCCGTCTTTCCATTCCTTTCCGCCCTGGCCTTATACTGCCTCCTCCCTGCCCCCAACAAGCTTGGCGCTTCCCACTCCAACACCATCATTCTCGTCAGTCTCTCCTCTTCTCGTCGAAGCATTATTTTTTCCCCTCCCTCCCTTCCCGGCCGCGTTTTGACCTCAACTTTCCGCCTCCATCAATCGTTCCACGCGCCATCGAAAGAAAGGGTTCTTTTCAGCCTTCAACAAGAGGGAATTGAATTCCGCCGTCTCAAACCCATTTTTCTGGGCAATTTCTTCCGCTTGCACGGGGAAACGCAGGCAGAGATGCTGCACTTTAGTGTTGAGGATGGGAAAAAGCGAAGGGTCGGTGGCTCCGGGAGGGAGGGTGTCGACGTGGAACTCCTGCTTGAGCTGAGGGAGGGAGGAGGAAGGGAGGGAGGGAAGGAGGGTGCAAGGATGGGAGGAGCTCACAGAGTGGGCAGAGATCCGCATGCACCAGACAGACAATGGGAGGGGCAGGAAAGAGAAGACGAACATAGGGCGGGCGAGGAGGGCGAATTGAAATGTGGATGGAGAAGCACCCACCAAATGATTTTGCTCCGCTCGGAGCGCCTCGATTTCCCGCAGGCTTTTGGCGAAGAGGGCCAAGCGATGCGGGAGCACGTTGGTCGGCACCGGCAGCTCCTGCTCCTCCTCCCCTTCCTCCTTCCCTCCCTGTCGTCCCCTCCCCCACCACCACCTTCTCCGGCGGTCCATCCGACTTTTTTCCTCCACGCCCTCGCCGCTCCGTTTCTTGGGCCTTCTAGACGCCTCTTTGTGGCCGGGTTTGGGGAGGGAGAGGGGGGACGGGGAAGATGGGGAGGGAGGGGAAGGTAGCGGGGCTTCGTTTTCGGGGAGGGAGGAGAGGAGACTGCCGGAAAGGAAAAACGACGGATGAGAAGGAGGTAGGTAGGAAGGGAGGGAAGGAAGGAGGTAGGGAGGAGGGGATGCGTGGAGGAGAGGTCGGACACAGGGGCAGGTCGGTCTACGGGTCGAATGGCAACCTCCCTCCCTCCCTCCCTCCCTCCCTCCCTCCCTCCCTCCCCGTCCCCTACCTGCTCGAACACGTCCAGGGCCTCCGCCAATTTCCCTTGCTCGGCATAGGTGCTCACCAAGAGCTTGACGGTCGTCTCGTCCCACGCCGTCCCGCTCGCGTTCATTTGCTCCAACACCCCCGGTAGCTGGTCCAGCGCCTTCCCCTGCACGCAGGCCTTAAGAGCGCGGTTGAAGTGCACCACGGTCTTGGGCACGGCGGCATCGTCCAGCGACTTGAGCAGGTCCAAGGCCTTGGCGCTATCGCCGGCTTGCGCGGCGGTTTTCAACTCCGCCAGCACGCGCGTCCCCTGGTCCGTGCTCTCCGCAGGCCGGGTCAGGGCTTGAGCGAAAAGGCGGGAGGGAGGGGAGGCGGGAGGGGAGGTTGGGCCGCTGCGTGTTAGAGGGGAGAGGCCCCGGGGGCCCCATACGAAGCCCAAAACCGTCTAAAAAAAAGGGAGGGAGGAAGGGAGGGAAGGAGGGAGGGAGGAAGGAGGGAAGTCGGTAAGAAGCTGGGCACTGCAACTGCGCGTCAGGGCTCAACGCAGTTGGAAGGGGATTGCGTGTCATGTATCTGTCCACGGTCATTAGAAGAAAGGGAAGAAGAGGAAAGCGAGCAGTCCTTGGACGCCATTGAAGGGGAGGGCCTGCCCCACCCGCTTCCTGAAAATTACAACCATCTGAAACAAGCATGCATCTACCACCTCATATATGGCATCATCCAAACATGTACGTACACTGCTTCCGCCTATCAACACTGACAAGCAGCCCAGAATTGTAACCAACCGCTGCTGCTGCATTCTTGTGGCGTGAAGTATCTTGTGGGAGGGAAAGTAGACTCTTGAGCAAATAAACCTGTACTGAAGGAAAGACCTCTTAAATGAGCGTGCAAAGAAATTGAACGACGTATCAAAACCGAACAAAGACGTGTGACATGGTGAAATTCCCCCATATACGTATGCGGAGGGGCGTGGGAGCTCCAAGCTTGCAGACAACATAACACGTTGTCGCTAGGGGCTCTTCCCCCCCCAACAGGGTCATTCGACACGCAACCATCTATCATAAAGCAAATAAACATACAAGAAAACATAAGAAATGCGTGTCATCTGCACTAAAGATCCTTGGGAGGATGTGAGACTCAGGCACGCAAGGAAAGAAGCCAATGGCAACACGAGGTCCCCGTCGAGGGCTGAGGGCAAGTGGCTCGCCTCGACGAGAGTCCCGCAGTGCACAGCCACCAAAAGTCTAAGACGTGCCACTTCGGTCCCCCAACATCCAAGTGTGTGCTACATGTCTCACTCCTTGCGAGGCACGCGTGCTGACCACTGGACGGGCTTCACGGCACCAGAACCTGGGAGGCAGACCTCGTACGTGGGTGACCGCGACGCCGGCACGTTGGGAACCACACATTGTCCCTCAGACCTGTGCCAGCGCCTCTCCCCGCCCCGGGACTCCATGTTCCGATTGCACCCCTGGAAAGACTCCGAGGGACCACTTGCATGTCGCATGAAAGCGAATGTATGCATGGTTTTGGGTTTGCGGCCCTTGGAGTGGCTGGATAGTGGTTTTGTTGTTTGGTCTCCTGTGCGTAGACAGCGTCGAGAGACAGAGAGAGCCCGGGGAGGTTCTTACTGCTGCCCATCCAGCCCCAAGCCCATTTGGGTGTGGCGCGACGAAGATGAGCTCAGCATCAAACGCCATAGTCGATATGACAGACATAATGAATTGGAATTTAAAAACAGGATGAGCAGTTCACTGCATTTTCGGATCCATGTCATGTGAAAGGGAAGGCAGGCAACTAAGATCGACGTGTCGAGAGCAGGGGTCCGGCAACCAGGGGAAAAATCGAAGGTTTAGTACAGTTTTTATAAAACCCAAAGAAGTAGAAAAGGGAGCGATCTTTCATCGTTGGTTTGGCTCGCTCCACGTGGGTGTTGGAAATGTCAGGCATCCCCGTGGCCAAGAGCAAGGCGTATGGGCCGGTGGCGAGAATGACGTCTATGCGAAAGTCATCGGGCATGGCGTGCTTACACTGAAAACATTCAAAGCACTGGTACGTGCAGACGATGAATGGGCCTAGAGCATTGATATTTGAAGACAAAGAAATAAAAGTCCTGATGAAAAGAACCGTCCTCGTCGGAAACATCCCCACAAGCCTGCCTCTCGCGTTTGAGCTTGCTGATCAAGACCCGCCCGTTACGGCGTTACATCCGTCACATCCCACCCCTCCCCTCCCTATGTCTCCCACCACACGCATCAATAAGCGCCCGCCCTCAGGTCCCCGCCCCGCCCCCATAGATGGCGGTGTCCCTCTGCATGCACCGACACCTGCACCCGGTCACTCCACACACCTCCCTTCCCCCCTCGAACCACCCTCGGACATGGTGGGCGTGCCCCCCGTGCCCGCAGGCCTGGCACCAGGACCACCACTCCCCAAAGCGCACTCCGGAAAGCTTCGTCAAAGCCGCCTCCTCGTCTGCCCCTTGGTGCGCCTCCGGTCGCGGGAGCCCCCCCCCCCGTTGCTGTTGACGTTGCTGCTGGTGGATCTGGCGGCGGAGTTCAAGGTAGGGGTTGAGGGCTCCCATGGGGAGGAGGCACAGGAAGCAGCGGGGCAAGGGTTTGCGGCATTCCGGGCAGCAGGACAGGAGGGGTTTTTGGCGCGAAAGCCAGGACTGGAGGGAGGGAGGGAGGGAGGGAGGGAGGGGCGCGGTGAGAGGAGAGAAGGAGGGAGGGCGAAGGTGAGAGGAGTATAGGAGGGAGGGCGAGAGGGAAAGAAGACTGCTCACCTGCCCTGTGCGGCCCTGGCGTCGCAGTCTGGAGAGGTTAATGCCGGTCGCACAGAAATTGCACCGGACGTAGAGTTGGGGA
>SDOX01000047.1:52812-91739 GCA_004565275.1 Nannochloropsis salina CCMP1776
GGGAGGGAGGGAGGGAGGGAGGGAGGGAGGGAGGGGCGGTGGTCATGTCCTCATTCCTGCTCGCCACGTCTCCTCAACGCATTCACGCCAAGAAACCAGGCCTTCCACATGCTCTTGAGCTCCCGCCCTCCCTCCCTCCCGCCCGCCCTACCCGTGCCCACGATGTAGGTATTGGTGCCTTGGAGGGTGTGGGCGCCAGGATTCAGACCCAGGACCCGGACGACGCGCTGGCTCAGCACCTCGATGGAGGGAAGGTGGGGTAACGCGGGCATACTCGACGACCTCGTGGCCTCGTCTCTGCAAGAGCGGCGCTTCGTCTCGCCCGTGTGCCCGTGCACGGATGGGCGTGGCCTTATAAAAGGGTCTGGTGGACGGACGGCGGAGGAGCAGGGGCAGGAGGAGGAGGCGGAGGCAGGAGTGGAACCAAACAAGCGGCGACGAATCGAGGCGAAGAGGGAAAATGTGTGCAAGCTGGCGGACCACCGGCGGTAGAGACGGCCGCAGAAGGTGATGGCAAAGGACAAGAGGATGATGTGTATCTCCGTCCACCGGCTCTTTTCCCCTCGCCCGCCGGACATGCGCGGGTTGGAAGGAACTAAGGAGAGGAGGGTGGCGGGAGGAAAGGGAGCCAGGGGAAACCAAGCGCGTGTGAACGTGGGCTGAGGACCTGTTTAAAACCCAACAAGCAAGGAAAAGAATAATTTTCACAGTCAAGGCACCAATTTTCACATGTAAGACGCACTACACCTGTGGGTCTGTAATTTGGAGCGTGGAAAAATAAGCCAAAGGAGACCGGAGGAGCCTAGGGAATAACATTAACTTCCTAGCTTGAAAGCTTTCCTTGACTGGGGACCAGCGGAAAGGGTCTTACTCTCGTGCACCTCTAGAAACGACACGACACTGCACAAGCCGGTGTCATGAAGTCGGGTCATAGACCGTCCTTTGAGAAAGTATGTGCCTAAACTTGTAAGAGGTGCTGTCTAGTTGCCTCGGCGAGTCCCGTGGGGGTGGGGAGGTAAAAGCTTGAGCTATGCGAGATAACCGAGCGCAAATTAGCAAGAACGGGTCAGATGGGATGTACTCTGGTGCTAAATGAGTGTTCCATGTTAAAATTCTCACCAGGTGTTCGTGGGAAGTTTTGGTCCTGGTGGGATTGTGCTATTATTACGTTTTATATCGAGCAGGTTGGGTACAGGTGTGTGGCCAGGACAGTAGCCTCCAGCAAGACCGAGCCGATCGATGACATGCGTGCATCCACGCTTACACAGACAATAACAAGGGAATGAATGCATCATTTTTCAAGCACTGTGTGGATGCGACCCTTTCAACTCCAACCCCAAGTGGCATGGACGGTCATTTCCCTCTGAGCTCACCCTTTCCACCTCCCCCTCCTCCTTTCCCTTCAGGTCGATGACTAACGCGGGAGCCCGTCGTCCCCTTCACTCCTCCCTCCTCTCCCTCCTTTTTTTGCTGCCAAGCAGCTTCCTGACTGTGCATGCTTTCTTGCACCCGTCGTTTTCTTCCCCCTCCACCCGTATGCAAACGCCCACCGGCCGTCGCCACCGGACCGAGGGGATGCGCATGGCAGTCGGCGCCAAAGGCGAGTACGCGGTCACCTTGCTCCCTGGTGATGGAATCGGGCCCGAGATTATGGCGGCCACGGTCGGGGTGCTGGAAGTGGTGGCTGCCAAGGCAAGCTTCAAGTTCAAGTTTCAAGACGCCTTGATTGGCGGGGCGGCCTTGGATGCCATGGACGACCCTTTCCCCGACACATCCCTCCAAGCCTGCCAGTCCAGCGACTCGGTCCTGTTGGCCTGCATCGGCGGGTACAAATGGGACACGAACCCGCGGGAGAAACGCCCCGAAACGGGGTTGTTGAAAATGAGGAAGACCTTGGGTTTATTCGCGAACTTACGCCCGGCCAAGGTCCTCCCTCAGCTGGTGTCTGCCTCCACGTTGAAGCCGGAGGTGGTCTCGGGAGTGGACATCATGGTGGTGCGGGAGTTGACCGGGGACGTGTACTTTGGCACGCCCAAGGGGATCCGAACAGGGTCGGACGGCGAGCGGGAGGGCTTCAACAACATGATCTACAAGGAGAGTGAGATCCAGCGCATCGCCCAAGTGGCCTACGGCGTGGCCGAAAAGCGCGGGAAAAAATTGTGCTCGGTGGACAAGGCCAACGTTCTGGACGTCTCCCAGCTCTGGCGGGAGGTGGTGACCGAGGAAGGGCTCCGGCACCACCCCGACGTCGCCTTGGAGCACATGTACGTGGACAACGCGGCCATGCAGCTCATCCGGAATCCGAAGCAGTTCGACACCATCGTCTGCGGGAATTTGTTCGGGGACATCCTCTCGGACGAGGCCTCCATGCTCGTGGGCTCCCTGGGGATGCTCCCCTCCGCCTCCCTTGGCGACCCTCGAGGTCCCGGCGTCTTCGAGCCCTGTCACGGGTCCGCCCCCGACATCGCGGGGGAGGACAAGGCGAACCCGTTGGCGATGATCCTCTCGGCGGCGATGATGCTCCGCTACGACTTGAGCCAGCCCCAGGCCGCGGAGGCCTTGGAAGCGGCCGTAGAGCGGGTCTTGGGTGAGAGGGAGGGGGGGCGGGTGGGAGGGAGGGAGGCTGCTGGCAGGCAGACATGACATAGGGCTTTGAGGAAGTTCTTTTTGGCCCTGTGCCGCCTATTGGGTGCCTCGACGCGTCCTGCCCGCGGCTGGCATCTCACACAGCCCCCGCCTCCTCCGCCCTAAGCACCTGGATAAGCCGCCTCCGACGGTGGCGATCCCCGTCGCGAGGGAAGCTGAAGGCTCAGTCGTCCCCATCATCCGCTCCGCCGGCATCGGACGCCCTCCCCGTCGAGGAGGAGGCAGGGGCGGCACAGGCAAGGGCGGAGGAAGAGCGGGAATACTTGCATCAAATCATGCGGGAAAGCATGTGGTCGGACCCGAAGAAATCCCCGGGAATAACCCCGAATCCCCGAGGAGAAGGCGTCCTCTTCGGTCCCGACGTGACCGAGGCCTTTCTCCGGGACAACGGCTTGAAGATGCTCATCCGCAGCCACGAATGCGTGCCCTTGGGATTTGAATTTTCGTTCCTCAACGGTCGGGGTCACCACCTGCTCATGACCCTCTTCTCCGCCTCCAACTATGCCTCGGCGGGCAACCAGGGCGCTTTCCTCCGCTTCTTCTCCATGGAGGGTCAGCCCGCCACCCACCCCTTCAGGACCGTCCACGGCCTCCCCTCCACCCCGCCCTCCGCCCCGCCCTCCGCTACGCCCTCCAACCTCCACTACAGCGTGCACAGCTTCTTCATGGGCGACCCGTTGGGACACGAGCAGTCTTTGACTCGGACGCTACAGGCCTCCCTCCTGACCGTGGTCCTGAAGCGGCGCCACTCCCTCCTCCGGCACTTCCAAGGGGTGGAGGCAGGGAGGGAGGGAGGGAGGGAGGGATGGGTGACGGTGAGGGAGTGGGCGGAGGGCATGCGGGCCGTGTGCAAGGTCCAGGTGAACTGGGAAGGCTTGAGAGACCTGCTGGTGCCCCGAGATTGCATGGTGGAGGGGGAGGGCTGGGCGGAAGGCGGAAAAGAGATCGAGATAGAGGAGAAGATGGAGAGGGCGAGTCCGGTAGGGGCGGAGGGTGGGGTGGAGGAGGAGGGGGAGGAGGCAGGGAGGGAGGGCGGGGTAGAGGGCGCGATGGAGGGTATGTCAAAGGACATCAAGGGGGACGAGGCGGAAGAAGCGACAGTCCCAAGAAAGGGCGGTGTAGAGCGTGGGAAGAAGGGCGGGAAGGAGGGCGGGAAGGAGGGCGGGATGGAGGGCGCGGCCCGAGAGGTGTGGATCAAGTACGAGGGCTTCTTGGAGAGCTTCCAGGTCCAGAATCGACGGGCGAGGCGGGAGGGCCAGGGGTCCCGGCATGTCTTCGACGCCCTCTACGTGAACCGACGGCAGCTGGAGGCTCTCTTTGCCTTCTTCGACAAGGATGGAGACGGGAGCATCAGCAGGGAGGAGTTCCGCCGGGGGTGCGAGGTGGTGAACGGGTTGGTGGAGGCGGAGGGCGGGGCGGAGGGCGGGGGGGAGGGCGGGAAGATCCTGGAGGTGGACCGGGTGCTGGAGCTCTTAGATGCGGATCGGAACGAGGCAATCAGTGTGAACGAATTCTTCGAAGCCTTCCGGCTACTGGATTCCAAGGACGGCCGTCTGGACGGGAGGCTGGGTGAGGGCGGGGGGGAGGAAGGGGGGGAGGAAGGGGGCAACGTGGGGAAGGCGGGCCTGCTGATTCCCCCGACAGCAGGCGGCGCCGTGGAGGAAACCTTAAGGAGACAGGCGATGCTGAGGCGAGCGTCCTCGAAGTTAGTGATGGGGAGGGAAGGAAGGAAGAGTTCCCTGTCCATGTCCAGGTAGGAGGAGGTAAAAGGAGGGAGGTGGGGGAGGAGGAGGGAAGGAGGAGGGGGAGGGTGGGAGGTCCTGGAGCCTTGTATGGAATAGGGCGGGGAGGAGGGAGGAGTAGAGGGAAGAGGAGGGAGAGGAGGAGGTGGAGGAGGAGGAGGGGGAGGAGGAGGAGGGGGAGGAGGAGGAGGAGGAGGAGGAAGTGGGAGGACAGAGAGGGCGTCTTCTCAATGGGGGCAAGGGAGGCAGTGAAAGGCAAAAGGAGGGCGGGAAAGACGAGGAAGCATCCCTTACTTGCGGGATTGCGCGGAAGATAGGGGAGGTTGAAGGGCGGGGACCCTCCAGGGAGGAAGGAGATCGGCATATGAAATTTGGATTGGAAATAATTCATGACCAGGAACTACCACTTACCAGTATAGGAACGCATCACATGGATGTATCCTCATTTAGCGTTTTTAAAAATAAAGACAAAAGGTGCCTCCGGCGTCTTCGTTTTCATTTCTGCCCCGAATGCTTCCTCCCCTCTCTTCTAAGCACACGACTCCGTCGCGACGCCACGCTGCTCTTTCCTTCCTCCCCATACACCCTTCCCCCCCTTTCTCCCCCCCCCCCCCCCTCCCTTCCTTCCCCCTCACTCCCGCCGAGCGCGCTTCTTCTCCCCGTCCTCCTCCTCTCCCTCCCCCGGGACCAGGAAGGCTTGCTTCCCCTCTTCCACCTCCCTCTTCAACAAACGGAGCCCCTCCACATTCATCGCCACCCCGTCCCGAAACCGTTTCAAGCGCTCTCTCAGACCGCCGCGCAGGTCCATGAGGAGGGGCATCAGGTCGCGGCTGTGGAGGAGGAGGCGGTGATGCGTTCGGAAGAGGAAGAGGAGACAGCGCCAGCACAGCTCCACCTCCATGTCCTCCCTAAGGAGGCGGCAGAGGCCGCGAAGGAGGAGGTGCATGAGGTCCAGGGGGAGGACGAGGAGGGCTTGCTCGAGGTCGGGGCCCTTCAGGAGGCGGAGGTGGAAGAGGAGGAAGCGGTGGGGGAGAAGGTTCAGCATCAGGGGGTTCGGGGGCCGAGGGGGAGGAAGGGGGGCGCCGGGTTTCTGCCGGGCAGCTTTCAGGAACTTAAGGTGCTCCTCCTCCAGCCCGTCGTCCGCCCTCATCACCTCCAAGGCCTCGCTCAACCGCTCCCCCTGCTTCACGCTCTCGATGTGCTGCCGCCCCGCCCGCCCGCTCTCCGCCCCTTCCTCCCCTTCCTCCCTGCCCTCCTTCCCCACCCCGTCCTCGAACATTCCCTCCAGCTCTCGCTGCCTCTCCTCCTCCACAAAGACCTGGTCATCGCTCCTTTCCCACACCCGCACGCTCCGGTCCGCCCCCCCCGTCGCCAGCACCTCCCCCCCGCCTTCCACCCCCATCGCCCACACCTCCCCCGCATGGCCTCGGTGCGTGAGGATCAGCTCGAAACTGTCCGCGTCCCAGTACTTTAGGAGCTTGTCTTTTCCCGCCGAAAAAAAGGAGTGTGTGCCGGGGAGGAAGCGGACCGCCATCACGCTGTCCTGGTGGGCTCGGAGGGATCGGTGGCAATCGCCGAAATCCAGGCCCCAGATTTTAACAGTCCGATCGGCCGAGGCCGTGACCAGGAGCTCGTCGTCGTGGGAGACGTCGAGAGCGAGGACGGGGAGCTGGTGCCCGTAGAGGGAGAGGAAGAACTTGAGGGAGTCGTCGAAGAAGACCTTGACGGTCGAGTCCAAGAGCGCAACCGCCACCAGGAGTCGGGCCTGGCTCCGGGTATTTGAATACCGCACCGCCAGCACGTCCTCCTCCAGCCGGAGAGAGCGCACGTGCCGCAGACTCAAGCGGGCCTGGCCCCCGCCCTCCCCTCCGCCCTCCACCTCGAAGCTCCAGAACTTCACCTCCTTGTCCGCCCCCCCCGTCATCATCCCAGCCCCGTCCCCCCGGACGTCCATCGCCCACACCGCCCCCGCGTGCCCGTCGTGCAGCACCACCCCTTCCTCCTCCCCCTCCTCCCCCCCTTCCCTCCTCCCCCCCCTCCTGCCCCCCCTCCCGGGCCCCCGTCTTCGGGGGCAGGTGTCGCTCCACCACCTCCCCCGACGCCAGGGCCACCACGCCCACGGTCCCGTCCTTGGCCCCCACCGCCAGGTGCCTGTCGCCCGGCAAGAAGGACAGACTCATGCCCAGCCCCCGCCCCAACCCCGTTGTCCGCACGCACTGCGCCCCCCCCCCTCCATCCTTCCCTCCCCATCCCCCTGACCGGGGACGACTCCACACCTTAACTTCCCGCGCGCTCGCGCAGGCGAGGAGGTTGCCATCCCTGGAGAGGGAGAGCGCGCGAACGTCCCCGCGATGCCCGGGGGCGTCGATGGAGAGAAGGCGGGAGGAGACGAGGCGCTGGGAGTCCTCCGTCCCTTCCCAGGCCAAAGAATGAAGCTCTAGCGCGTTGGAAGCGAGCGCGAGGAGGAGGCGCCCGGCCTCTGAGGGGGAGGGGGAGGAGGAGGAGGAGGAGGAGGGGAAGGAGGAGGAGGGGGAGAAGGCCATGGCCCGGACTTTGGCGGACGCGCGGAGGGTGAGCGCCCACTCCAGCTCGTCCGACGCCTTCAAGGCTTCCTCCAGGGCCGCCTCGTCTCCCCCGCCCTCGGTCCCGCCCTCGGTCCCGCCCTCGGTCCCGCCCTCCCCCGGCCCCGGCCTGACGGGCAAGGCCCACGCGTTCTCCCCTTCGTCCTGCCCGCCCTCCTTCCCGCCCTCCCCCTTCCTCCGCTGCTCCCGCTTCTCCCGGGCCCGCTTCAACCTCCTCTTCATCTTCCGCCTCGCCTCTCCCTCCTCCCTCACCTTAAACACCTCCACGCTTTTTCCCGCGTCCTGCGCGGCCAGGAGCAAGCTTCCCCCCGCCCGGCCACCGTACTGCAAATTCTGGCACCGCTCCTGGCTCTCCCGCAACACCGACCCCATGTACCGGCACAGCCCTTCCTTCTCCTTCCCGTCCCCCCCTCCCTCCCGCCCTCCTTCCCTCCTTCCCTCCCCCTCCCCCACCGCCCACACGCGCAGCTGTCGATCCGCTGCCCCTGTCACCAGCCTCCGTCTATCCGGGCTTAAAACCAGGGACCAGATCTCCGACCGGTGGCCCGTTAGCGTCTGCACGCAATGCTGGCTCGCCAGCTCCCAGACCTTCAACAGCGTGTCCTTGGACGAGGAGAGCAGGTACCGAGGGCCAGCCCCTTCCTCCCCCCCTCCCTCCCCCCAGAGCCCCAGGCCCGTCACCCCACTCTTGTGCCCCTTGAGCCTGTACAGCCCACTCTCCGTGACCAGATCCCAGACGATCACGTCCGTGTCCCTTCCCCCGCTCACCAACGTCGACCCCAGCGCGCCGAAGGCGAGGCAAGCCACCCCCCCCGACCGATGCCCGTGCAGGGTCACTTTCAGCGCGCCTGTTACCACGTCGAAGAGGTTGATCACCCCTGCATGGTACCCCGCGGCCAAGGTCGTGCCGTCAGGGGACAAGGCCAGGCAGGTCACCTCTCCCCATTGCGGGGCGTCGGCTTCGGGATCATCTAAACTCGGCCCTGGAGGTCGCAATAAGCGCACAGGCAGGCCAGACCGCAAGTTGAATATGGCCACATTTTCCAGGGCGGCCGTGAAAGCAAGCTTGCCCGAAGGATCAAGAAGGACGTCCGTGCAGGTAGGAGAGGCGATGACGCCGAATGTGGCGGTGGGCACGTATCTTAGGTGGCTTTTCATACTCCAGGGAGGAGACACACTGGCCACCGGCCTGTGTGCAAATGGCGCCAGGAGTGGGATACTCATGAGAAGGCATCTCACCTTTAAAGCGTGTGCACTGCAGGTTTCTTAAACAAACGCTCGATCGTGCCGTTGAGCTGGGTTTTAGTACGCTGACGCGCATACGCAAACTTGGCTAGAAGGATGAAAAAGCGTCATGGTATATGCGCAGCAACCTCCTCCCGTCACCGCCATGCGCTCTCCCAAAAACTGCCTTACCACTGGGAAAATGGATAGCACCGATACACATCATGCAAATCATTCTCACAGCCTTAGCTGATTTTTCCGTCGGTATGCACGTAAGGTGTTGCGTAAAGACGCCTTTGCATGGAGAGACCGGGGGGGGCCCTACATCCGGGTTGGGTTGTCATGGCGCCCGAAGGCTCCCCGCGTCGTCTTCGCCTAAAGCCAGTACTTCGTTGTACTGTATCATGAGAGAGGATGCTCGAAAGTCATTCTAAGATCGATCAAGTATCGAAAGAGTTGTGAGGACAAAATAGATTGCCTTAATTATGCTCTATTCGTTTCTTTACGTACAAGTGCTCTGGCTAAAGGCTCCCTCCACGCCTCAAGATACTGCCTTTGCTATCCAATATCTCGCACTTTCTCATCGTCGACCACTTCCCCTTCCTTGCCCTCCTTTCTTGCCCTCTTTCTTCCCGCCCCCTTCTGGACGACGTTTCTCCTCGCTGGCTATCAGTTTCTTCCGAAGGTTCTCTCTCAGATCTTTCTGGGCTGGATTCCGGTTCCACCCATACAGCCGCTCTCTGGTCGCCTCGCTCGGCGGACGAGGCCATGCCTGCAAATTAGCGTTCGCCCGAATGGCTTCCTCCAACGCTGCCATCTCATCGTTGCCCTCTGCATCTTGCTCTGTCCTTCCCTCCTCCTCCCTTCTCCCCTCCAACCTTTCCGCCCCCTCCGACGCCATGCCATTTTCTGAACAGACGTTTCCATTCCCTTCTCGATCTCCTCGCTCTTCCTGGCGTTTTAAGCGCGCCGCATGGAGCGCGCCCAGCCCCAGGTTCCCCCTCATGGGCCGCCCCTCAGCCCCGTCCTCGATGCGCCGACCAGAGCCCTCTGACCTCAGTCGATGTCGGAGCTGCCCACCGGGCTCGGGCTCGGCCTTGAGAGCGAGCAGGCTATCGCGCTTCTTGCCCCCCCGCTTCCTGTGCTCTGCCTGCTTTGGTCCTGCTTCCTCTTTTTCCTTCTCCTCTTCTTCTCCTGCCTGGCCACTGACCCCCTCCCCCCTTCCCCCTGGCCACTGCCTCCCTCCTCCCCTCTCCCCTCCCGCCTTTCCCCCTCCCGCCCTTCCCCCTCCCGTCCATCCCTTTTCCCCCTTCCGCCGCACCTTGTCTCTTTCTCAAGGGCAAACGCGGCGTCCTCGGCCGCGACCATTCCCTCAGGTGATGTCGAGGGGCAGGGAGGGAGGGAGGTAGGGCGGGAAAGGGGGATGAGCCGGTCCAGCACCAGCTGTCGGCTTTTCCCCTTCCCTCGACTCAGGTGCGAGACGGGGGGAGAGAGCTTGAGGCCTTCCACGAGATCATGCACCAGCTTACGCTGTCGACCGCTCAGGTCGAGGGGGAGGGCCAGGCGCCGGGGGAGGGCGGGGTCGAGGCAAAAGCCGAGGGTCTGGGCGACCAGAAGGTTGTCGGGCACGGGGCTGGCGGGACGGGTGGAGGGCGGGGGAGAGGAAGGGGCGAAAGCCTCGTCCCCCTCGCCGCCCCTGCCCTCCTTCGAGCCGCGCTCGGCGTCCTGCCCCCCCCCGTGGCCGGTGCTCCCCGCCTTCCCCCTGCCGACCGTCTCCCCCCCCAACCTTCCCACCCCTCCCCCGGAACCCCGGCCTCGACCTTGCCTTCCCTCCTGACCCGTTGGCATGCCTTCGCGCATTTTTGACACCGGCGCGTCCATCCGTGACGTCCTTTTTGCCCCGACTACCTCCCTGGATTCCCTTCCCTCCTCCGCGCCCCTCCCTCCCCCTCCTCCGCTTACTCCCCACTCTGGGAGGTACTCCATGGCTGATCGGATCTGCCCCACCTCGTCACAATGCTGGAGCAAGGAAGCCAGGAAGGGGTGCCTCCCCACCGTTTCCGAGTCCCCGACCAGGCAACAGTGCCGTTTCGCCCGAGTAACGGCCACGTTCAACCGCCGGTCGTCCCGGAGAAAGCCCACCTCGCCTCGGTGATTGCTCCGGACCAAGGAGAGCACCACTGCCTCCCGTTCCCCGCCTTGGAAGCCGTCCACGGACCGAACCTGCAGATCCGGGTACTGCGGGTGCAACAGCGAGCGGAGGCGCTCCACCTGGGCGTTGTAGGGCGTGATGACGGCCACGTCGGCGGGGGCGAGGCCGGTGCGGCGGAGCAAGGCCTGGACATGGGCCGCCACGACCTGAGCCTCGCCCTCGTTGGCCCGAGAAGAGCTTAGGAGGCTGCGGACGCGCACGGTTTTTTTGGGAGCGCGTTGCCGGGAGGGGGAGGAGGAGGGGGAGGAGGGCGGGGGGAGAGGGGGGGTCTTTCCCCTTCTTCCTCCTCCATCCCGCACCCCGCCGTGTCCAGGAACAACAAGACTGCCTCCGTCATGTCCTCGTCCCCCCCCCTCTTCCCCGTCCTCCCTCTCGCCCTTCCCCAGCCCCGCCAGCGTCCTCCTGGCCACGGAGGGATCGGCTCGCAAGCGCCCTTCGTACATGGCCCGGGAGGCCCATGCACATATGTCGGCGTGCATCCGGTACTGGACCTGGAGCATGCAGGCCCGCCCCCCCGCCGGCCCCCCGACCCCGTCCTCCCGCATGAGCCGGTCGAAGAGCGTGACCCCCAGAGCCAAGGCCTCCGCCCGCCCGCTCTTGACCGTGGGCGCGAGCTGCTTGTGGTCCCCCGCCAGCACCACCCGCCCGCCCCGTTGGATGGGGATCCAGTTGGCGGCTTCCAGGGCTTGCGCGGCCTCGTCGATCACGACCAGGTCGAAGCGCTCCTCCCGCAAGACCCGGGCCCCCGCCCCCACACAGGTACATAGGACCACCTCCCGCGTCGACACCACCTCCCCCACCACCCGCGCCTCCCGCGTCCGGAGCTCCCGTCGCAAAGCCCTGGTTTCGCCCCGCCATTGCCTCCGGGCTTCTCGCAGCTGCGGTGTCTTGGGGGAGACCCCGCGTCGCTCCAAGGCCGCCAGCTCGGCCCGGATGTCACGGACTATGGCGGTCCCGTCCGCTGCCTCCACCAGGGCCTCCAGGGAGTAGGCCTGGGTGGCGGGGGCGAGGCGGGCGGGGTGACCAAGGCGGACGATACGGACGGGCCGCTTGGACAACTCCGTGCGGGAGGGCGTTGGGTCGGTGGAGGAGGAGGGAGGGAGCGGGGGAGGGGGCGCCAGGGCCAAGCGCTCGGCGATGTTGTCGACGGCCACGTTCGACGGGGCACAGACCAAGACCCGGCGCCGCTGCCGGCGCACCGCCTGCAGGATCAGCTCAACCACGGCGGTGGTCTTGCCCGTGCCGGGAGGGCCGTGAATCAAGGCCACGTCCTCCGTGCTCATCCCTAAGGTGACGGCGGCCCGCTGAGCGTCGTTCAGGACGGCGCCCGAGTAGGAAGGGCCGTCGGGAGGGAGCTGGGTAGGGGCAGTCTTGGGAACGGGGGGGAGCGTCCCGAGGCAAGCACGACCACTGAAACACATGTCGATGATCCGGGCGGCAGGGCCGTCGGCCGGGTAGTTGCAGACGTCCTCCACAGCTTGCAGCATCTTCTCGTGCGTGCTCTCGTTCGAGAGCATGTCCAGGCGCAGATGCCCGCTACCCGGGCCCCCTGCGGCCCAGCCCTCCAAAAGATCGCTGTCCAAGTCCTCTGTGGAGGCAACCATGTCCACTCTGCCGCCTGTGGTCCGCGCAATCACACCGGTGATCCGTTCATTCCCAGTGGCCCCCGCCCCCGAACCTTTTCTGCTGCTGCCTTTCATAGACCGCAGCACGACCTCGTCTCCGGCCCCAAAGCCATGCGCAGGCAAGCTTCCGTCCTTTCGTACGGCCGTGGAGGCCCCCAGACTGATGCATTTGCGCGCGTATAGACCCGTGCTTATGCCCGCGATGTTCAGATGGAGAAGAGAAACGCCTTTTTCCTGACATTCTTGGGGTGTAAGCTGCGCCAAAGCCGCTGTCACTTCTTGTCGTTCTGCCTCCCGCTCCTCTTTTAATGCTGCACGTTGCTGCGTGGCCCAGTTTTCTATCGAGGGGAGCGATGAGAAAGCCCCCTCCCGGTTACTTCTCGCCATGGCGGCAACCTGTTGCAGGCTCGACACTTTACACTGAGGAGAAATTTTCGTTGGCGCACGCACCAATCAAAACCTCATGCCTGGCGCTGTCACGATACCCCTCGTCCTTGTTACTTAACGCCACTCATCAGAGAATGGCATTAAAGGCTTCAGGTTTGTACTGCTGTGAGTGGGAGAGGAGGTTATTGAGAATGCCATGTCTGTCTCTTTTGTTGTTGTTGTTGTTGTCCTGCATGAGAAATGAAGGTCGACTGGTAGCATAATGAAAAATACATCACACTAGGAATGCAGATCCGCAATGTGCCTCATCAAATCTGGCCTTTCAGCTCCCCATGTAGGGGTACCTCTCTACAGGAAATAACCAGAACGGGCGAGAGCAGCGAGTGAGGGCCTGAACGCGTTGGACACCGCACTTTCCAATCATTTTTAAAACAATTTACATTTCTTCTTTATATTGTGGCTCTATCGCCATCTTTGAACCTTCTCTGAGGCCTAAGTCTGTCGATTTGAGGCTTATCGCATGCATTTTCGTCTCCTCTCTGTGCTTGCGAAGGTATACCCTGAAGTCCGAACCCCCTGTCCCCAATAGTTCGGTGGGGGCAGGTTTGCGAATGTAAGTGTCCGCGGCATGCAGATGTAGAGCACGAAAGTTGGCAAGCGCCTTGATAGCGTCGTTGTAGGCTGCTCTCAATAAACCTCGTTTTTTAACCACATCCCGTACAAGAGGCCGGTGAGCTTCCAAACGCAGGAGGAAAGAGAGATGGGCGGGTGGCACGTAATCACGCATGTCAAGGAGATATTCACGCATGCTATCCTTCTCGTGCTCGATACCCAGGAAGGCGTCAAAGGCAGGGAGGATGCAAGACTGTGCCCCCGTCTCCCCGTAGTATTGCCGGCGTTCACCCTCAGGCCCGTATCGAAGGCCCTTGGGCAAGCTAGGATTATTCCGCCACCCGCTCATGTAGAGTCGCACGCGATGATAGTAAATATGTGGGTCGCACGCCTCGTTCATGCGTCGAAGGACACGCTGAATGGTGCACAGGCATGCCTGAATCTCTTCCAGAGCCTCCACCAGAGGTGCAGCGAGTGGGAGGCCATCCCAGTCGTTATTACTGCTCCTCTCACCCTCACCACCATCGACGTTTCCCCAATCGAGGCTACAGCCTGAACCGCCTTCCCCACGGTTGCCCTGCAAGGCCTCAGACTGCTCCACATACCTGAGGATGGCGCCCACTGCCCCTGCACTTTGAGACTCAATCTCCACATGAACACACCGAAACCATTCCTCATCCTGCCCGCCCAAAAAGTTGTTCAGACACGCAATGTTGCCTAGCTCCACGGGCTTGGACGCGTCCAGTCGCCGCCAATTGAAGAGGTTGAAAGTCGCGTATGTCAAGATCGGGGGTCGGCCCCGTCGTCGTGCCACCTCAATCCAAAGGTCGGCCAGCGACTTTGGAATCCAATCACAATCGTGCAGAGCGCCTCCAGAAGTTGGATCCTCCTCGGAATCAGACATGATCGTGGAAGTCGAAGGCGTCCTCCCCCACACGTAGGCATGCGCCACGAAAGACAGAAGGAGGAACAACCGCTCCTCCTCATCCGAAGTCAGTACTGGAGGTAGAGTTAACATGGCAACAGCGCTCAGACGTGACTCAATTTGAGCCCGCACTGTGGCACTTCCGCATAAAAGGAGTTTAGGGAGGTCGTCCCCCAGGCCCTCAAGCACATGGAAAAGATGAAGTGGGGAGGTTAAAGAAGAGAGGGGAGATGTCCCTGCGGTCAGGCGGCTTAGAGGATCACGCACGGGCAAGAAACCCCGCGCGGCCGTAACTGCGAATACCTCATCGTTGTTCATGTCAGGTTGACCCGTGCGTGCTCCGCTTAGTACTTGTATCGTCTGTTGAGGTTTGAGAAGATGAGATGCAGCGCAGAGCCAAGCAAGCAAGAATGACGTCCGTCCACCGCCCAGTCATTTTCTTTGCGGTCACGAGGTAAAAGCCCTTTCTGAATCTCATATTCATCAAGTTTTTACTTCGAAAATTTAAAACATTTGGAGTATTTAAGCTGGGCTGCGTACCGATTCACTTCCCGTTCTGTGTTCTGCGACACCCATCTCATACCACTGAACACCCTCCCACTGGAAGCTTTCTAATCTAACATTGGAATTCGACGTTTCGACCACCGATTTACCGCTTTTTTCGCGCGCCCGACGTTGCTTTGATCCTGCTTTTCTTCACGTTTTTGGGGATCTTGGTTTTGCGTCTCTCCTGCTGATCCGCCTTCACTGCCTTCTTGTCGGCTTTCCGTTGGGCCTTGGCGGCTTTCCGCTCCTCTTCGGTCAAACCTCGACCACTCATGCCTCCTTTCTTCTTTTCCAGCCACTCCTTTTCCTCGTTCCTGCCCTCATCCCCATCTTCATCTTCATCTTCATCTTCATCTGTGCCCTCCTCCTCCTCTACCTCTTCTTCCTCCTCTTCCCCCTCCTCCTCCTCCTCCTCCTCCTCCTCCTCACTCTCCTCCTTTGCAAATGCTTTCATCTCCGCATGCACATCTTCTCTGGCTTCCTCTTCCTCGGCCTCCCCCTCCGCCCTCCTGGCCTCCCCCTCCGACTCGCACGCGGCCTGCCGTCGCCCTTGCTTCGCCGGAACCAACATCTCCCGCACGGCTGCCGCATACACTTGCTCCCGCTCCCCGGCCTCGATCCGCCGCGCCTCCTCGAAGCTGTTGGGCAGCTCGTGCAGCGAGCGAGGAATGTAGCTCTTCATGAACACCGCCTCCTCCTGCCTCTCCTTCAACCTCTCCTCTTCCTCTTTCTCATCCCTTCGCCCTTCATCTCCCCCTTCCTCTGGGCCTCCCTCCTGCTCCTCATCCACAGCCTCCTTCAAGCTTTTCAAAGCCGCCTTCACCTCCTCCTGCGAGGTCCCCAGGCCCCCGTCCACCACAAAGTCGAACGTCCGCCGCGTCCCCGCCACCCACACCCCTCTCCGTTGGAAAAAGGCGTTCACATTCAGACAATCCTTCCGCAAAAAGTCCCAGGCCTGAGGGTGGTCGTGCTCCACGCTCTGGGAGACGTCGATCACGATCACCTGGCCTTCGTGGTACAGCAGATTGTACTCGCTCAGATCCCCGTGGACGAGGCGGCAGTCGTGATGCAGCCGCCGCATGTAGCCAAGGCAAGACCAGTAGGCCTCCTCGAGCCTCCGAGGCCCCAGCTGCACGTCTTTCAACCGCGGTGCTGGCCACCCCCCCGTGCCCACGAAGTCCATCACGAGCACGTGCCCCTTCAGCACCACCGGCCGCGGCGCTGGTATGCCGGCGGCTGCGAGACGACGCAGATTCCGCATCTCTTTCTCCGCCCACAATTTGACCATCTTCCTGGGATTGCTCCGACAATACCCGTGCCGAAACCGAAACTCGCCCGACACGTACCGGTCCCGGTCTTTGAAGACCAGGATTGAGGTCTTGAACACTTTGATCGCGTAGGCTTTCCCCGCCGGATCTTGGGCATAATACACGTTCGCTTCTTTCCCCGTGCTTAGACAGCCGTCAATGCTGGCCAGAAAGCCCTTGCTTAGCAACCGCCAGAGGATTAGGCGCGTGCGTGGATCCAACACCTGCTCCGTAGT
The DNA here is from genome assembly GCA_004565275.1 of Nannochloropsis salina CCMP1776. NCBI lineage: Eukaryota > Eustigmatophyceae > Eustigmatales > Monodopsidaceae > Microchloropsis > Microchloropsis salina. The sequence goes on from SDOX01000047.1 coordinate 68,857, forward strand.
GGCCCGCTCGTCACGCCCCGTGTGTGTGACCCGCTTCTCGGCCGTCCTCTCGCTTCTTGTGATGTCGTTTCGCACGGACTGGGACAGATTCACGCTGCGATGGCTTTCTAATCGAGCAGCTGCGGCGGCAGCAGAGGCGCCTCCCCATCCTCGTGTACCTCCTCCAAGCATCGCCTCCGACCCTTCACCGAGCAGTAACCCCTCCAAATCTGCATACTCGTCCTCTAATCCATCTTCATCATCGTCTTGCTCGGTTTCAAAATGATTATGGTCCTTGGCGGTGTGAGTTTTCACATGTCGTGATCCGCGCGTTTGATCCTCGTCGAAGGGGGATGCTAATTGCAGGTTGGTCAAAGATAAACCATTTGCCAAGTCTTGAAGGTGGTTTGAATTATGTATCGTGTCGTTTTCATCGCTAGCATCATCGAATTGGCCCTCAATCGTGGTGTCCGTTCGTGGTGCTGGAGGTAGCCCGAGAGCTGCCATCCAAAAAAGTGATGCAGCGAAAGATACCTTCAGAGGACCTGTGCAAGCAGGAGTAATGACGAGTAAAATCAATGCCCTGTTCCTCCATCCCTCATCTCGCTACCTAGTACACAAACAACCATGCCCCACCTTCCCAAGCCAGTGTGAGCACGCCTACGGCCGCAAGCGCGGCTCCGGAGCCTCCGGGTCTGATTGCGATGACGCCATCGCAGACCGTTCCGATCCGCCCGTTGCCTAACGGCCGACGCGTTGGCAGAGATGGCCCGACGTGTCCGTGCTTGCTGCCCGCGAGGGAAGGGACTCGTGGGACAAAATTGGGATAAATGTCGGTGTACCACACTGATATTACGGATGATACCTGGTGAAGAGTCTTTGAAGCGGCGGCCTTGGGCCTGCAGAAATTTTACCGCTGGCCAATGAACTTTCCCTGGAACCTTGTTTGGTGCCAAGATTTTTCCTCCAAAAAAATTCAGGAGGGTCTCGCCGTCTGCCCTTGCCCGGGGCGACCTGGTTATCAAGTGTCACTCCTTTGTGACTAGGAAAACATCTTATGTAGAAAAAAGGCAATAGTCAGGGTCAGACTTCTGAAAAGCGTTGTTAGCCTTTTGTCACATGGTTAATATCTGACCCGATGTCTGCGCTGGCCATAAATCGCACCACATTAATTATCTGTCGGCGGAGCCGTCGTGGTCTGGCAACGGCAGGCGGGGGACGATCGCAAGGCTTGTTAACACACGATAGCCTACCACGTCGACACCCCCGGGTCTGACTTGCCTGTTGTATGAGCCATGACGTCGGAGGTCCTGTGACCAGATGTGTCTCTCCGACCTCTCCCGTTCCAGCGTCCTGCGCCTATGAACAACTTTCTACCTCAACTTCTTGACATCCTACGTGTACGGCATCGAGCGTGTACGAAGTTCCACTCACCTTGTCATTTCTGGCTCACTGCATCGTTACAGGCGAAGTAGCGAGGTGTCGTACGCAATCGGGACATCTCCTCTGCCTCGTTCTCAATTGTCGCAGTACTTGCGTCGGCAGTCAATCTCTGGTGTGCCGGGCACGTGATCCTTGCCTGCAAACGGATACAAGTCAACCCTCCGGCGCGCGCAGTCGCCACGCTTTCATTCCCAAAAGCGTGCATTACAGCCACGCACCCCTGTCAGAAGGACTTGTCTTGGGCAGCATAGCTTCGGGCGCTCGGACTACCATCAGAACTCGTCAACCTCCGATGCCCGATATACCCAGGGACTCCCAAGCCGGTACCTCCTCCATCGCCCCTGACATCGTTCGGCCCGCGCCCCATGGCGCCGGGATGCGTGTAAGAGAACCGCATCTGGTTCCTATTCCTTCCAGAGGAGAGGCAAGAGTCAACAATCTTCACAGGCCGACAGCGCGTTGTGGCGCGGTACCTCCTCCCCCCTCCCTCTCCCTCACCCTCGGCCTGGACGCCGTTCTAGTCCTGCCTCAATGGCCCCGCGTCCTTCCTCACGAAGGGGCGGTGGATGTCTTCCCTCTGCCACAAGCGGGCACAGCACTGGTGGAGGGAATGGAGGAAGGGTTGGACGAGGAGAAGGACGAGGAGGACATGCTGCTGCCTGTGGGGCCCGCTCTTTTTCGGCGGACGTGTGCGGTCCTGGTCGCGAGGGAAGAAGGGGGGGGAGTGGAGGAGGACGGGGAATTAGAGGAGGGCCGCCAGCCCTTGTCGCCGGTGCGTCGGGACTCAAGAGAAAGTGGAGATCCCTCTTTTTTCAAACTATCGGCCCCGGAGTTCTCCTCGTCACATGGGCGAGCAGTGGCTGGACCAGGCCCACAAGAGCAACAATGACAAGATCGTAATTAGAGGTGGAGAAAGGGGTGGAAACATCCGGGACGGGCGGCATGTATAAGTACACACACGTCGTAACAAAGTGACAAAAAATGATGCGTGACCAATGAGGTGTTGGGGCACGGGCGCCGACTCTCTAGTCTCTTCTTTCGGTCGCTTTTGGCCTCCGACTGAGTCGCTTCACCTGTTCTCTTCAGGACACAGCTTTTATATCTGCTCATTCCCACAACAGTCCCTTCATCGTCCTCAACCCTGTCGATCCTCCCGCCCGAACACACCTTGAAGGAGACAGGTCGCATCAGGGGACCGTATAAACACATCTACTCGCAGACATGCACCACATGCGCTTCATCCCTCCCTTCTCCTTCCTCCTTTCACTTTATCCCGTGTCCTCCTCCGAGACCGACTCCATGTCCTCCTCGTCTCCCAGGGCGAGACGCTCCAAGCTCGTGTTGAAGCCACTTCTCTCTCCTCCCATTCCCGTCCTCCTCCAGATTCCAAGGCTGGCATTGCTTTTGGTCTTTGCTTCCATGCCGCTCACGCTCATTTTCTTGGGCCCTGCGTTTTGTCGCTGCTTGGTGAACATGGCTGTGAACATTTTTTCCGGGGCCCTTCCGCACGGCTCGGCTCTTCCTCCCGTCTTGGTCCAGGCCATGCCCTTGTCAACGACGGAACGATGTTCCTGTTCGCGGGAAATCTGCTCCTGCCTTGTCTTTACGGCCTGCTGGGTCTCTGGTCGCTTTTCCTTCCCGCTCCTGCGCACCTTTTTCTGACCCCCTTTCTCTCGCCGATCTGAAGGTGATATGCCCCGACCCTCGGTGGATGAGTCCCTCCCCCCCTCCTCCTGCACGCTATCTACCTGCTTGTCGACTCCCCGTGTGCCATGTACTGTCATAGTTTCGTCTCGTGTTCCTTTTTTTGTGATTACACGCAAGTCAACGTCCCTAAACACTTTAACCCGTTTAACAAGCTGCTCCGTCTTCTCATCAAGTACTTTCTTTCCCCCTCCTCCCGCTCGAGCGCGCAATACGTTCCCTTTCCTCGTCGACTGGGCCGTGGCTTTCAGCGCTGTTCTTCCCGTGTCCTGCTTTCCGCGTCCCTTTTTTTCCGTTTCTTTAAACCGCATTTCGATATCCTTCTCCATTTCTTTCTGCATCCATTCTGCTGTATTCGCAACCGCACTTGCAATTTTCGGCCTATCTCCCTCTTCGTCCAGTCCGTATCTCTCCAGCCCTCTCCCGCCTTTGCTTTTCACAACGTTCCCCGAAATAGGGGCGAGAGGAGAGACCAGGGCACACAAGTCTTGCTCCCTCATCTTGGTCGCCGACATACAAGGAAAAGCGGTAGGAAATTGCTTTGCGGATGGCAATGAAGAGTTTGGCCAGCTTTCTTTGGGAGAAGTGAAAGGGTTTTCCGTCGTGGGAGAGACTTCAACCCTCATGATGGTAGTCTTATGCCCATTTCGCGTCCCTGCTGCTCGGATGTTTTGAGTCGCAGCTTGTCGAGAGGGGAGAGAACGCGCTTTAGAAATGGCGGCTCGCGAGCTCGTGTCCACTCTGTCCACTTTGGTTTTCACCTCCACCGGCAAGGACGCTGCTGACTCCTCATCCTCCCCCTCGTGTTTTCCGTCCCCTTCTCCAGAGAGGGGGGACCAGTGGGCCACGCTCCTCTCCTCATCGTGCATACAGACAGCATCCTCTTGCTTAGCATCCTTAAACGCGCTTTTTGGCATCTCGCTCAGCCGCTCACTCTTTTTATCTCCTCTTCGTCCATTTTTTTTCCTCTTTTCCCCTCTCCTGACCTTGCTTCCGCCCTCAAGGTCCAAGGCACCATTTTCGCTTTTCCCCCCCTCTTCCTTACCCCTCACTGACTCAGTACATTCCTCTTGATTCTTAAGATTTTCCTGATTGTGTTTCTCCTTGGCCAGCGCACTTTTCCCCTGAATGCTTTTTGTTTTGCTTGCTTCGATAATGTCTTTGCTTGTTCCCGCATGATTTATTTCCAGCACCTCTTCATTGAGGTTTTGCTGCTCTTCGGCTTGTTTGATGGGTATATTGAAGACACTGTCATCCTCCTCATTCTCGTTGTCTTCCTCCTGAACCTTGCTCAGCGTAATTTTCTCTCCATAGCACGCGGACGTCCCGCCAAAAGAAAAACGTGACCACGCACCCCCAGTGCCTGCCGACTTTCTGCTACCGTACGTTCTGCAAATGGAAAGTGACATATTTACAACAGTAATGGAGGTCATGCTTGTGTACTTCCCGCGTAAATTGGAAGAGTTCTCACTCTTGCCTACGATGTCAGTCCCTTGCACTCATTATTTCCCCTAGATTATACTTACTTTGTTTCTTTGAAGAGCTTTCGCCCGAATGCAGGCCCTTTTGAACGTGGTGCTTCCCAATATTTTTTTTCTTCTTCATGTTGCCCCTGCGTATCAGACCGCTGCTGTTGTACTTGTTTCTCTGTCACCTCATCAGTCTTCGTAGTATGTTCCTGTTTTCCTTTTTTATCTTCGTGGACAAATTTTCGTTTACCAATGGACGACTTTTCCCTCCTACGGTTTTTTATTTGAGATTGGTTCGAAATGTTGAAGTTTTTTGTTACTGTTGTTCCCATGTGATAAGGATGGACCCTGGCTATCAGCTCCTGGTAGGTGCTGGCACGTAGGTGAGACCCCCCTGTAACGGAGGATGTGTTTCGATTTACACTGGCTCCCCGAAAAAAAATGGTATGCATATCCAAGTATGAATCAATCTCTTGCGATTATGAAGCAGAACGATGGGCGAGTGGTTCTGTGTAAGTTTGAGGCACAGGAATAAAAGAGGCGGAGGGAGGAGGCGGCATTTCACTCCACTCTCATCGCCTCGGCGAGGAGGGGAGGTAGGACGGGAACTACAGACATGTCCCGTCGTCATCATGTCCGTATATTTGGCTATCATTACGACCATTCCGTGAAAAGAACGCGAGGCGAAAAGGATGAAATCGGGGCACGAGAGGTTACACAAGCAATTACTAACACTAATAGCAGTACTAGTCCGACACAGCCAAGCTGTCAATGCCGTCGACTGAAAGTTGTCTCTCTTCCGAAACCCTTCCCACCAGCTTACTTTGTCAATATCATGTTCGGTTGATGTGTCTTTCTTTATATTTGGATCCTCTCCACATTGTATCTTACTCATGTCTCTAAATTACCCACATATGTATATGTCTCGCTGAGATTTTACATTGTATAGGTCCACTTGAGAAACCTTCCTTTTCGCACTCCCCTCCCTCAATCTACTTCTCTTCTCAAGAAGGGCGTGTTCTCGGCACAGGCTTTGAAATATGGATAAGTTTCCTTTCAGTTTAATGTGGCGTCTGTACACAAATTGACTACCTGTGTCTATTCATGAAGAGGCAATGTCCCTTCTTCTTTTTCCTATTCTTCATCTTCTTCCTCTTCTTCTTTTTCCTTTTTTTCTTCGCTATCTTCTTCGTCTTCGCCTTCTTCTTCCCCTTCTTTCGTACTTACTACTTGATGATCTTTTATTATCATCTTCTCCTTGAGCTTCTTTCTTCCGTCAGGCACCTGTTGTGGTTTCTTCCTTCATGTTTCCGACCACCCTTCCGCTGTGTGCAATCGGACGTCTGCGTCCATATTGGGAGAGTTAGAAATAGCCAACAGAAGCTTCTCGCGTAAGATTTCTTTGCTCGAGTATTGAGGAAGACTCAAGGAGAAGAAACAGGTCTGGGCGTGGGGTAGGTAGTCGTCCGGCTTCTCCTTCGCTCCGCCCTGCGGCCCCTGTAGCCGGAAATTCATGGGGAAGTCCTTGGCCGAGGCTGGCATCCGTGACCGGGCCCAAGCAAAGCGCAGGAAATCTGTGCGCTCCTCTGCCTGCATCTCTTCCAAGACTTCCCAGAAAGCTTTCACGTGCGGGGCGTCCGGGTCCACGCCGTCCTCGTAGTCCGTGCATTTCTTCAAGAGTTCCACGTCGACCTCCCGCACCCCGCAGATCAGCTGCTCCACCTCCTCCTCCGTGAAAAGCGGCAGCAATTCCTGAGGCACGACGGCGGCCATCCCCTCCTGAAAGGCCCCCATCATGGCTGCACTCTCCTTCAAACGCACCGTCTCCACCAACCGCACATATTCCTGCCAGTTCGCCCGTGTTACACGCGCCGGTACCTGCTCCAAGTCCACGTCCCCGGGCGCTGAGAGATAGGGTGCGTGCGGCAGGACCACGAGGGAGCCGTCGCTTAAGTGCGTGGAGAAGGTCAGCTCCTCCTCCCATCCCTCCGGCACCAAGCTGCTCGATGCCGTCGTCCCTTCGGGCCACGCGCCTCCCGCCCGGGTCTCGGCCACCTGAGCCGTCCGTTCCACCTGCTCCAAATTTTTGACAGCGAGCACGTCCAGGGAGCCGAGCGTGTCGCGTTGCAAGGGCAAGCCTACCAAAGGCCGCCACACTGTGGCAGGAAGGTCCAGTCCCATCGGAAGGCCGTGTCGCAGCGCCATCCCAACCATCTTGCCCAGAAGTTGCATCAGCTCCAGTGCGAGCGGGGAGGGCGGGCCGGGGCTGAAGACGAACTTGTCTTGGTTGGGTCCGACGGCGCCGGCTCGGTTCGGGCAGGGCACCAGGAGAGGCAGAAGGCATTTCTCTCCCCCTGGTCGGTGGCGCGAGGGCGCAGAGAGGGGAAGCAGGTGCCGGTCGTCTTGGAGCTCATCCACCACCTGCTCGAAGATAGCCCGGTATGGGCCTCCGTAGTCGTTCACACCCTCGCCCAGGAAACGCACCTTGAACGCGCGCTTCTGACCGCCGTGTCCTTTCCCCAGGTAGGCACGTCGGAAACTCGAATGCGCCCAAGCCCGCATTTCCTTGTGGAGCTGCCCGAACACAGACAAACGCAGGCGCTCGTTCATGTTTCGGATCGAGGCGAGGCGGGAGGCAGAGGCGCGGACGCGGTTGATTTTGATCGTCTTGATGTCCCGTGGATCCTCGTACTCGTCCTGATGCAAGGGCGTGGGCGTGGTGGTGGCCTGCAGCATTGTCTCCCAGTGAGTCCGCTTGGTGGATGTCAGCACCAACTTCCGCAAAGCCCGAAGCCGCCGGGCCGTGCAGGCAGGCCGCCAAACCCCCGGGCCTTGGACAGGCTCCGGCCCCTGCGGCCCTCCTCCCCGGGGCCCCGTCGAGCCGAGGGGGTAGGTCGTCTCCACCACCATGGGCTCCGACGCGCCCGCCTGCTCCCTTTCCCACCCTTGTTCTGGGAGGGCGAGGGACAGGAAGGGCAGGGCGCGAGAGAGGCGTTGATTGAGGACGCGAAGGAGGGAGGCGCGAGCCAGGAGCCTGTGGGGGGAAAGCCCGCGCAAGGCAGGCTTGTCGCTGAGTGGCCCCCGGCCATGAGCGAGACGGAAGATGCCTCCTCCGTCCTCCCGTGCGCCTCGCTGCTCCTCCCGGTGCGCCTGCAGGAGTAAGGTCGCGAGCGCGGCGTAGCTCATGTTCAAGGGCAGTGTCTCGCCCTGTGCCATGGCTGCTTCGTTCAAGAACTGCGTGAGCTGCTCGTCCGCCTCCAGCGTCCAAGGCACGGGGGGCCACACCTCTCCCTCCTTCCCTCCTTCCCTCCCTTCCTCGCCCCCCCGCATGAACCGGGCCGAGTGCCAATACCCCGGGAAGGCGCCCGTCGGGTCCGCACCCTCCCCCGCGCCCTCCCCCTCTGACCTCTCGTCCACATCCTCGCTGCACCAGACCATTTCCGGGTCGGGCACGGCCAGAGAAGGGGGCGGTAAGGAGGCACCGACGGAGGGGAGGGTCTGCGTCTCGGTCTCCATAGGATCCTCATCAGTGCTTGACGCCTGCGATTGCCCCACCATCCCCGTCACTTTCCGCTTCCAATCCCGCACTGCCGCCTGCAGCTGAGCCTCCAACCCCCCACCCTCTGCCCCTCCCTCCGCCCTCCCTTCGCCCTGCGATGTGTCCGGCACGCGCCGCAGAATCAAATCCTCCCGCTCCCCTCGAATCTTCTCGGAGATCCAGCCCTCCAGGCCATGGAAGTCGATGCGGAAGCGTGCAATGTTGGAGCTGTTGACGCGGCGCTCGAGCGCGTCCAGCACAGTCTCCTGCTCCACCTCCCCAAGCTTCTCGCTCGCGTCGATTTCGAGCCCCTCCCGCACCACCGCCTGATCGAAAACGACCTGGACCTTCCCGCCCTCGAACATTGGCAAGTACGGCAAAGAGGGGAGGAGAGGAAGGGGCGAGGGCATCATCGCCTCCCCTCCTCCCGCCGACGCCGCCACACTTGCCAGCGGCCCCTTCCAAGCGCGCGAGAAGAGCTCCAGCCCGTCCACGTCGCAAGGCTGCCACGACCAGGCAGCCATGGCCCCCCCTCCTTCCCCGCCCCCGCCGACGCTTCCCTCCCGAGGAGCGTCCAGGGCCCGGTACCATAGCAAGCCTCGATAGGCCCCAAGCACCAGCCGGGTCTCGGGCTGCTCCAGGATCTTTCCGCACCGGCGTAACATTCGGACGCGGTCGCCGGCCAGGAGGGGCTGTGTGATGCCCAGGAGCAAACTCGCCCGCACGCAGGCGTCTATGGAGGTGTCCACGTCCACCCAGGCCGGGGACTGCGCGCGGGTCAAAATCCGGCGCCAGCGACCGAGCCGCCATCGACGCCAATCGCACCAGGCCTCCCGATAGGCCCAGTAAGGGATATGGTCAGGAAGCGTCTTGGCCTCGGGGCGGGTCTCTTGGGCGGGGGCGAGCACCTTCGTCGGCCCTTGCTGCCGGTGATTCATCTCCCACGCGTGCAGCAGCGTGGTCACTGCCTGCACGTCCTCCAAGACGACCCGGGGGTGCAGCCCCGGCGTGCTCAGCCACCGGTTCGTCAGCGTCACACGGTCCCCTTTTTTCCTGAACCCGATCACGGGGTAGAGGACACGAGGCCGCACGCGCGGGCGCGAGCCCAACAAATTCTCGTGCGCCACCCCCAGGTCAGCCAGGATGTGCTCGCCGTACTTCATCCCGTCCAAGAAGAAGGACAGGACGCCCCGGTCCATGTCCAGTTTAATCCCCACCATGTCTCCTGCCTGGAAGTTCTCCCCGTACGGTCGCTCCGGACTCACCGCCGCCAATGCCGACCCCAGGCCTCCCAGCGCCCCCCCGCCAACCCCGATCCCTCCGCCTTCCGCCGGGTTCCACGCAAAACTCGCCCGATAATTGATGAACCCGTAGCCGTGCCAACGGTGCATGGCCCCCCGCAAGGCCGCCGCCGCCCCGGGAGCCATCATGTCCGGCTTCTCCGCCACGCCCAGGAAGATAGACCCGATCTCCTCCTGCTCCACCTTGACCTCCCAATAGTGGACGCCGCGGGCGAAGCCCAGGGAGCCGTAGACCAACGCCTTGCTCTCACTGGAGGAGCACGAGGCAGAGAGGCCGTCCTCCGAGACAGAAATGCCCCCGGCCTTGGCATCTTTGTCCAGCACGAACAAGTCCCGGGCCTGGAGATGCACCTCTTCCCGCACGGCCACCCGGTCCCCCCCCAGCTTGACCGTGCTCTCAAACTCGCACTGGCCTTTCCACAGCTCCTTCTCCTCCCCCGTCTCCGTGGAAGGGAGCAGTCGCAGCCGGTAGGTCAGGTCCGGGCGCCAGGCGGGGGAGCCAAAGCGACGGGTCCAGACCAGGTCGGAGCCCGCGAGCAAGCGGTCCTCCTTGAAGGTGAGGGAGCCGTCCGGGCCCTTGGTGCCCGTCACTGCGGTCATGGCTCCCTGGTCGGGCCACTCGCAAATGCCTTGAAAGCGACGCGGCGCCCTGGGGCTCTTGCTTCCCCCCGCAGCCGGGCGGATCCACAAGATGAGGCCGAAGCCCCCCCCCTCCCCAAAACCGTGACGGGCCGCGACGGCCTCTGCAGTGCTCGGATGAGGGTACCGCCGCAGGATCGTCTTTCCGTCCCGAGCCACCTCCACGTGCGTCAGGTCGAAGGCGCCGTTTGCGCCCCACCGGTAGACCCCTGTCTCTCCGTTGGCCCATCGCACCCGCCGCGCCAGGCCTCCCTCCCCGTTCCAGGCCAATATTTCCTCCACGACGCCCAGCATCGGGGGCTCGGGCTTCGAGGCGGGCGCCGCCACCGATTTCTTCTCGGCCTCGCTCCCTGCACTCGCGCCTTGCCTGTGGTCTTGGTCCACGTCCCCGCCTGCTCGGACCTTCTCCCTTCCATTCCCATCTTCCTCAGTTTTTTCCTCCTCCTCCTCCTCCTCCTCCTCCTCCTCGTCTTCCTCTTCTTCTTGCTCCTCCTCCTCGTCTTCCTCTTCCTCTTCTTCCTCCTCTTCCTCTTCCATATCCTCATTCATGCGCTCTTCCTCCTCCTCCTCCTCCTCCTCCTCTTCTTCTTCTTCTTCTTCTTCCCGGCCCTTTCCCCTCCTCATCCGCTCCTCCGCCCCCGCTTCACCAGAAGTATCCGACGTCCTCGCCCCTTGCCCCCCTCCCGGCCAGTCCGGGCCCCGGATCACCTTCCTCCCCGGAAGCAGGCAGGGAGGCCCTTCCCCCCCGTCCAAGCCCCCCTCTCTCAGCAAGGAGAACCGGCGGGGCCGCGACCAGCCGGAGCGGACCTGGGTGACGCGTCCCGTCAATACCTCCCAGCCCTGGTCGCTCGCGACTATCCCATCCTCCCACTCCCGGCATCGTGGATGGGGGCCTTCGGCTCCCTCTTCTGGCGAGGGGGGGGGCTCCAAAGGCAAGGAGGGATCGGCCGCCGGGGAGGAGCAGGCCCCAGGACCGGCCCACTCCACCCCGGCCCGCTCACAGGCCAAGGCGACGCTCGCCCACAGCTCCAACACTGCCTGGGTGTAGCGCGAGAAGATGGGCTGGGAGGCCCGCTCCCTCCACAGGCACTGCAAGGCCATGCTGCGCACCCGGACGACGTCCCCCACGTGGCGTAGTACGCTTGCCAGCTTCTGCCTCGTCCCGTCCAGCCGGGCGGGGGCAGGTGTGGAGGCGTCGCGTCCCCGCCCCTGGTCCGCCGCCGTAACCAGCTCTTGGAGCATGGCAGCGAGGACGGTGGCGGCCATGGCCTTTAGGTGCACGGAGGGGCTCCGGAGGGCGAGTGCCCACGCTGCCGCGAGCCGATCCACCAGGAAATCTGGCGGATCCGACCCCCGCGCAAGGAGGAGGCCAGTCAGCCACACAGCCAGACACAGATTGGGGCGCTCCAGGGCCTCCGCCTCGGCCACTCGCTCCTCCGTCCGTGCCGGAGACAAGGGAGGGGAGGAGGAAGCGTCGGCCCCGCCCGGCAGGAGCACCACAATGCCTGTCCCTCCTCCCACCAAACTGGCCCCCTCGCCCTTCTCTTTCCCCCGCCCTTTCGGGCGCAAAGCCGCCATCAGTGCTCCTCGGTCCATGGCGAGCAAGAGCTGTCGCAGCACACACTCGCAGAGAGGCGCCAGGCATGCCTCGGGGGCCTCGCGCAGGGCCCGTTTCAAGGCGGGCGTCACCGCACACAGCGTGGGGGCTCCCCCGGCAGCAAGACAGGCCTCCAGGTTCAGGAAGCTGTTGCTTCGACCACCGAGGACGTCCATGGGTAACAGAATTCCCTTCCCCAGCTGGGCGGAGGAGGCGGGACTGATGACGGAGGCCAAGCGCAGGAGCTCCACCAGGATGGGCGCTCTCTCCTGGTCCCCATCGCCCCCTCTCCTGGTCAGCAGCCGGCGCAGATCTACGACCGACGAGGTCGAGGCGGACGAGCCCTGGCGCGGTCCCTCCGAGGGCCAGGCAGAGAGGAGCGTCAAGAGGGCCCGACGTGCATACAGGACACAGAGCTCCAAGGTCTGCTGCGCGAGGCGGCGACCCCGCGTCCTGTCACTGCGGCCGCCCCCCCCCTTTTCTGCCCACACACCCGTCAAAGCCGGCGGTGCTGAAGACCCTCGGAGGCCCCCACGCCCACCCAGACCGCCACTGGAAGTGCTACTCGAGCGGGCGTTCACGTCTGCGGCAAAGTACCGTTGCGTGGGCCGCATGCTTTCGATGCCCAGCAGCTCCTCCCTGCAGTCTTCCACGTAAGACGCCCCCGCCTCCTCGTCTCTCTCTCCCGGCCCCGCACGCTCCTCCCCCCCTGACATCTCCACGGCCGACACCTCCATCTCTTCTCCCTCCCTCTCCCGGGCCTTCCACCCCTCCCTCAGCGTTCGGGTCTGCACCACTACTTGTCGCACTGCCTCCACCAGCGGCTTGAATCCCGGAGGGGGGCCGAAGTTGAGTCGAGCCGCCCCGAAATTGAACTGAAGCTTCTCGCGGCGGTTGAATGAGGCACACGGGTACAACCCCCCCGCATACCTCAGGTCCGTGAAGGCCGCCCCCATCCCAATCTCCTCCCCCCGCCCGTTCAGCGTGAAGCCCATCACGCCCTCGTCCAGGTCGAGGAAGCACCCGACCACGTCGCCCGGCTGCCAGCGCGCGCCCCAGTCCGAGTGCCCGTCGTGCCACCGGTACTCCCTCCAGCCGTCGTAGGCCCAGGAGTGCGGCCCATCCCCCACCCCGTCCCCTGCCTGCGCGTCCCCCGAGAAGGCCGCGTCGCACCAGCCGATTTGCATGCAGCCCGCCGTCCTCAGCAGCACTTCATAGTACCATTTCCCCGCGCGAACGAGGGTACCCCGGCAGCCCACGCTGGCGAACCCCCCGCTGGCCACCCCCTCCACGGCCAGATCGGGACGGATCTCCGCCTCGCCGCTCACTACGCGCAAGGGATTGACACCCTCCCTTGCTTCCCACTCGCCCGCATTCGCATCCTCCTCTTCCTCCTCCTCCTCCTCCTTTTCATCCCCACCTTCGCGCGCCTGGCCCCGCTCTTCCCCCTCCCCCTCTACTTCCTCCTCCTCCGCGCTCAGCGCCTCGCCGTTGGAGAGAATCCAGGTCAGCGCCGCGTTCACGTTGTTGTGGTTGGCTGCCAGCGCCTTCTGGCACCAGCGGGTCGGGAACCCCATCTCCAGCAATTGCTTCATCAGCATGCTGGTCTCCAGGGACCGGCGCACGTTCTCCACGCTGCGTCCACCCCCTCCACTCCCGCCCCGCGAAGCCACCACCGCCGCCAGCGCCTGCTCCTCCGCCAAGATCTGGTCCATGTCCCCGCCGTGCTCGAAACAGAAGTTCACCGCTACCTCCACGTTGTTCCCGCATCGGCGCAAGGCCGCCTGGCACCACTCCTTGGGAAAGCCCATCTCCATCATCGTCGCCACCGCGGCCGAGTTGTCCCCCGTCCGAGCCCCGCCGCTACTCCCACCTGCGCCCGTCAGGCCGCCCTGGGAGGAGACGGCGAAGGCCTGCATGAACGAGGAAAGCATCGAAGCCGCCCCGCCACCCGCTCCCGCAGCCGCTGCCAAGGACAAACCCCCCGGTCCTTCCTCCCCACCGGATCGACTGCCGCCCTCCCCGCCCGGGCCCCGAGGAGGGGGAGGGGTACCGCCCCCATCGCCTTCCTCCTCCGCCAGGCCCCTTCCCAGCCCATCCCTCCACCGCCCCCAAGTCCTCAACCACACCTCTTCCAGCCGCCCCAGTGCCCCCAACCCGCCCGTAGAGGTCCGTTGCACCGCCACTCCCAGCAAGGCTTCGAAGGCCGCCTCCGCCCCGGGCGCCCGCAAGAAGCTTTCTGCCAAGGACCCCTGGTCCAGGACCACCGCGGTTGCCTTGAATGCCTCCAGCGCGGCCAGACCCTGCGCCGCCCGTGTGTCCCACACACTTTCCTTCTCCTCGGTTTCCCCTCTACCCACGCCTTCCTCTTCTTTCCTTTCGCCTTGGTCCTCCTTACCCTCCGCTTTCATCTCTTCTCCGTCCTCCATCTCTGCCACTCCCTCGGGCATGATTCTGGCCTCCGCCTCCTCCTTCTCCTCTCCTCTTTGCCTCCCCTCCTCTTCCCTCACCATATCCTCCGCCACCGCGCTTCGAACATCCTGGATCCACGCGACCCCCGCCCCCACCACGCCTTCAAGCAGGGCCCGCGCCACGTCCTCCCTGAGCGCCCTCAACGGGGGCGGCTCCTCCGACGTGGCCACCAAATCCTCCACATTCAGCTTCAGGGGTCGTACCGGCAGCCCATGTGCGAGCGAAAGTCCTCGACCTTTCCCGGAGCCCTCTCCTCCAGGGCTCAAATGCGCATGCGCGGCCGCCGAGGGCGCGAGGGAGGGGGCCAGGCAGGCCAGAAACCCGCCCGTGGTCCCAGCCATCCCCTTCCCGGGACCCGCCTCCCGGTCCACAAGTACCACCTCGGCGTACCGGCGTTCCCCGGCAGAGAGAGTCCCTTCCCCAAGGCCCTCCCCCGCCACACCCTTGCTCGCCCTGGGCCCGTCCACAGAGAGGAGCATCCCGAACGTGTGTGCCATGGCCGCCAGGCGCCAGGCCAGGCTCTCCGAGGTCCCTTCGTAAAGACTGAGGGGCCGCAAGGTGACCATCCCGCCCACGCGCAGCTCCTCCACCAGGCCTCCCAGCACGCTCAAAGAGGCGAGCGCGGGCCCCAGCACTGCCCGTCGGGCGGGCCACGCGTCCTCCCCGTCCCGCTCCAGGGCCGAGGGCAGGCCCTTTAACCCTCGCAAAAGCCAGGCGTGGACGACGGGGCTCCAGGCAGGCTCTGCCATCAGCCGCCGGAGCAAGCCCACGCTCTCTGACCACAGCTGGTTGCCGCCCGCGGCGAATCGTAAGCACACCTCGTCTTCTTCCTCCTTCTCCTCCTCCGCCCCCCCTTCTGCCCCCACGGGGCTTGGAGGCCCGGTCTTCGCGTGGGGTGGTCGCACTTCCCATGGCAGGGAGGACGCTGCTCCCTCCATGAGCAGGCCAACTAAGGACGAGGCCGCCGACTCCTCCAGGGGGCTCTGTGCTCCCTCCCCTCGCCCGTCCCCTCGGCCTTCCTCATTGCTCCCGTCTTCCTCCTCCTGGTCCAACAAGAGGAGCGACTGCCCCCCATCCACGGCCCCTTCAGCCCCCCGGCCACGCCCTGAGCTCGCCCCTGGAACCCGAACTCGGAATTTGTCCGGGTCCACAGAGGGCAGGAGCTGGCGCAGCAGGCGGAAAATTCGACGTTGAGTGGAGGCCGACCCTGTCTGCAGTACCCCCAGCAACAAGCGTATCCACTTGGACCCCGTCAGCTGTTGTTGACAGGCAGGGGAGGCAGCGATAGACTGAAGGAGACCCAGAAGCCGGTGACAGTACTGCTCGCTCGAAAGTTCCTGAGCCTCCTCCGCAGGCTCCTGGAGCAGCGCGAGCCCAGGGTGACGAGAACTCCCCCCCGTGTTGCCGTTGCTGCTGGCACCGCGCCCTCGAGAGAGGGCCGTAGTAGTGCTCGAGCTTGCGTGGCTCCCGTCGCTCCCCCGCGACGGCCCCCGGGACAAGGGGGGGGGGCGAGGAGGTGCCGCCACTGGAGCTCCTCGACGTCTCAGCGACGGGGTCCGTCCTGTCACATCCCCCGGCCATGCCTCCCCCTGACGCTCCTCTTCTCTTCTCAAGCGTCCGACATGACGTCCGTGTCCCTGGCGCCCGTCCTTCCACGAGGCCATCGAACATCCAGTTTCAGCGGCCTGACGCAAGGCACAGCGCAGTTCCGCGTGCAGCATGTCAAACAGAGAGGCGCTCAAAGGTCCCGAACCGGCGGAACCGCCCACCGAGGTCATCTCCATCCCCGGCGTTCTTGAGCCTTCTTGCCCCCCCGAAGCCCCCGCGGCGACCTGTCCCGCGAGGAGGTGCACCACTTTCAACGCCGCTCGCGCCACTCGGCTCCTCGCCGCCAGGAGCATTCTGTCTGCTGTGGCGAAGGCCCGCCGACCCGGTACCAAGCTCGTCGCTGCCACCTCGGTGACGATCGAGGTCGCGCGGGCGGGGACATCTGCCCTTATGTCCTGAAGCGCAGGCACGGAAAGAGCTTGTTCGTTAGGACGGTGGCGTTCGTTGGGGTCCAAGCCAGGCCCGGCACCCTCTAGGGCCGTGAAGAAGCCACTCGAGGTGGACCGAGGCATGCCCGTCTCCCCCGTCTCGCTTGCGTCTGGCATGGTCCCCAACACGTCCGCCAGGCTCTCCGGTGTCGTTCGGACCGATGCCGGAGGTCGAACCCGGTCCAGCAGGGTTTGGATGGCGCGAAAGATGCCGACGCGGGTCAGAAAGTCGTGATCTTCGGGTTGTATGACCAGGCCCCAGCCTTGTAGCGCCACTATCGCCGAGTCGAGGTCACCGCTTAGCGCCGATCGTTGCAAGATCTCCGTGAGGAGTGTGTAGACCTGCTCAAAGGCATCGCGGACGCCGCGCTTCCAGTAGAGCCCTGCAGCCTCCAATCCGTCCATATAGTGGCCTGTGGACCGGTGGGACTGGAACGCCAAGCCGGCAGCTTGCGCACCCGGAAGGCTTCCTCCCCCTGTCATCCCCGCCCCATTCCCCCCGGGTGGAGTGGACTGATGGTGCCCGAAGAGCGACCCTCCCCCACTCTGCCACAGGGTATCGTTCAAAGAAAATGGATCCAGGTGGCCCAGCAGAGCAGGCGCCAGAAATTGGAGGACAGAGGCGACGGCAGCCCCGAACGTCAAGGGGCGGTCCGTCCCGGGGGGGGCGGGAGGGCCCATTGAGGCAGTGGTCGCGCCCGAGACCGGCGCTGGGGGATGAAAGGAGCCCAGGAGGAGGACAAAGGCGCGGAGGCCGGCTGCCCGATCGAAGGCGGCCAGGGAAGTCCGGAGCAGTTCCTTACGCAGGGCCTCCATGTCACGAAGGCCGCATTCCAGGAAAGTGACGGCTTCGGCGAGGAGCTCCCCGGACCTGTCTCTGTCCTCAGCGTCAATGGGGACGCCGTGGGCATGGGTGGCCGCCGCGAGCTCCTGCGCGACGGCCTGAGCCGTTGTGCTGGGAAGGACCGAGAGGAGGAACTGCGCCTTGTGCTCCAGTAGCCCGGCCATGGCAGGGAATGTGAGGCCCGTGGACTGCTTCTGCCGGACCGCCCACTCCACCAGACGCTGCGCCGCGCGCCAGATTTGTAGCAACGGCTCCGCCGGGCGGCTTGTCAGGGCGGAGTCTTCCTCCTCGCTTTCCCCCATACTATCCCCAGGGCGTTTCAACCGGTCCGCCTCGGACCAGACGCGGGGTAAGGCGCCCGAGTGCCGCAGTAAGGCCGCCAGCACCACCCGTCGGGCTACCTTCATGGGCTCGCCGGCCACCCGGGTGAAAGGGGATTCCCCCACGTGACGACGCACCCACTCATCCACTTCCCCTGCCAGTCCGCGCCCTTCCATCAAATCCTTGTAGAATGCCTCCTCTCCGGGAAACCACATCTCTCTTTTCTCTTTTTCCACCTCTTCATCCCCAGGCAACCGCATCACGGTAGCCTTCCACCACCCTTCGGCCCGACGGCCAGAGCTTGGCCGCAACCATGACGCTTTCCCTTCTGCCCCCCCCAAGATACTGCCACGGCCCCCCCCGCCTTCGCTCGAAAAGGCTCGCCGTCTGGCATCTACAGCGTCTAACGTGGCACGGAGTGGTAGGCCGGAACTCAGAAGGCGACTGCACCGCCAAGTGGCCAAGGACCTGAGGAGTACTTCGTCCGTCTCGCTGCTGCCCTGGGTCCGAGCGCTCTGTCCGAGCGAATCATCCATTTCCCCCACGGAAACACCCACCGGCCTACTCAAGCCCGGGCCCTCCCCTTGCGAGACCTCCATTGCCTCGACTTCCTTGCTCTCTTCCTCCTTCTCGTCACCCGCCGCATCGCTCTCCGTCTCCTCCACGTGACCCTCCTCCAGAGCGCCCTCCTCCATCTCCACATCTTCCTCTTCCGTCCTTCCCGACACCAGGTCCGCCGCAGACGCCGCCAGCGGAGGAATGGAAGCCACCGAAGCCCCATCCACCCTCCCGGCTCCCTCGTCCACACCAATCATGACCGCACAAGCCAGCTTCCCGGCCAGAAGAGTCAGCATTACCTCAAGCCGGGCTAAGCAGGCGACCTCGTCGCCTTGCAACCGAGAGACCAAGGCATCAGCGGGCTTTTCAGCCCCACTACCCCACAAGCGCGAAAGCCGCCGTCCCACTATATGCCCCCGGGTGGAGCTTCGGATGTCGCGGAAGGTGCCTTGGAACGAGGAGCAATCCAAAGACAAGCGCCCTTCCACCAAGCAAGTTCCCCCCTGGAGCCAGGACTCGACAAGGCACAGGCGAGATCCCACCACTGCGCCCTCCACGGTCACGCGCGAGATACTTCCTCGCCCCTGCCCGCGGACGACCTGCCGCGTCGAGCCCCCTGGACCAGGGCCTATAAGGCTGGAAGGCGGCGGAAAGGCGGAGGAGGAGGAAGGCTGAGGAGTCTCGGGGTCATGGTCACCGCTGTCGTCACGATGGCTGCCTTGATCCCCAGGGCCTGCCCCGCAGGAACGGCTGTGGAGCTCGAGGCAGTACTCTTGCGCGGGAATGGTATCAGCGGGGCCCGAGTGCATCTCCCACGTCCCGTCAATGTCTCCAAATAGCCTCCCTCCCCGATCCGCTTCGGTCGCGATCGCACCGGCCATAGACGTGGTGGTGCCTCGCTCCTTCCGGTTCAACCCTTTGTCCACGCGCTTCGCCAAGGAGGTCAGGTGGGGCAGCAGAGATAAGGCAAAGCTCCCTCCCCCCGCCGGCAAGGGTGGCAGTTGATACAAGGCCGCTGCCAAACTGGGAAGGAGGAGTCGCAGAAAAGGATGGGCCGAGACTTGCGCGTACTCTTCCACGTCCTGCCGGTCTGCCTCCTCCAAGGCATCCATCACGTGATGCCCGGCCCGCGCCAGCCCCAGGGCGTAAGCTTTGGTCGGGCCCAGCGCCCACGCCGCTCGGCGGGCCGCTAAGGCCACCTCGGGGTCCCTGCGCGTGTGGACATCACCCGCCAAGCCACCCACGGCCGAAGCTGGCAACAGGGTGACTTGATCGTGGCGCTGGTAGAGGCCGACGGCAGGGTACAGCGTCTCTCGAGGCAGCTTGTCGAATGCCACGCCCCAGTCCACACCTCCCCCACCAAAGGCACCCGCGCCCCCCCCGCCCATGCCGAATGAGAGGACACCCTTGTCAGTATCCAAACGCAATCGCACCAAGCAACGGGATCCAAACCCGTCCCCGTAGTCCCCTCGAACCTTAGAACGGTTGTGCCATAGGGCCTTGGTTCCGATCAAGCCCCATCCGTGCCGGTCTCCCCCGACATAGGTCTTGGTCGAGGCCTCAGCCGTCGCCACGCCCAAGAACACGTGCCCTTTCTCGCACCTATCCAAGCGGACGCACCATGAGTGCACGCCTGTGTGTGGCGCGAAGCCTACCGAGCCCAAGGCAGACCCCCAAGCCTTGCTATCGCGCTGGGTGGCTGTGCGCCCTTTGTGGGACAGGACAATGTTCTCCGAGCAGCGGCGCGGGTCCAGCTCTAGCTGTGCCAAGTCCGTCTCCCGGCTAGACCAGAAGGCGAGGACGCCCAGCATCTGGGTCTGGAGGGCGGCGAGAAGACCCATCTTGGCGTAGGGAAGGGACGTGGGGCAACTCCAGAAGGAAAATTTACGCCCGCTGCCATCACTACGGCGTGGCAAAGCTTGTAACTGTTGGAGGAGAATTTCTAGTACCTCCGGAAGCTCTCTTTGCTCCCCTTTTCTGCTGCCACTTTTCACAAGCACTGTACTACTACCCTTTCCGCCGCTTTCTGCTTCGGCTTGAGATTCTAAAAGTGCCAATATGGAGGGAGGGACTCCAGCCTTCGCCTCCATGCCCGCCGATAACCCCTTTTCGTCAATGTCTTCCTCTTCCATGCCCTCCTCCTCTCTCAAACCGGGCCTGCCTGTAGCAACATCACCTTTGCTCGAGCCCTTGACGCTCTCTTTTTTAATTTCGGTCATGTCCTCTCCAATCGAAGCGGGAGGGACAAAAAAGTGTCGGACCATGTCAGGTTGTGCGTGACGGAGGCAAAGCTGCCGGAGCAGCTCTTCCCGCAATGCCGGACGCTGCAAGGGGCCTACCCGGCTCTGCTTCTTCTCGCGGCCTGCAAGCTTCTTCTTCCTGAGCGGTCGGAGCAGGGCAAGGAGGAGGCGTTGCCGTTGCGAGTGCCGTGGGTAGAAGAAATCCAAACCAGTGGCCCATGCGGCGACGGCCTTGCTCTGCACTTGGTGAGCAAGTGACGCGCCGGGGCCCGGGCCGGGCGGCCGCCCTTCCTGCGGCTCCTCCCCCTGTGGACCGAACGGCGGTGGTAGAACGGCGGCAGACTCGTTGAATATTGGTCTCCGTGGCGCCCCCCCGACGTCCGTTCCCTCCGAGGCCCAAGACCGGCCCTGGGTCCAGGCAGGAAGCGTGGCGAAAGCGGGCTCAAGGGCATGCATGAGGAACTGCTCCACCGTCATGCGCAGCCTGGTGACGAAGAGGGGAGAGGAGGCACCCGTCTTGGAAGAGGAGGGCTTGCCTCTCTTCTTCGACTTCCCGCCTTCCTTGCCCTCCGTCTTGGCGGCCGCCCCACCGGCCGTGGCCGTGGGGAAGGGAAGGAGGCCGGGGGGTGTGGCTTTCTTGCCGGCGCCGGTCCCCGTGTTGCGGGACGGGAGCGGCAAGGGGGCCCGCGCTACCTGGCCCAAGCCCAGAGAGTTGCCCAGAGCGGCCTTGGAGGCGTACGCGAGGTTGGCTTCCAGCAGGCTTAAGGTGGACAGGGCCGCCGCCTGGAGGAAGGTCTGCAGGCGTGTCTGGAGGGGGTCCCCGGCGTGGGCGGAGGAAGCGATAGGGCCCGCGGTGAGCGACCCGGCCCGCCGCCTCCCTGGCTCCCTGTCCTCCTCTCGCTCTGTCTCCACCCCCCAGTAGGCAGGGTCGTCGGATCCGGGGGGAGCGGCTGAGGCCATGGAAAACGTTGGGTCCCCGCTCAGAGGGCCTTCCTCCTCCATCTCCTCCTCCTCCTCCTCCTCCCCCCGGCCCTCCCTCGACAAGCGTGACAGGAGCTGCAGGAGGTCATCCAGCAGCGAGTGCAGGAGCATGAAGGTCAAAGGGTGCGGTTGAAAACTCTCCGGCGGCAGAGGCAAGCTGCCCCCGCCCTCCTCGTCCCGAGGGGTGCTCCCACTCCCCGTCCCGGCGCCTCGGGAGCGGGTGTTGCCCCCGCCCCCTGTGGCCGCGCACACGGTGCTGTCCTCCGTGCGCAGGAGAGCACATTTGAACGCCGAAGCCTGCTCGTCGAGGAAGCCCAACAGGGCCAGGATGGTCGCATCCAGGGGTACACCCTCCCCTTCCACGGAGGTCTCTCCCACGAACGCTGAGAAATGCTTCACAGAGCCGTTCTGCCAATAGCCCTGACCCCCTATCATGGCCGGTGCCCTCTCCTCCACCCCTCTGTCGTCTTTTTCACCTCCCTCCACCCCCTCTACCTCCATCGGGCCCGCCTCCCCCATGCCCTCCTTCTGCTCCTCCACCTCCATCGCAGTCGCAGCGATTCCACCTTCTTCTGTCTTGCCCGGCCCCGTTTCTCCCCCAGGAATGCCGCCTTCCCTTTCCCCGCCGGCAAGTGACCCGCTGCTGGCCAAGGTCGCGGCCTCAGGGAAGGCAAGGGAGAAGGAGGAGGCGGAGGAGGAGGGAGAGCCCGCCTGCGCCGCCATGGACAACGCCAGCGCCTCTGTGAGCGTCGCCGCCTCCTCCTCCTCCTGTCGCGCGCGCAGCAAGGCATCTTCCTCCTCGATGCTCTCCCGGCTCCTCACCGACTCTTCCCTTGCCCCTCCCTTCCTTCCAAGTTCCTCTACTCCGGTCGCCTCCCGCCCGCCCGTCCCAGGGGCCCCGAATCCCGCCAGCCTTTTCCGCGCCCTGTCCGTCTCCTGGGCCCTCGCCCTCGCCCGCATGACCCGCCCCACCCACTCCGAGAAGGGGGGGGCACCATCACCGCCTCTGACCTGCCAAGATGAGGACAAGGGTGTGGAAACGCCGGTGGAAGCCGGGGGCGGATGGAAGAGCAAGCCGAGCACAGAGGCCACCTCTAGGCGGGCGCGCGTGCCGACGGCGGCGCCGGACTCCCCCCCGGACCCGAAAGCGGACAGGGGCGCCGGCGCACTGGGACTTGGAAGGCCAGGGGCGGCGTCTCCGTCCCGGGGCCCGACCACGCAGGCGCTGAGCAGGACCTTGACCACGAGGAGAAGCGCTTGAGCGGAGCCGTCCACCACGGCCCTGGCGACCAGGAGGCCCGCCTGTCGGGCCCAGTCGGCGGCTTCCAGCGGCTCTGCGTGCGCGAGCGCAGAGACCTGCTGGCGCAAGGAGAAGGCAGCGGGTCGTAAGGGCGGTGCGGGGGAAGGCGAGGGCCCGTCGGCTTTCTCCCTCTCCCGCTCTCGGCCCACGCGCTTCCTGTGGCTGCTCCCGCCCTTCTCATTGCTCCCGCTCGACCCGCTGGGCCCCTCCATGGGCCGGGGCGGGGCGATCGGGGAGGCCGACCTGGAGGAAGAGCCACGAGCCAGGAGCGGGTGCGAGAGTAGGGCCCGGGCGAGCGCGGGGGAGGCGCTACGATGCAGGTCCTGCAGCAGCGCCTTGAAGAGGCGGGGGTCGAGGGAGAGCTGGGCGAGACGTGCTTGAGGGCTGGGCACGCGGGGGGGGAGGGGCGAGGAGGGGGGGGCAGTGGCTGGGGGCGCCGGGGGGGAGGGCCCGGGAGTGGA
>SDOX01000047.1:91839-159992 GCA_004565275.1 Nannochloropsis salina CCMP1776
CCTTCCTCCTCCTCCCCCCCCTCCTCGACTTCCTCCTCCTCCTCCTCCTCCTCTTCCTCCTCCTCCTCCCCCTTTTCCTCCTCCTCCTCCTCGCCATATCTCTTTCCCCCCCTTTCCCCGTCCGGTTCTTTCATCGCCCTTGACTCCTGGCCCTTCAGAGGAGGCGTCTCCCCGACCGCCGTGTCCCCGCCCTTAGGGGCCTCCACGGGATCCTGCTTTGGGAGTGGGCGCAAGACCGCGTCCAAGAAGTGCTCCACCACCGCGCTTTCCACCTGCGAACGATCAAGGCCCCTGTCTGTCTTTTCTTCCCTCCTGTCAAGGGGCGCAGGGGCGCTCTGCTGGCCGCCGAGCCGGGGCAGAGTCGGCGCCTCGGAGACGACGAGGCTGGGGGCAGGCAGCGTGGCGAGGTGTTCAAGGGCGAAAGGGGTCAGGAGGCCGTCTCTCTCGTCCGCGAGTCGGGCCAGCTCGTCCTGCGGGTGAGGGGCGTGGTGTGAGTCCGGCAAGGACGATGAGAGAGCTGTGACGTGAGGAGAAGGCCGGGGCCCGCAAGCAAAAGACGGTCTTGCATAATCACCCACCAGGGCCTTGCCGTCTCAGGAGCCCGAGCATCCATGCCGCAGGCAACATAAACCACCCACAATAACAAGAGACAACGCATTGATTCGGATCGAGCAACTCTGCCAAGCACCCGACGGGACTTATGTATGCGTTCTCACGTACCATGATTCTACCAGTCCAATTCTTGTGTGCGAGGCAAGCGTCCACAATCTCATCCAGGACCGGGCCATTCCGACTGCTGCCGCCCCCGTTACTGGTACCATTGCTCGACAACGACATCAACAGTATGTGATCAACCTGTCCATGATTCAGATTAGGAGAACGAGTTGGGCATCGGAGGAGGAAGAGGTGAAAAGAAGCAATGCATGACCGACTTTGGAGCCCAGTCGCCAGGAAGTGCCCGCAACTTCACAAGGGCACCCGCTTCACGTCATCTGCACAACGAGGACACCGTGTGGACACATACTCGTACACATGTTTCAATTCACAGTGCCGGGGGGCGTGATCATAGAGAAAGGAGCCTCCCCGCCAGGTGGAGGGGCCCCTCCTTCTGCGTGAAGCCGCCAAATTTCTGTCCCTCCTGCCAAGTTCGCGAGTCCAACAAGGCGTGCCGCGACGAGGATGGCGAGTGGATTGGTGTTTGCACGCGGGGAGTTGTGCCAACAGCGGTCAGAGTCTCGATTTTACAATGCCGTGGGTGTTGGTATCACACGTCTGGGGAGTCGAGCGGAGCGGATCGGCAAGTGGGTTCTTCCCCTCTCCCGTGCGTGCTCATAACCTTGTGAAGTCTTCGGAAAGGTCCGGGTCATAGGAATCGAGGCCACTTACAATGAATTTTCTATTCACCGTGCTCATTCATGCTTCTTATTATCTCGGATTCCCACTCAGGGGTTGGCTCTGCGGCATGCCTCATCCGCCGGGCGGAGACCGCACGCCTTGTACAGGAAAGGGGCGGTCGACAGTGTTGATAGCCGGCGTCTTGTGTGTAGTGGTCTATGTGGCAATAATCCATCCCTACAGTGTCCCATCATTGGGGTCGGTTGTTGCTCGCCCGCAATACGAGGCTCTAAGGCAAGCTGGCGGGAGCGCCGGCGGCGGGGGCAGGGGGGTTTACACCGACTGCCTCAACACGGACACGCTCTTGCTCACGCCCACCGCGCCAGCACATCACGCCGAAAATGACAGCGTGGCGGGCCCGACGCGTCGAACTCCTCGGCCTATTCCCTTGCTGGCCACCAATCTGGACTACGACACGGAGGGTTTCCTAGGCCGCTTGCTCGACGGGTGGGCGAACGCCTCGGCTCGACACAAGCTGGTGGTTGCCGGGGGCTGCGACCCCAGCATGTTGAAGGCGGTGGAGTACGTACGGAGTCAGTACCCGGACGTGGCTGTCTTCCGGGAGCGGGAGGCGTTGGGTTGTGCTCCGGGCTGGAACCGGGCGTTAGACTACATGCTATACCACGAGGACGTGGAGTGGTGCTTGCTTTTCAACACGGACGTGTATGTACCGCCAGGAGCACTGGATACGCTGGCTAAGGAGGTGTGGGCGGAGTACGACCAGGACCCTCAATTCTGTCGGGGCTTCTTCAACGTGACGGCGGGCCCGGACGCGGTGGTCTTCGCTTTCACCCGCCACGGCCTACAAGCCCTAGGTCGCTTCGACGAGAACATCTACCCCGCTTACTACGAGGACCAGGAGATGGACCTGCGCCATAACCGGTCGCTGGAGTGCACCTCCCCGCCCCGCCGCTTCGTGGCGGCCACCCTGCACCACGGGCGGCTGGGCAGTGCCGAGTACAAGAGCGGTACGTCCGTCCTCCGGGATCACTGGAGGCAGGAGGGGAAGCGGCAGCCCCGGGACTCGCAGCTGCGGAAATGGGAACGGGATCTGAGCAACCGGTTGGACCGGGGTTTCGTGTCCTCCCGCCTCTATGTGAGCGCGAAGTGGGGCTGCGACGCCGAACAGGAGCGATGTCTGTTCGCCCATCCCTTCAACAACCCGCAGCACCCGTTGTCGTACTGGCGCCTGGACTGGGCACGGCGCGAGTGCATTCTCAGGCAAGAGCGCCGGGTGCGTGCGTGCCGGTACATGCTGGAAGAGCCCGCGGGGTCCCCGTTCCCCTACCCGGAGGCCCTGGTCGAGGACAGGGGCGGGAGACGGACAGGCTTGCGGGGCTTCTGGAGGTGAGGGGGGGACGCGAGTCGGTGGAGGGCGTGACTGATGTTCGACGGGGAAGGGGGCCCCAGCGCGGGAGGGGGGGAGAGAGACAGGCGAGTATGGAGTAGGTGGGATGGGCGGGATGTCTACTTAACCCGGAGAAAGCACTGCATAGGAGACCTATGCCGGCAAATGAAACGAGTAGGGTCGTTGCGACGTTGAGGCATGTGTAAAATGTGATCAGTGGTAGAAAATTAACAAAAAGTGCATATCACTGGCCTGGCCGCGAGTCTGTGGTCTCCGAACCCTTTTATTTCCGATCCTCGAATGCCCTTTTGCTCGGTCCACACGCCATCGCATTTTCCCGCAAGGCTCTTTCATTCCATGCGTTTTCCCTCCAAATCTTCCCCCGCACTTCTCCATCTGCCCGGCCCAAACCTCCTGCCCTCGAGCTTAGTAAGGTACACAGGTCTGTGGTCGTCTTCCCCTGCGCGTCCCGATCTTTGCCTCCCTCCTCCAGCGCCTGCCGGTCAAACAAACGCCAGGGATGAAGAAGCGTGCGCACAAGAGCATGCCCTACCGGCAAATTAATCACATGGTAAGCTGGCAAAATGATCCCCTACCTTTCCCTGTTCCCTTGCCGTCTCAACTTCTTCCCTCTCTACTGAAACAAGGAGCACCGCCATGTACGTCGACGAGCCCTTCTAAATTCCGCCTGTCGCGCATCGCTAGCTGCGCTCTATCTCCAATTTCTTTCACTGTCAACACTGCTATCCCTGACCACGCTCTGTTCCGCCTCTTGTTCTCCGTGTCGATTGATACGGCTCTATACACTGCCCCGTGTTGCTCGTCGCAATTCCTGTCTCCCCCGCGCGCCATTCCCAGCCCTCTTTCCCGCCTTACATGCCCACGCTGTCCGGTATGGGCACTTTGCCGCCCACCAGGATCTGTCGTGTAGCGTAGAAGAGGTTGACGATCGAGGGTTTCTCCGAGAGGTCGTTCCGTATCACTGTGGGAGGGCGCCAGGAAAGAGGATGGTGAGAAAGAGCTAGAGGAGGTCCTCGTGGCCACGAGGCAAGCGACCAGGACAAGGCATTCGGCAACCGTAACGATCCCCCCTTCATCCCTCCCCCGGCACGCACCTTTCTCGATCAGGTGCTCGTAGATCAGGCCCCGCGCGTTGACCCGGTAGACGGAGACGGCGTCGAAGTAGAGGCTGTCTGAGAGCGTGTCTACGCGAATCTGGAATCGCACTTCGATGCTCTGCCTGGCGGGGCACCAGCGAATGTTCAGGACCTCCACCAGCGGAGGCATGGGCATGAAGATCCTTGCCAGGCGCAGGGAGAAGTAGACCATCTGGTACATGAACTTGCCCGAGGCGTAGATGCGGGCGTGATCGCGCAGCCGCACGTCCTCCGTGTAGATGCTCAGGTCGGGCTCCCTCTCGAACAGAAGGGGCACATCCACACGCAGATGATCCAGGGCCTTGCCAAGATTGATCGTGAAGTTATCGTTCCGGTTGGGCTCCGGACCGTCCCCTTGCACCTGCGGGGAGGGGGGGGGCTGCTCGGTCATGGAGGGGAAGGCCTGACGGACCTCCCAGCGGGCGGCCCATGTCCCGCCCGGCTCAACCCTTTCATCTTCCCGCATAAGCGCCTTCCGTCCACCGTCTCCCAGAGTGACTGACGCCGAGGGAGGATCAACGTCCTCCTCCGCTCTTCTCCTGGTCCGTGACCACCGCCGGCCCTCCTCGCTCGGGTCTTCCTCGTCCTCCCCGTCCTCGACCCATGTCTCCCCCCCTTTCCTTCCACACAAAGGCCCCAGCTCCGAGTCCAAATGGAAGAAGCCGCTTTCCCCTTGACCTTCGCTGCAGCCACCGGCGCAGGCCAACAGCCCCGTTTCTGCCAGCGAGGGTTGAGTGATCTCCCCTGCCAAGGCGGAGGATACGACCCTGGGGGCTGCCCTCTGATAGAGGATAAAGGGGAAGGTGGTAGGAGTGGACGCTTGGCCCATGGAGGGGAAAAGAGAGCGCGAAGAGGCGGAGGAGGAGGAGAAGGAGAGGTCGGGGAGCCCCCACTGGGAGGGTGCAGGGACCAGGTGCTCCACCGCCGGCCCTACGACACCTTCGGAGGAAGACCGCAGCCACTTGCCGCCTGTGCCCACCACTCCGGACCTGCTCGCTCTGCCCCCTCTCCATAAAGTCGACGGGCGTCCCTCGCGCCGACCGATTTTCTCGCTGCCGAGTGCTGGTACCCGTCCCACCCCTGCTACCCCGCCATCCCTCCCTGCATGAGCCGCGCTGCTTCCCGCAGTGTTCGATGGGCGCATGAAATGA
The DNA here is from genome assembly GCA_004565275.1 of Nannochloropsis salina CCMP1776. Classification (NCBI taxonomy): domain Eukaryota; class Eustigmatophyceae; order Eustigmatales; family Monodopsidaceae; genus Microchloropsis; species Microchloropsis salina. The sequence continues at coordinate 96,891 of SDOX01000047.1, forward strand.
AATCCCTCCGTTTGTCTGGCCGTCAAGAGCATCACCAGGGCCAGCATGCCCTTCCCTGTTCCTGACACCATTTGTGACGTGGAGCACTCATGTCTCATGCCTTCACTGCCTTTCTCCCCCGCATCCTCGACGCCACTCCACTCCTGCTGGGCTTCATCTATTCTTCCTTTCCTACGTCGTGACCTGTGTAAGGCCATTTAAGGCTGATATGCTGCTTGTCGATAGAAATTTCGTGGAAATTCGTGAGTATCAGAACGGGAGAGGAGGCGAGGAACACGGTGTCACAAAACGACCTTCTGAGTCACCCGCACATAAACCTCAACCGTGTCTACTGCTGTCCGAAGTATGCGTGTGAATGAAAGAAGGATGGCATATGGACGGAGCACTGCCATTAAGATGCAGTGAGTAAAATGAAGTGCACTAACACTCCCACCGCGCGATCTGACCGAGGCGTCAGAGAGCAAATGTTTCAGGATTCAGGCGGAGACCCCTCACACCAAAGAGGCTTCTAGGCCACCACCCGCCATCCCACTCGTCCCCCGGGCTGTCACATGGAACGAATTACAGTCTGCGAAGGCCGCGGCGCAGGGGAGCCTTCCTTACAAGTGCATACGGCCTGTGAGGTGGCGGCTTGAAGGGATGGCGAGCCTCTCGGAAACGTTCTGGGTGGCCGGGCTTGTCAACCTGCTCGACGCTCGCACATAAGTTTCCCGCGGCCGCACTTAGCAAGTCGTGAGTCGCTTCTCATGAGGGCATCCTTTGTGGTAACATCGCGTCGGATTTTTATACGGTATTCCAAGCGTTATAAAAAGAAAAAATTTAAAAATGCGTCGTGGGGTATTTAGTACGCTCTATCTCCTTCACAGGTAGAGGAAGATGAAGAAGGGATGAAAATAAAAAAAAACATGAGTTGTAACTTCTTTTTTTATCACAGTACCAAACATGTCGTGGCCTCAACCCTGGGGGCAGTTGGTTGTCAATCCTGGAGACAATTGCACGTAGGCGCACCTCCACTGATATGTCAAACCCAGACCCTATGCCGCCTACGCCTTTCCCGTTGAGCAGCGGGCGCACGTGGCATGCCGCTGCTGGGGCTGCCGCTGCTGCTGCCTCTGCCGCAGCTGTTGCTAACCCGCTTGTATCAGCCAGGGAAGGGAAGGCTGGCGAGGATTCGGGACCTGGGTTGGTAGTCCATCACATTGTTCTGAGTGAATTCGACATCGTCACTGGCTCGACTGTCCGGTGCCAGTATCCTCGACCTGTGCCAGGCGAGTCGCCGGACAGCCTGGCGGAGAAGATGCTGCCGGAGGGAGCACACAGCCACGCAGAGAATGAAACCTGGTTCTTTTTCAACCGAGGGTCTTTGACCTGGGACGAGCAGGAGGCGGCAGAGGAGGTGGGGCACACGACGGAGGACAGGGCCGGAGAACAAAACGGCCGTGTGGACGGGGAAAGCATGAACATTGTTTCGCCAGCTCCGCCGTTCCTTTACGGCTACAGCATTGTCAAGACCCAACGCGATCCCCATGCACGTCGGGGGGCTTGGGTGAAGGCGCTGGCATTGGTCTCCCCGCTGCCCATTTTGGAGGCCCTCCGCCCGGCCATGGCCCTGGCTCTGGATGAATGCTTCTCTCAGGAGTTTCGCCCTGCACCAGTACCCGCGCGACCACCCGAAGCGCCCCCCCCCCCCCTCTCTCCCTCTTCCGGAGGCGAAGACGCCCTCCTCCAGGTCATGCGCCGCCTCTTTCACCGACTCAACGCCCTCGACCTCCGGCAAATCCCGCGTCCCACCCTGCTCGAGCGCCAGCTCATGCGTCGGGGAGTCTGCACACCCGTCGTCCCCGCAGCAGGTTCCACTTGGCCCGACTCGGTCTACCACCCCTCTCACCCGGCCTGGAGGAGGCAGGTCTCCTTGCCTTGGGCGGACCTTCCTCAGGGGCTTCAGGCGGTGGGAGGGGCCCGGGAGGAGGAGACAGGCCGGACGAGCCCTGCACCGACCCACCCTCAGCCCCACCCTCCGCGGCCCCCCGAGCCCGCCACCCTCTCCCTCGCCTTCTCTCTTCCCCGCTATTCGGACGAGGCCGGTCGCCCCTCCCTTGCCTGGCTGCTCCGGCGCTTTCCCGACGACCTGATGCGGATCTACCAGGCCCTCCTTCTGGGGAATCGCCTCCTCTTCCTGACCGTCTCGGAGCCAGCCGCCTCCGCCTGCCGCGCCGTCCTCTCCTCCCTCCTCCTGCTTTCCCCCCCCTTCCTCGGCCTACTCCGCCGGGCCTTCCCCTACGTCAGCCTGGCCGACCTGAGCTTCCTCCAGCTCCCTTCGCCTCCCACCGCTCACTCTGTCAGCGACAAGGGGGCTCTCGGCCTGGCGCGGGGGTATGTGGCGGGCGCCACCAACCCCGTGTTCGCCAGGCGCGAGGAGTGGTGGGACCTCCTGTGCGACCTGGACCGCGGCCGCTGCTTCCTGCCGGGGGAGGCACGAGGAGGGGAGGGAGAGGGTGACGGAGGCACGTTGGGAGGGAGGGGGGCAGGACGGGAGGGGGGTAAAGGCGGAGTGTGCGAGTATTTGGAGGGAGAGCTGCTGTCGGGGGAACTCGATGCCGCCTTTTCGGCGCACTTGCGAGCGACCATGGCGGCAGCGTATAGCGCGGCATTGCGGATGCCTTCAGGAAGCAGAGAGGTGGAGGGAGGAGGAGGAGCAAGGGAAGGGGCAGGGAGGGATGGAGGGGGGCTAGAGGAGTACCTCCGGGTCGCTTTTACCGCGCACACCCAGGCACTCGTGGTGCTGGCGGAGGAGGGGGGGTCGCTAGCGCTCACCAAGCGGTCGCGAGAAGTGGTGGGGCGGATGGCGATGGCTCAGAGCCACCGGGTGCAGAGGATGCGGCAGTGGATGGCGGAGGCGATCCGGGGAAAAGTCAAGGTAAGGGGGCGGGACGGGAAAGGGAGGGAAGTCGGCCGCAGGAGGATTCGGCACACGCCCGCCCCAGCCTCTCCCCTTCTCACGTACTCAGCTTCCACCCCTCGCTGCAACAGCTCGTGATGGACCCCTGGGTCGGGCTGGCCTCCCTCCGCGTCCCTCTTGCCGCCCTGCGGTCCCACTGCCACCTTTTGGAGCTGGCCCCGTCCCTCTCCGAGACCGAGGTCGAGGGCATCCTCAGCGACCTGAATCAAGCCCTGCAGGACCCCTCGGCCGCCCTCGCCTTCCTCGCCGCTACTCCCGAGCATAGCCACTACGATAAGCGGGTGGTGGGAGGGGCGGGAGCCTTCCACGTGGTGGGCGCTGCCTTATTCCACCCCTCTCAGAACTGCAGGTTTTATGCCTGTCTCATCTTGCATAGATTGGAGCTGTGCCCAGCCTCAAGGCCGGTCATGGAGTCTCTGAACGGGATGGTGCGTCTGGCCTACCGGCGAGTTTGGCGGGAGATGACATCTGGGTGAAAGAGGGGTGTGGGAAGAGGGCGGGGCGTGGAGGAGGGTGTGGTGAAACCCTGTTTGCGTAGGCCTGCAGGCATTAGAAGCCAGCGGCAGTCGGGGTGATCGATCCCGGGCCAGCCTCGTAGGGGTACGGGGGGGCTTAATGCTTGGGATGGGTTTTGGAAAACAATGGAGCGCACTCGTCCTAATGCAATCCTCTCATATGTGCCTTGTACAGAAAGTAAAGTAAATTGCAGGCCAACATCGCGTTGTCGCCTTCAATTTTTATTTTAGATGTGTGACATGAAACGATGATGGGAAAATGGAGCTATTCCCCATCAAAATATGCACCCATAAATCGATTTGCCATTTCATATAGAGAGAAAAGGCTCCACATCGAGTTCTGAACACCCAGAAAAGACCTTCCCCTTCCTGTATGCAATCATCCTTTCCTGCGCTCCACTCCAGAGAGTTTCCCTTTCATCATTCCCTTACGAGACAAACAAGCCCCGCCGCACCGCCGAGGTCAGAGCCTCTACCAGGCAGGCCCTGTCCCCCGCGTCCTGCAAGTCCAGCTTGGCAAAGCCTCCGCCCAAGATCCCTTCCACGTAGTTGACGGCGGCTCGGTTGGACTGTACGGTCGCCGAGACTGCTTGCTGCAGCAGCTCTCTTCGGCCGGGGTCTGTCTCTGCGTGCAAGGCATCCTGGAGGAGGATCATGACCTGGCTCATATGGGTATCGGGGCTCGGGGGAGGACACGGGTGGAAAGAGGAAGAGCAGGGCGGCGCCGAAAGGGCCAGAGCGGGATGTGAGGTGGAGGAGGACGAGGAGGGGATGGCCGGGCCTTGCGAGGTGTCGGAGGCAAGCACGGGCCTATTGGGTGCCTCAGCCAACCTGCGAGCCGCCAACTCCTCCCAGGAGCCTCCTTTCTGCTGTACCAACTTGGCGCGCCTCAGGGCCTGCCGGAGGTCGGAGTCCGGTTGATATTTAGCCGCCTCTCTTTTCAGCCCCGCGGTGAGGCGTCGGTGGAGCTTCTGGCGATTGATGTGCGCGAGGGACGGAGAGTAAGCCGCTGGGTCCCGGACACGGAGGACGGCGATGATATGGGCGAGAATGTCGTCCACATTAACCTCCTCCTTGCGAAACGAAGCGCAAAAATTGCCGATAACTTTCTTTTCAAATTTTAGGTCCCAGTGTGGCGGGGCAACGAAGGAGCGCTCTTGAGCCCGGCGTGCGCTGTACCAGCGATTTTTGATAGAATTCTCCGGCCTGAGATATTGAAAAATCATGTGAGTCTGGAAAGTGACGGATCTTTCTTTGGGGGGGAACAGTCATGCATACTACCATGCCAAGTCGCCAGGAATTGATGATGATCCCCCTCTACCCAGACCTTGAGGAGCACACGTACCTTCCTGGAAGAAGCTTGGCTATTTTCGCCCAGGCGTTCCCGTAAAGCCTGCGGCCTTCGGCAAGGACCTTGTCCTCTTCCTCCGTCCAGTAGTGCTTGCTGATGGCCGGGTCCAAGTGGTTCAACCACCGGTCTCGGCACTGCTTCCCTAGCCTCCCTTCTAAGCGGAGGGCGATCTCTTTCCACTCGGTCACCCCGTTCTGCCGGCATACGACTATGATATCGTCCTCTTCCTGTGTCCAGGGCCCTTTGACCAGGCCTGGACGCAAAACTTTTTGCCACCGATGCGAGCATTGGATAGCCGAGCGTTGCGAGTGCAGAAACTGCGTCGATATTGTGTCCCAGTTGCACTCTCCAACCGCTGTAACTCCCTTTCGAAGTTGCTCGTCTTCTTTGCTTGTCCATTTTCCGCCAAGCTTTAAGGCAGTGGGGTGAATGGACTTAAGATCCGCTGATTTAGTCTCCATGTCGCTCCCCGACCCCGGGCCCATGCTCTCACTGGTGCTGCAGAGCCCAGCCTTCACGTTGTTGCTGTCACTGTTATTGCTGCTGCTGCTATTTAGACTGCTGGCACTAGTTGTACTTGCCATACTCATTTCTCGCTTGAGCGTCGCCGCCGGGCAGAGGGTCGCAGTCGAAGATGCGGGAGGTCTGTGCGCCGCGGGCCATTTGCTCTGCCTATCACCAGCCCCAGAGGGAGCAGGGCGGAGCGACTCTTCATTCAGCTTGCGCGGAGTGAGCTAGTAAATGTAATCAAGGAAAGAGTATAGGTATTAAATGATGAGGAAAGGGCTCCAGAATTGGCGCAGGAAGATAACTTATGAATAAAAGGTGCTCTACTCGTTGGACTTTGTGAGCTTAAGCAACAGCGTGCGAACACAGGATACGTCGTGGGACAGAGATGCTAGTGAAGTCGCTGAGCGAAGAAACAAACAATTCACTTGAAATTATACGATGGAAGTCTTTCTCTTGGTGAGGAATGTACAACGGAATTGCGATGAGGCTCGCCGTCGATGAACAAAGAAAAAGTTACATTTCATCTAAGTACTTACCATTCTAAGGGAGGATAGCATGTTGGCTGCATCCATTTCTTTTTCCATGCGACTGTCGCAGCTGCTGTCTGAAAGGTAGTCGTCTTCATCGTTCATTGAGACTATAATGGAGGACGCTGACGAAGCTTTGGTAGTAGAAGTGGAGTCGCACATGGAAGGCCGCACCTTATGATAAAAACAGATTTGCCACAAACGCCGTGGTTGCAGATTTGTACATGAGTTCAAAAAAAGTGTAGTTTACAAAATGGATATGTGGACGCATCTAGCCCTACAGACAGGTAAGATCGCCTCTTGCACCGTACAAAACCGCACACCAAGATAAGAATATAGCGGCTCAAAGAAAGTTGTGCAGCTTTCAGACGATGTTCCACCGACGAAACTCACTATCAAACAACTCAATGCCCTTTATAAAATTGAATGTCCACAGAGTAGATAGCAGAATACACAAAGCATAAAACGCGCAACGATCTTACCAGCGCGTGGAAGCGTTGTCGTTTCTCCTTACTTCGGGTGCCGATTCGTTTTCAAATTGAAATATGAAACGCATCTTCAAATTTCTGGTCGCCCGCGAGTCAAAGCTCAGCCAACAAAAAGAGCTCTTCATCGCCTTCGAACCGTAGCACAGCTAACAAAAGTTACATTAACGTCTACCGTACAATATGCTATGGAACATAATCAAAATAATTGTGTGATTGTGCAGGTTTCATAATCAATAACGAGGGCGGAAAGAAGCATTACTGTTCTCGTTCAAATGTGAACCCCTTCAGGAGTCCCTATTGCCACAGTCAGAGGCACGAAACGGTCGGACTTTACGTACACAGAGTACATGTTTCGTTCTGAGCTGTAAGGTATGAACTTAAATCACCTCAATTCATTGAGGTCTTGACGACAGATAGATGCTGCTCTTAAGTCTTGACTGAGTGTGTATTTTATCGTCTGATGGAGGGGAAGGAACACCGATCTGTCTGTTCAACTACTACCAGACTCCAACGTACAACCTCTTTTGCGTCGAAATATCGAGGAAAAAGTTAGATTTTTAAGTTTTCAGAATGATCATGCTATCAAAGAAAAAGCCCAGGCTTTCATCTTTGGGTTCTCGGACCATGTGTTATTCTCTCCTGATGTAATTCCTGCAGCAAAGTACTCCAATTAACCCAGCCATGCGTCCCAAAAAGATGTTCTAATCCTCTTGCAAGGTTTGTTGCTTTATATGTAATGAAGTCAAAGACTTTAGTCGCAGGTGAATGCATGGTCATCTTTAAATTACCGTAAATAGATATTATGTCTCGCCATAACATGTACCATAGGTCCGCGATCCAACAAAAATGTTGAAGCCGAAAGTCACTTCGAGTAAGCATGATTGACATAGATCTCAAACGAATTGAATACCTTCCTTCGAAGGTTATATGCGCGCTTTGAATATTTTTTACCTGGATACAATATACGTCGGCCGTGGTACGTCCATGAAAATTTTCACTATACGTCCCGTATCCTCGAATAAAGGAGATCCAATAAGGAGGGGTCAATCCCCAACAAGAATTCACCTGCTAAGCTTAGTCGAACAAACCCTAAGACATCACTCCGCTTTTCTGAATCGTCACTCTGGTGGGGCACGTCGTTCCCCTCTTCTGACCGAAACTACATTTAAATGAAATGAAAAAGCATATCCTGCTCATTATATTCGTAAAATATATCTTACATATATATCTAATTGGCTATAAATTTTGAAGAAGGAAAGATTTTTTGAGCGCAATTCAAACGAATTTCAAGGAAGTTAATCACAAATTCATATTTTAAAAAAGGAACAAAAGAGCATATGGTAGAAAAAGAGGGAGCAATTTTCGTCAGGAAAAGGAGAAAAGGGTATCGATGAATCACGTCAACATCTTGGGACAAGCTGAAAGTGTGTATAGTATGCTACGGCGACTTCCGATAACGGAGAAAGGATTGTCTTGGGAGCGGACGCTTGATCCACCTAATATACGCACTGTCCTCTGATTGAGGTCTGGGGTAACTCTCCTTCCCATCCCGTGGTGCCTGGGCGGAGACTTGACTGCCACAGGGTCAGCGGCAACCGCGAAATGCATATCCTGTGTAATATTTTTGAAGTCATCGCATCGTGAAATTGGCTCTTCTGCCACGGAAGTAAACATGCAGGTTTGGAGCCGGGGCGTTTTATCACCTCCTCTCTCCGCCCGGGCGCGATAGCCACATACCCCGCCAAGTTGACGAGCATTCATGCAAGCAAAAAAAGAAAAGAATTCATACAAACGTTCAAGAAGGTGGCGGACGCTTTGGGCTATTGCCAATAAGTTTTGCCAAAATTCGGCTCCTGTGTTTGTTTAGGGTTTTAAGGTGGTCGCCGTGTACTAGTACGGGCTGAACGCAAAGCAAAGGAATTGACCGTGCTATGTACCTGATCATCACATATTAAACCGTGGCAGAACGCGTTTCCGACAATATTTAGCTTTATCCACAGACTCACACTCTGAATTATCCGCCAGACACAAAAATCAGATGCACGAATTAAAGAGAAGTACGCCTCGGGTGTGCGATCTCTGACGAGCTTTGTCTTGAAGACACAGGAAGAGACCTCTTCGCCCTATGATAAGTAGAACTGGGCGAGGTTTTGAGGGGGGATGGTGTGACTCGTGGCCGTGATGAAGAGATACGCTACAAATTTATGAAGCACTGAATCCGAACGCTTCGCTCCACATTTTGTATGGCCTCCAGGCCCGGTCGGTCCCTTTCCAATCTCCTCCTCAATCGTTTTCCATCTCGATACTCAGGACGCCTGATCATCCTCCCTAAGAAAACCTGGCATGTTTGGAACCAGGACAACCGGGAACGCGTGCTGCGGGACGAGCGCTTGCACCGTGAGGAGGAAGCAAAGCAGGCGGAGAAGCAGAGGTGAGGGCTGATTGGGAGCTTGCTGATGGCGCAGTTGTTAGGATTAGGAGTGTCTTAGTGGTCCTGGAAGGCGTAGCATATCTCCTTAGGAGATGTTTGAGCCTGGTATCGGAAGAGAAAATAACGCGAGTGCGCGATGTTGTTTACCTCTCAGAGATGTGGCCCGCCAGGACCGGCTCGAGATGTTGCGAGCACGCAAGCGCCAGAGAGACGAAGGAGAGGATGCCGACGTCTCGCACTTTGAAGCGACCTCGGCATCTGAGATGGGAGGGGGTGGGGTGGGCGCCTTGGCGCTAGGAGCTTCACGAGGGCTGGACAATGAGGGGCTGTGCATCCCGGCTGCCAAGTCCGGCTACGTGGAGGGCGCGAACCACCAAGGACATGTGCACCTCTTCGGGCAAGTGGCGGAACACTTAGGTGGGTGGGATTCGCCATTAGGGGCCTGGGAGGCGGGAGGCGAGGGCCTGGGAGAGTCGGCGGGCGAGCAGGAAGGCGCCCCTTGGGCCCCGCCATGCCACCACGCTGACCGTCACGTCTGCCCTCCTTCCTACACACGTAGCCAAGCAAGCGGGCAATAAGGACTACGTGCGGGAGCGTGCCGCACAGGAGCTCCGGAAGAAGCGGGCGGAGGGCGTGGCCCCCTGGGGCTTCGACGACGTGAAGCCGGCGCGGCAGTGGTACGAGCAGGGCGAGCCTGCGGGCCAGGGGCAGGGACCTCGCGGCCCCTCCGCTCCTGACGAAGGGGGTAAGCAAGGCGAGGGGGGAAGGGACGAGAAGGCGGAGCGGCGACGGCGACGGTCGGAGCGAGACAGGCTCTCGGCCGATCCCGTGTCCGCCTTCCTGAAGACGCCGGGAAGCGCGCGAGCCCTACCGAGCCCCGGGGCCCGCCCCTCCCGCTTCAGTCCGTCGTATCAATCGCTTCGGATGGCCGTCACCGCAGGCAAGCAGGAGGGGCGAGGGGCGAAGCCTGACGTTGACAAGGTGTCCTTCCCCTCGGCCTCCTTGATCTCGTCCTCCCTTTCCTCTGGAGACGAGAGGAAGGCCAGTGGTAGAGGCGAGGCAGGGAGGAGAGAGAAGAGACAGGTCCGAGGCAAGAAGGAGTCGGCGGCCAAGGACAGGAAATCCAAGAAAGCGTGGAAGGAAAGGAAGAGAGAGAAGAAAAGAAAGGAGAAGAGAAGCTCGAAAGAGGAGAAAAGGCAGCCCGAAAATTGTGCTCTTGAAGAGAAGAAGGACTCTCGACTGGCTCGCTCCCGCGGTGACGAGGGACCTCAAGTGTCTGGACAGGCGTCTTCTACACCTTCCTACTCTTCGGAGCTGCACCTTCTTCGGCAACGCCGCCTGGAAAGGGAACGAGAGGAGCACTGCAAGGCCGTGCAGCTGCTTGCGGCGCGTCAGCGTGCGGGTCTGTCCTACCCGACAGCCGCCTCACCGTGGCTCGATCAGCCCGACGTGGAGATGGACGACAGAAAACGGGAGTACAACAGTCGTTTTTACTCACGCTGAGAGGTGAGAGGCAAACAAAGATTGCAACATAAATGAGACAAAGAAAATAATTTTGAATAGCTTATATCGGCAAGATAATTGCGTCAATGCAGCCATAATCGAGATATAATGCGACACCATACATCTCTGTCATGCAATTTTTGCTTTGAAAACGATGCTTTATAGATGGAAACTGTAGCACTGCCCTTCTCCCCCTCCTATGCTCCCAGCTCGTATTCATTTTCACCATCAACACTTGAGAGACTTCCTACATGCCAGCGTTTATGCAGTTACACGCCTTGTCTTCCGAGTACTAACTCACAGAAAGCAGCCCAAGGCTGGGGACCGTTCCTTGAAGGCGGCCCGCACACAATCTAGTTCTTCGACCGCCAATCCATTCATATACAAGTAGCAATGTCGCATGCTCCTCCAGGGTACCTGTGTTGATCTTCCCTGACAAGGGCGGTGCTACTCTCCATCTACCTTTACGGCCCTTTTCCGATCACAAAAACCTAGCAATACCCATGCTGCTTCCATGGTCACAAGATTCAGCGCTGAGTTGAAGGAGCCTAAACTTTGCAGACGCCTGTATAAATCAACCACCTTTGGTAAAGGTCGGAAACTATGGTCTGAGAAGTGATTAGACCCGTGTAACGGAGCTCGAGATCGGGCAGCACGTCCTCAGCCACAGCTGACGCAATACCTGTTGGCCCCGCGTCCCCTACCCCGTCGCGCTGAGTCAAAAGGATGTCAAGCGGGGACAGGAACCCTTTCGGAAACCTCCGCATGGCACTTCAAGTCCTTCCCACTCGAGCCTGCAGGGCACCACCCATAGGTTGGCCAAGCAGGCAGTAGTGGCTCCGCAGGATCACCCTTACCAGGGCACACATCATCTATCATTATTCACCATTTTCTACCACACTACTTTATCCTCGCGTGTTCCGAACCAACGCCTCTTTCCTGGACCCCGCATCTACCGGTCAAGCCATAATACCTTGCGGCGCATCAGCCCCCGCACTAAGAGGATCGCTTGCTCTCTTCCCAACGCGTTCCTCCCTGAGCAAGCAACAGCAATTTTGCGCTGTTGTCTACTCACTTCTCATCCCATTCCCTCTGCGAGGATAGTGCAGTCACGGCGGTTAGGCGAATTTTGAGAGGGCGCTTCGGAATTGGTTATCGCCCACATCGGCATTGGTTATCGCCCACATCCATCTCCCTCAACGGCGGACAGCCCGCCGCGAGGGTAGACCCTGCCGCGCCTCTCTGTAGGGTCGAATCCGTGTCCATGGGGCGCTGCCCCCTGCTCTACAGCCTCTGATTCCTGCACCAGACGGGCCGACGTGGGCGCGTCAGAGGAGTCCGTGGAGCAATGCCCCACTCCCGTGCCATCTTTCCCTTTTTCCTCGTCCTATCCCAATCAGTTCTCCTCTTTCATCCTGCTTTCAACCATGCTCCATCCTAGAACGCGACCAACGCGAAACATGGCCGCCGCGACCTAGTCCAACCATTGCAGTCCTTCCAGTATGGGCCATACGACGCACATGATGGCCCCAAGGGTATTCCTCCGACCCCAATCCCAATAACTTGGATCAGCCAAAAGTCTGGCCTATAAATTGTACTGTAGCGTGTGTCGAAAGGATTGTGATGGAAGGGTACGAGAAGATGTCGTGCTTGCAGGATTACCGACTTGTGAATATATTTGTTGGAAACATGTTAATTACAATAATAATGCAAAAATTTTGGAACAAGGGTGAGACATCGATATCTCCTCAGCCCTCGATGACTTACCACGTATAAAGGAGGCCAATGGTGCTTTAATCCGGAGCCATCGGAAATAAAAGAAGAGGAAGCGGTAAACCGACGGGAAATCAGGAAAAGTAGACTACGCCATGAACGGACATGTCTCCTCATTCACGTCCTCTTTACCGCAAAATCTGTGTCTCCTTATCTGAAAGACATAGACGTAATTTCAAACCAATAAAGTGATCTTATGAGGCAGAGTTACTTTAGAAATTTGAAGAGAAAGAAGAATCCAAAGGTAGGAAGTTCCGATTGTAGAAGAGATTGCCTTACTTATTGGAGCACACGCTACGCAATTTGTCGACCTCTGAATCATCAAAGGACAGGAGGAAAATATCAATTTTCAGAGTAGAGGGCTTCAGAGTCGGGTGAATGCAAGATGTGGGCGCAGGGTAAGATGCAAGAAATGTCAAGGTATAGATGTTTCAAGAAGTTGGCGACCGGAGCGACACGTACAACACTGTGCGATAGAGTCTACGTTCCTGACTTTTTCACAGGCACCAGCCTTTGAATTAAGACACTTCCCGTCTCCGCTTCGATACCAAATGTCGTACATTACATGAAAAATGGACGGCCTCTTTTCTATCTGACTTTCTACAGAACGGAAGCACAAGATTCCGTTTCAGCCAATCTCAAGAACTGCGCAATACACTATTAATTTGTTGGCGTTCACGAGCTTTTGGCCTACCCACGTGCAAGGTTTGAATGCCTTGTAAATTTACAGTATTTGCTGCATGACTGTATCATATATCCAACAGACTTCTTCGTCTCGGAATTCGTCTTTGTTTGGTATGCTTTGTCTGGGGAAATAACACCGTGTTTCCGAGTCGATGCCGGTCGAAAGCCAGCACGCGTAACTGCACAAGTGCGTGGAGACGTAAAACATAACCGGAACGAATGGAAAGACGCTCTCCTCCAATTTCCAGGCGGAAGTATTCGGCATGTCTTCAGAATAAAAAGGAACGTAGCTCCCCATCATAGCGTACTTGTATCTGGCAGATGAATCGCCAGTGCCTAAACTCGGACAGCCATGAAAAGGCCCGCTGTGTTTCATATTGTGGATGATCACAAGCACATTTGAGACTCTATCATCATTTCTGACGCATATCTCTCACTTACCAAGTCGCCTGCGGGATAAGGTCGCCTACACGGTACAAGTGGCCATCTTGGCCCCTGCCAAGGTAAAATACGTTTCGGAGGTTCACTTTGGCTCTAATCGCAGTCATTAAGCCATCATCAGCCATCATGACGCTAGCGAAGGCCACCGCATCCACAGTAATCTCTGGGTATCGATCGGCAATGGTGTAAGCGATGAGATGGGACAAGGCCCCGCCTAAGCTGTGCCCCGTGACGAACACGTGCGACGGTCGCAGGCGTGCCACTTCCGCCATGATGTCCTGGACGATCAGCGTGTACGCACGGTAAATGCCTTGGTGGACGCGCCCGGGGAAGTCATTGCGTGCTTGGCCTTCTGCGAAGTTGTACTGTTGGAAAGGGGGCTCATACATTAAGGCATCGGCCTGAGCTTCATAGATTGAAAGCAGCGAAATAAATTTGTATCGACTAAGTGATACGGAATTGCATGGCGTACCAACTACCGGTACACACCTGGAAATCAAAGCTCCACTCCTCAGCAGACATGGTACCTCGAATCACCACAAGCATCGCTTCGCGGCTCCAGTGCATCATGGTCTCTGCAAGTGGCGTATCCGCGAAAGCTGCTGAGAAAGTACTGGGATCCGTTTCTTGTATAAAAAGCAAGCGCTGTTCGCTCCAGCCGGGGGGCACGGGAGGCAACCGAGCGGCCTTCCCCAGGTCTGCTACCCGGTACGCATACTTATACAGATTGCTGACGTGTCGGAAAAGCCAGTAGAAAGTTCCACGTTCGTGCTCGATCAGAGCTTTTGGGACTTCGAAAGGCGGATCCGGGCGAAGGTCGGTCAAAACCTGGGGCCAGTCCCCCGACGGGTTGGCGGGCATTTTCGAGGAGAAGACGGTGGAGAAATTGCCCGGATATTGAGTTAAGATAGCGCGCGACGCCTGCATGAAACGACAACCCCAGTAAGCACTCACGAGCTTGTCATAAAACGGACATGCCGCGTAGTATGGCCGCTGTTCATTGGGGTTAGTTTCTTGATGCTTCCGTGTCTCCAAGAAAGCATCCTCTTGAATGGAAAGAATGGCAGCTTCGTCCAAGTATGGTAGATCCAGCTCATTATGCGCATCACCTGCGACTATTTCATCATTCACGACGCCAGAATATATACCTTTTCTCGGTACACCAGCTCGGAAAGTCGGGACGCTGGGTCCATTCGTGATGGACGTTGCGTCGCCTTGAGCCAGGTGTCCAGTCGAAGACACGTCCGCGGCAGTCATCTCGACCGTCTGGAACCCTTTCGTATACTCCACACATCCAAAAACCAAGAGAAGTACGACGAATTGTGACAAAACTAGGCGACCGAAGGCGGGGAGGGCCGGGAATGGGCCGGAGGAGGGCATTCCCAATATCGTCCGCGGGCCGCGGTCCTGACGTCCTCGCTCCTCGCGTGGAGGCTCAGGGGAACCGGCGACAGCTTAACGGCTGTCATAAATAAGGAGTGAGGAAGTCATGAGTGGATCGTCATACACGCAAAGGTTTATCGGGAGGCTCTCTGTCCGTCGTTAAGAGTGCGAAGGCTGGGACGCTTGGCAGGGGCGGATCCAGCGGCTCGGGCTCTAGGAACGGGCAACGCTGGCCTGCTCGCCAGAGACGACGTGACCGCGGGAAAAAGCGAGGGAAAAAGTTGGCACGAATGGAAACAACACAGTCTCCGGCACGTTTCCCCGTGAAAATGGCCCGAAGCGAAAGTGGCGCGCTATGTGATTGGCACTCTTTATATTCCAACTAGCTGCTCGCCCCGTACGATGGGGATAAGTTTTCCCTTTCTTTATTTCTTTCTGCTTCCTCCGAACCCAAACTCTTCTTAGCTGCCTGACAGCAAGTCAAAGCTTTGATATATGGCTGTATAAATATTTTTTCAACGATACAGCAATGGCGGAACGACCTCGCCGCGAGAAGGTGGTGACCGCAGCGGATCTGAAGCGGAAGGTTGACCGCGAAAATCTGAGGGCGGCGCGGGAAGGGAAGAAGAGTCGTCTGGAGAGTCTGGTCATCGAGGAGGAGGACAACGTCTACGACGTGCTGGACGAAGACCAGTATGAGGACCTGGTGAGAAAGCGTCGACAGCGTGAAGATTTCGTCGTGGACGACGAAGGCTTGGGCTACTACGATGATGGCGAGGAGCACGCCTACGAGAGAGAGGAGGAGAAGCTTCAACGTAATTTGGCTGAGAAGGAGGCGCGCAAAAAAAGCGGAGTCTCGACCATTTCTGCGGAGGCCCTTCGAAAAGCCCGCCGTCTGGGCCAGCTCAGTGAAGGCAGCGGTAGAGGCGGGGCTGGCGCCAAAGAAGGCTTGTTCAAGTACGTGCAAAGGGCCGGGGCTTCGGTGGGGCCTGCCTCCAACGGGGGGGGCAAGGCGAACAGGTCCTACCCCGAGGTTGATGAGCTTCCTGGGGCTGAAAAAAGCAAGGGGACACTTAAGGACAAGGAGCTCAACGGGTTCGAGCAGGAGCTCGAATCCCAACTCAACGAGCTGGTGGCCAGTGCAGACTACGCGACCTCCAGGCGCCGGCCCCTCGCCACCCCCGTGACGGGCGGAGGGGTGCGAGCCATTGCCCGACCTCTGCCCACGCTCGCGGGACCCAAGCGTCTCAGCTACAAGCCACAGCACACGTCAGCTGGAGGTCTGCCGGTGCAGAAGGCCGGCTCGCGACCCTTCCAGGGCGGCGACTTGGGCGGCGCGAGGGACGGCCCGGAGCTCGACGGCTGGGACCTGCAGGCTGAGGGATCGGGCCTGGACATGGAGGGCGAGCGGGCGGAGGAGCAGTCGGCGTCGGAGGGGGTGGGTCAAGGGGCGAGGCTCGGGGAGGAACAGGGCACGGCGGGGCCGGCCCGAGCCAAATCGCGCTTCCAGCGGCAGAAGAAGGCCATCGAGGCAGCCATGCCGACGCCCGTGGGCGCCGCTTCTCAGGCTGCAGCAGCGATCGACCCGGTGGTGGGCGTCAAGATGGAGGGGCTGGAGTATGCGGGGAGGGAGGAGGAGGAGGATCCCTACTCCATCAGCAGCGTGGCGGCCGCTGGCCCCTCCGCGGGGTCCGGGCAGGTGACGTGGGAGGCGGTGGTGCGTGAGGACGAGGACGGGGGCGAGTACGTGCCTTTCTTCTGGACCGATGCCCACGAGCAGAACGGCGTCATTTACTTGTTCGGCAGGGTGGCCATAGAAGGGGGGCGCTTTATCTCGGCGGCCTGCTGCGTGCAGGGCGTGCAGCACAGCCTCCTGGTCCTGCCCAAGCGCACGGGGAACGCCGGGCCGGACGGGAAGGACGTGAGGTACGGAATGGCGGAGGTGTACAAGGAAGTGCAGGACCTGCTCGTCCCCTCGGTCATCCCTCGCGACGCCGGCCAGGGCTTCAAGTGCAAGCCCGTGCGCCGGCACTACGCCTTCGAGCTGGAGGAGGTCCCGCGGGAGGAGACTGAGTACCTGAAGGTCGTATACTCGGCGGGACACGGCCTTCCGTCTCCCGAACGCTGCGAGGCAGGTGGACGGTACTTCGAGCGTATCTTTGGCGCCCGTACCACTGCCCTGGAACTCTTCTTGCTGAAACGCCAGCTCATGGGCCCGTCCTGGCTCAAAGTCCGCGGCCCCAAGCCCGCCCCCTCCTCTGCCACCATCGCCAAGTTCGAGTTCGTCGTGGACAACCCCAAGCTAATCCGGCGCATGGAGGCGCCCCCTCCCGCGCCACCCATGGTCGTCATGTCGGTAGCGATCAAGACGGTCGTGAATCCCGCCTCTCAGCTCCACGAGGTGGTGGCCATCTCCACCATGACCCACGTCGCGGTCAACTGCGACGGCCCCACGGAGACCGGGCCTCACCACATCCGTCAAGTCACGGCCGTCCGACCTCTGGGCTCTAGCGCGGGACCCGGGCATCCGACGGCTTTCCCGCACGATATGGCCAGGGAGGTGGAGGCGCAGAGTCGAAAGACGCGCATTCAGACGCAGGGGAACGAGCGTGCATTGTTGAGCTGGTTCTTCCAGCGCCTACAGACCGAGGACCCTGACCTGGTTGTCGGCCACAACCTTCTTGGGTTCGAACTCGAGGTGCTCCTGTCCCGCGCCACCTCTCTCAAGGTCTCCGTCTGGCACAAAATCGGGCGCCTCCGTCGCGCCAAATTTCCCAACCCCAAGGGTCTTGCCCGGGACATCAACCTATTCGGACTGACCGCGGGCAGGCTGATGGCAGACACCTACCTGACGGCGCGGGAGCACCTCCGGGAGACCACCTACTCCCTGGGCCACCTGGCGACCACGCAACTCCGGCTGCCCCATCCCCGTGCACAGATCGACCCGCTCCAGGTGCCCAGCTTCTTTGGCTCGGCCAAGCTGATCGTGAACTTGGCGCAGCACACCGCCTTCGACGCCCAGCTTGTGCAGCGCCTGTGCCTCCGCCTGCAGCTGGTGCCCCTGACCAAGCAGCTTACCAACATCTCGGGCAACCTGTGGGCGCGCACCATCAAAGGTAATCGGGCCGAGCGCATTGAGTATCTGCTCCTGCACGAGTTTCACAACCTCAAGTACGTTACACCCGAGCGGCGGGCGTTCGGCGCCCGAGACGCTCCCAAGGAGTCGCAAGGAAAGGCCCAGAAGAAGAGAGCAGGCGCGGCCCAGGCGGCAGCGGCCATGGAGCACGACATTCCTGAAGAGGAGGACCGACCGGGCGGGGGCCATGGAGGGGGACAGCGCGCGTCACGCGGCCGACAGAAGCCTGCGTACGCAGGTGGTCTGGTTCTGGAGCCCAAGAAGGGTCTTTACGACTCGTACATTCTGCTCTTGGATTTCAACTCCTTGTATCCCTCCATCATCCAGGAGTACAACCTTTGCTTTACTACCATCAACTGGTCTGCTTTCGCGCGGCCCAGCAGCACCGCGGGAGGAGACCCTCTCGCCAAGACAGCTGGGGACGAGGACGATGTCGGCCTCGGGGCTGATGAAGACGAGGCCGCAGCCGGGGGCGCGCAACTGCCACCTTTGCCGGACACAGCACTGGACCAAGGCATCCTTCCCCGCGTGATTAAGACCCTGGTAGACAGGCGCTCCTCCGTGAAAAAATTGCTGAAGGCAGAGAGGGACGCGGCCAAGAAGGAGCAGCTCGACATCCGTCAAAAGGCACTAAAGCTCACAGCCAATTCCATGTACGGCTGTTTGGGCTTTTCTCATTCCCGATTTTTCGCACGACCCATCGCCGCCTTGGTCACGGCCATGGGCCGCGAAACTTTGCAGCGTACTGTAGACGTCGCCCAGAACCAGTTGTCCCTGGATGTGATTTACGGCGACACGGACTCGATCATGATCAATACCTCGATCGCCTCCCGCGATGAATTTGACTCGGGTACGATGGGAACGAGTGATGAGAACGACAGTGTAGCAGCGCGCAAACTTAGACTAGAGAAAGATATGGAGCGGATCCGGGAAGTTAAGGCGAAAGGTAATCTCGTGAAGCAGGCGGTAAACAAGCTTTACAAGTCCCTGGAGCTAGAGCTGGATGGGATCTTCAAATGCATGCTACTGCTGAAAAAAAAAAAGTACGCTGCTTTAACAGTTTCCGAGACAGCCGAAGGCACCCTTACATACGCCAAAGAGCTCAAGGGTCTGGATTTGGTGCGGCGTGACTGGTGCGTGCTTTCGAAGGAAACCGGCCGCTTCGTCATCGACCAGATCCTTTCGGGCGAAAATCGAGATGCGGTAGTCGCCACCATTCATAGCTACCTGGAAGAGCTCGCCAAACGTATGCGGGCTGGAGAGGTGGACGTGCGCCAGTATGCGATCACCAAGGGGCTGAACAAAGCTCCCCATGAATACCCGGACGCCAAGTCTCAGCCTCACTTGCAGGTGGCACTGAGCATGATGAAAGCCGGGAAGCCAGTCAATGTGGGGGACCACATAGAATACGTCATCTGTGAGAAGGAAGGAGCCAAAGCGGCCGCGGAGCGAGCCTTCTTGCCGGACGACGTGAAGCATTCGGAGGGCGAGCTTAAAGTGGACGTGGAGTGGTACCTGACTCAGCAGATACTACCCCCGGTAGCTCGCCTATGTGAGCCAATTGAGGGGACATCTGTCGCCACCTTAGCGGAGCGCTTAGGCCTGGATAAGAGCCGCTTCGGGCAAGGTGGCAACGGTGGGAGCGCGGGAAACGAGGACGAGGCTTGGGGCTTCACGCCCATGTGTCGGATGGAGGATTCCGAGCGATTCGCCGCCTGTGAAGCTCTCAAGGTTCGATGTTCACACTGTAACCAGGAGGCCGACTTCCCTGGCGTTTACTGTGAGGCACTTGTGGCTGTTGCTGCTGCAGGCGAAAGCAAAGGCGGCGTGGCCAGTACGGCAAGCGGCGGCTTGCGCTCGGGCTTGCTCTGTCCTAATATGAGCTGTCAAGCGTTGTATTGGGGTGCGCCGAACGCTGCATCCTGCTTTGCACGACTTTTCAACAGGGTCACATTGACAGTGCGGCTGCACGTAAAGAAATACTACGACTGCTGGTTGCTGTGTGATGACACTGGCTGCAACCGCCGCTCTCGCCAACAGTCAGTAGTGGCCACGGCATGCCTGGCTCGAGGCTGTCACGGACACATGGGAATGGAGTATTCCGAGAAAGCGCTTCACACACAGCTCAAATTTTTGGAGACACTGTTTGATGTGAGGCGTGCCAAGGCCAAAAAGATGGAAGCCGGAACTGTGCCCTTACCCCTACCAGACGGCCATGTCCGGGTCCTAGATCTGCTGCACGAGCAGACGCGACAGATCGTCTCAAGCACTGCCTATAACTGGATCCGCCCGTCGCTTTGGAGTATGATATCTGGCGGTGTCAAACATCCCCTACAGTAGAAGCTGAACCAAGAAAAGCCGTGGCTACACCGCTAAAATGTTTTGGAACTTATTGGATGTCCATGTCTATCAATGTCAGGTGCGGGGTCATGCGTATGAGACAGGTTTTGTTGTTCTCTGGGATTGTTAGCGATCTAAGTTCAGGACTTGGTCGAGTAAAAGCTATGGCGGGCACACAGTTTTCCGTGTGTATGTGGGACAACGAGAAGGCATGGGCCAAGTAGGAAAGTACAGCGAGCATCCAGGAAAGAGTCATTAGCCAGGCCTGCTGCACTTGAATGCTTTACTTTGTTTTATTTTTGCTCCCCCCAATAAAGCGCTGAAAAGGACCCCAGAGTCGGGACGAACTATGTGAAACGAAGTTGGAATCCTTGCGAGTCGACCTGTTATCTATCATTCGAAATTTTGAAATTCGAAATTGCTGCAAGGAGGGGGAGCCTCAGCAAGGTTGACATGGAGGCACTTATGGCAGATAGTTTTTAATTTACCTAGTCAAGACTCCTATGAAGTTTATTGCATTGATGGTTTTATACATATTTATCCCGAAGGGACGGCATCGTGAGATAATTTAGAATGGCTTTCAGCAAGGCCAATCCCAACGTCCCAGGAGTCACCGCAACTAAAAACTGAGTTCTCGAATCTAAATATTCTTATCAATGTTCTTCTCGGATGATATAGGCCAGTGGACTAGGATAAACAACGTTGGGGCTTGTGTATCGCAGGGGCGTCTCATTAAACCCACAATTGACTTGCTAATCACGCTGAGGGATCGCACCGGGAGCGGCCGGGAGAGCTCTCGGTAAGATTACGGAAAGGGTATTTCCTCACCGTCTGGGAATTGACTTTTCATTAAAGTGTAAACTTAGATAAAAATGCTTGGAATATGGTCTTCCTAAAAAAGGGGATACGCCAAATTCTTAGAAAGTAATGTTCAGGGTTTTTGTCTCACGGTTACGCAGGTCTTTCACCTCTGGAAACGTCTTCAAGTTTGGTCGGCACTCTTTCCACCCGAACATCCAACCATATTTTCATTACAATAAACAGGCTGAGAGCGGCATTTCCTCCATGTCTCTAGACGCTGGAGGCTGCGGACGAAAGGCTCGGACCCCATCACCGCACGAGCATCACTTCAAGGACCTGCGCATCGATACAACCTGCCTTTTCCCGGACCAATTCGACGCATTTCGATCCACTTCTGATCAGTACCAAAGCCCTGAAGTATCAACTCCTACAACGCCCAACGCTACAGGTGCTGGCCGGGTAAACTTCGACGAAACAGGCGCAACGACCAATCCGAGCTTCGCGTCGACGAGCTCGGGGCAACAGTACAAGACAGCCTGCCATGTGGTGGGATACGCCCCAGAGGGAACAGCTAGCCGCTGCCGGGTCTGTGGAAGTGGCTTTCAGCCTCATGGGCTGCGGTTTGGTACCTTTTTTTCCCACGCGCAGGGCTTCATTTTCCTGCGCTGGCATCATTTGCCATGCCTTCGTCCGCCCTCCAGCCTAGAGGACATTACGACCCTCTCCGGTCACTGTAATTTGTCGCAAGATGATCTAAAGGTGGTGCAAGGCTGGATAGATGGCAATGGTATCGCACCGGCCTCCTTGCCTCTGTCCCCTTTTTCCGCTTTTCGAAGTAGCCCATCCTTCGCCGACTCGGATCGAGAGAAAAATATACTGGCGTGGCAGACATTAGGGAGTATCAACGATGATCTATGCAGCAGCGACACAAGCATCAATAGTAATATGAATGGAAATGAGTGGGAGAGCCGTCCTCGGGGCATACGGCCCGGCCAAGCCTCGCCTCTCTCGCCTCCGCTGGTCTGGCCACTTCAAGACCGAATCGTGGAGTTAGCTGACACTTCAACGCTGTCGACACCATCACATTCGAGTGGATGCCTAGGTGGTATCGCTAATCAAAGTACTAGTTCTTTCATACCCATCTCGTCTCCTGCTGAAAATTTATTGATCAGAAAAAACAGCGAGAGAGAAAGAGGGGCACAGGAATCATCCTATGCCGGGCTCTTCTCTACGTCCCCACCGCGAAGTGACTACATGATCGACCGCAACCTTCCATCCCCACGTGAGATGAGTCGAAGCCGTGGCTCGAAGTTCCGGGCGGAAACTCCCATTTTCAGCCTGACTGGCAAAAATAACCTGAAAGTGGGCGAGAGCGTGGAACTGACGGCACAAGAGGAAATGGCGAAAGCGGAGTCCGAAATGCTACGACAAACTGCCAAAATCGAAAGGCACCGAAGGCAGAGCAGAACGATTTGAGAAATGCTCTATCTTGTATGTACTCGATGGAAATGAGAGTTTGAATTCGTGCCTAATGTGCCAAATGCGGTACACATAAATACAGCAGAGAAATAACACGTGCTTTTGAGAAGCAAGGGCATGTTTACTGGAAGCTCCCATTGTTCAAGCAGCTGAAATGAATATAATGGCAATAGAAAAATTTACTAAACGAAACAACAAACAGCAAACGGAAAGCTTGCATGGTGTAAGAAAACGGTACAATTTAGCTTCCTAGACAAAACGTGCGAATCCCTCCTCTTGAGTTTACATTTTCGGATAAGTAAAGAAATTACTTTTCCCTCGCAAAATGGGCGCGCTCTAGGCATCCGACACCTGACCCTTGACAAATTCGACTTCGATGTTCTTTTTTGTCCAATCGCCCATCCTGTCCTGCCCCACCCATGAAACCCTTTCTATTTGTGTCGATTAACTCTTAAATCACTGCGTCGTCCGAAACCTGAGCGGTGTCGCCCTAGGTCGTTTGCTTTTTGCTTTTGACTCATATCGCCTTCATCTTTTTTGTTTATTTGGCCTCATCATCACAAGCAACGCGTTCGCGGCCTCCTTTTCCTTCCAGCTCCAGGCCCCCTCCAGGCCTTTCAGCTTGATCATGGCCATTTTCTGCTGCTCCTCTTTCCGTTCTCCTTCCTCTTGGTGATGTATCCTTCCACCTATCAATTTCCTCTCTTCTGTAACACCACCACACCCTTCCTTCTTCTTCTCTTCCTCTCCTTCTTCCTCTCCCTCTTCGGCGCTGCCTCCGCTCATGCCGCTCCCCACGCTCGTCAGCCCTCCCACACTTCCCTCCCCCCCCGGCTCCTCCAAGCCCATGAGCCGTCGTAGCCGACCCGGGGGGCCCCGCTGCCAAAGTTCTAGCAAAATTTGATGGTCGATTCCCTGACAGTAACGCTGGAAGTTCCGCGCCCGTTCTGCCTTGTCCTCCTCCGTCAAGTCTGCCCTAGGAACGTAGCCGCCAAAGACGATGAAACGAGCTCGAGGGAAAGGGCGACCACGGGAGGGAGCACACGTGGAGTGGATGAGTCGAGAGTCCCAGATAATGATGGAGCCTTTGGGTGCTACCACCTTTTTCCATTGGCAGCCTTTTTGCTCAAAGTATTTGACATTCTCGTACGTAAGCTGAATGTAAGTGTCCTTTCCCTCTTCCTGCAGTAATTGCTGCTGCTGCTGCTGCTGCTGCTGCTGCTGCTGTCGCATGGCCGCGGAACCGGCTGCTACAGGAGTTGTGGGTGGCAGAAGCGAACGGGGCTCTAGCTCGAGTGTGCCGGGCGGGTGGGAGGCGAAAAATTCGTCGTGGTAGTAGTGAGACTTGGATAGGAAGACGAAGCCGTGATCATATAGCGACACATCTTCCAGCACTAAAGTGCACTGTAGCGGAGCCGGGTAGGTGGTGGAGCGGCCTCGGTCGCTGTGCATCCACATCTCTGACCAGTGGTAGTAACCACCCTGGTTAGACGGCGCCCCCTCCTGCGGAGGAATGAAGCCGCCGGGATAATGCTCAGGCGGAAAGCCCCAGAAGAGACCTTGCAGCTGCATGACCAAATCATCCTCCGACGGAACATCGTGGAGAACCTTGAAAATTTCCACTACTTTCTGTGAGCTGCGGGCTTTGAGGGCGACGCTAAGGTTTTGTTGTGCAGCATCGGAAGGGGAAGAGGAGGCGTAAGTGTCGATGCGGGGACGTTGAATGCACGGCTGCGGGCTAGATAAGCCAGGGTATTTTAAAACAACCTACCTTGAAAAGCATGCAGGCCCTATATTCATCATCCCCAGAATACTTTTGCTCATGTGCAGGTTTGCGGCGTTGTATTTGCCCCACGTTTTGTTGTCGTTACAGTCGATACCTTGCCGCTTCAACCAACCCCCCATGTCTTCTGCCAGCTCGGCGCACTCCCTTGCATCTAAAATACCTAGGAAAGAGGATACAGGAATCTGAATTTGAGAATGTCATCTTTTTAAAAGGTATTCGCTTCAAAAAAACTGTCCAATCTAACGTCGCATACTCCTCACCTTTCGCTACGATGATGCCATCCCGTTCCAGTCGTCGAAGAAGCTCGGCGCGATCTCGCCAGGACTTTTTGTCACCTAGGACAGGGTTATGTTGGACAAAAGGGAACCAGTGGCCCCAGTCGTCCGGCGGCGCCTGCATAGCTAGCCAGCTAGCACCCCGTGTTCTTCAACAGCAAGGATCGCAGGCTCCCTCTTCTCCCCCCGGGATGATTAGACTTGTGGTAGCACCAGTTGCGCTGAGACGCACAGCGTCCTAGATCTTTCCTTGAAAATTTTAAGTTAATGCACCCCCTCCCAAATTTCCGCCAAAACAATGCGTCCTTTCGGGTGCGTTAGGAACGGCCCATCGACCCTATTCAGCGTTGGACGGGATGGATGACCGTCGCTTGTTCTGCCAAAAATCCAGGAGGGTGAGAAAGCGCTGGATAAGTACTTTGACGGCGAGAAATGATGACAAAGGTATTGTGCGACCGGCAAAGAAGGAGAATAAGAGGAGAGGCTTGCGGGTAAAGGCGGCGGGCGATCGCAGTGATCTGCTCGTCTCGGCGAGAGAGTCCGTTGAATTCAAATTCCCAGCAAATAGCCCCGCATTTCAAATTCCCAGCAAATAACCCGCCGGCTTTTTTCCTCCGACGGCCCCGGGGTCTCCGGCCTACCTGTCGCCTGTGTATAAATGGAGTGCGCAGTAGAGCGGAGAAAGGAAGAAGAAGTCTGTAGCTAGTGACGCATTTTGTCTGTTCAGAAAATTTATGTGATTCATTTCAGGGTTCTAAGAAAAAGCACACACGGTTCTTATCACCAAAGCCTTATTTCTTTTTTTCACCATCGTAATCGCTCACTACCTTCTTCGCTCTTGAGGAGACTGGTGCGCCCCATTCATCTATCGTCTCGTTGATCTTTGCGCACACATCCTTGCTTTGCGGCGGGCTTTTGCCCCAAGAGTTTCTTCCTGAAAAGGGAGAGGGGGGAGAGGTGGTATGCCTTGAAACTCTCGAAGACAACTCCTGTTTGCTGTTGCGGCAGTCCTTGTTTCTGCAAGCCTTTGCAAGAGACGTAACTGAAAATATGGAGTTGCTCTGAAGTGCTGTGATACGGTGGTGACACCCATTTTTTGACGCAGGAAGAATCTCCTCTAGCCTCAAGCTTCTGGGTCTCTTCGACACCCCCCCGATCATGTCCCTCCTTCCTTTCTGCTCTCGGTAATATTCCTCCGAACGCCTGAATCTCCCTGCACAGAGTGCTGAGATGACATCTTTACTCGGTTTTCCACTCTCCTCAACGAGCACACTCAGGTAAAGGATGGCCTTACACAACAGCATACAGACACGAACAAAAACACACAATCACACACCTCGCACCCACTCCAATTTCTTCGTTCCCAAAAGCACACTATCCATGGCGTCTTCAATCAAGCTATGTGCAGACCTGCGACCGACAGACAACCTACTTTTCCTTGCCTCTCTCTCGCCCGCAAACTTCCTTTTCGTGTGCTTTTGAAAGCTGATGTGATGCCGAGAAAAGCATGCCTAGATGAGATCTGCCACATCGCTGGGCATCTCCTCAATCTGGGTGTTGTAAAAGACCTCGATGTCCTTCATGTATTGTAAGTCACCCTGCGTCACAAAGTTGATGGCCACCCCCTTGCGCCCAAAGCGACCCGACCGACCGATGCGGTGGATGTAGTTCTCGCGATTAGTGGGGAGATCGTAGTTGATGACAAGCGAAACCTGCTGCACGTCGATGCCGCGCGCGAGAAGGTCGGTCGTGATGAGGACGCGCGAGGAGCCCGAGCGGAACTCCTTCATGATCACGTCTCGCTCCCTCTGGTCCATGTCACCGTGCATGGCCGAGACCGTGAAATCTCGCTTCGTCATTTGCTCCGTCAGCCAGTCGACCTGGAAGGGCGAACCAAAAGAGAGAATTTAACTAAAACATGCCAGCACGGATGTTTAGATATTGCACCCACTTATTGAATTCACCATGCACCCACTCATGAATTCACCATCGAGAGACATTTCCCCCAACTAGATCATCTCACCATCAATAGCTTCCTAACTCCTGAGCTCTTACCTTTCTCCTTGTATTGCAGTAGATGATGGCCTGAGTGATCGTGAGCGTCTCGTACAAATCACAGAGCGTGTCCAGCTTCCAGTCCTCGCGTTCTACCGCCACGTAGAACTGCTTGATCCCCTCCAGTGTGAGCTCGTCGCGCTTCACAAGGATGCGCACTGGCTCTCTCATGAATTTGTTGGTCACCTCCAAGACCTCTAAGGGCATGGTGGCCGAAAATAGGGCGCACTGCACCTTCTCCGGGAGGAACTTGAAGACGTCATAAATCTGCTCCTTGAACCCGCGCGATAGCATCTCATCCGCCTCGTCCAGCACGAACAGCTTCACATACGACATCTTCAGCGCCCGCCGATTGATCATGTCGTACACTCGCCCCGGCGTGCCCACCACCACATGTACACCGTTGCGCAGCTTGGCAATATCTTCCCGCACCGCCGTGCCTCCTACACAGGCATGCACCTGGAGCGTCTCCACGAAGTCGCCCAGCGAGACAAGGACCTTTCTGATTTGTAGGGCCAGCTCTCGCGTGGGTGCTAGGACCAACGCTTGGCATTCCCGGATTGAAGTGTCGATAGACTGGAGGATGCTGATGGCGAAGGTCGCCGTCTTACCCGTCCCTGTCACACATACATGGCGAGATATAGTTGAGGAAAACCAGGGAAAAGATCAACCAGATGAACAATAAGAACAATGGGTGGGCAGTAGAAGAGAAGATATTCGAGTCCGAGTTGGGTCAGGTTGTCAGAGATGAATGATTGTCGTCAACGCGCGCAGCGCTAAGACTCGAAAGATGGTGTTTAAATTTCACAATCATCATTCCCACACTCGCCCCTGTCCGCCGACGTCCCACCCCAGAACTTTCTTCCTTCCGAGCCCGGCGCCCACAGGCAACTTCCAGAGCAGTCATTCTTCCACCCGTCCTACTCAGGGTCACTGACCTGATTGGGCTTGTGCAATGACATCGCGGCCCATAAGAACAGGTTTCACCGCCCGCTGTTGGATGGCGGACGGCTTCTCGAAGCCGAAAGCGTAGATGCCGCGGAGGAGATCTTCGCGCAGGTCCATGGAGTCGAAAGTCTCCACGCACTCATCCCAGTTTGTGTCTATATCGGCGGACGATGGCTGCTGTGAATTTAGTCCCGGTCCATCCGCCGAGCCCGAGGCGGAGACAGCGGCTTTCGGATCGGCAGCCATGCTTAAAGCGCGATGGCGGAGATGGTTTTAGAAAATGCTGTTGTCAACGAGGAGGGGTCGGAGACCAAAAAAAAGCGGTGACGAATGAGATGATTTCGAGAAAGTCGACCCCTACCGTGAAGACAAAAAGCGCCTTTGCGATCATTGTGTTGCACAATAGTGTTGTGAGTCTCCACAGCACGCAATATGCACCTGCTCTCATTCAGAGCCATGTAATGCGCTCCACCATGGCCACCTTGTCTCGACTTGTTTTTCAGACGCTAAATAGTCATTCTTTGAAAGTCCCAAGCCATGGTCAGAGGGTCATCTACTTATCAAACGCATTTCTGTGGGCCTTACATATATGCCTCCACGATATCGTCCCAGTCAGGACAGCAATGGTGCCAGGGTCCGTCTCACTCAAGAGGAAAGGAGAAGATCTCTTCAGGGCCGTCCATTAGCCCTTCATAGCTTAGTGTTCCTTGAAAATGGAAATGGCGTCAAAGTCCTATAGTCTCCTCTCTCGAACTCATTCGTCCGATACGATAGGCCGCACATCATTCCCAAAAGAAGACACAGTGAAAGTGGGCGCGAAGGGGAATGGTGCGGAAGGGGGGAAACGAGGGCCAAGAGGAGGCAAGAGAAAGTCGGGGCCGGAGCATGACTGAAAGGCCTCAAATTTGGCGCGAAGGGCCCAGCCGCCGCTTCATTTTATTTTTATCTTCCTCTCACGCCAACCTACATCACAATTATGACGTCCTCGCCGTACGGCATATGCAGGGGCAGCCAAGACATACTCGTTTGCCACTTTGGGGGAAAAAAGTCCCGAAAATGTGGGCCATTCAGTGTCGTGGCAATGCCGTGCCCTTGCACACCTACAGACGAGCTTGGGGAGGTGCAGAGTGCAAGATTGGAGGTCACTCCCATGACCATTTGAGAATGCTACCCTTAGAGCCACACGTTTTGGGGCAAAATGAACTTCTATCCTTGGGAGCTGACAATTTGCGCCGTTTTGCTGTGACAAAAGGACCTTCCACAAAGCTTTTGGAGGGCTTCCGTGCCAGTACCAATGCGACGCGGACTTACCTCCGACAATCAACATCAATGTCGTCTTCGGGGGATTTGCTTCATTCGGCTCTAAGTGAAACAGTAGACGACATGATGAGTGGCCTTCATGAATGCCCTGTACCTCGTGGGCAAGATCAACGGAATGGTATTCGTGGAGAGTTTCTTGGATCACCCAGTACACATCATGTGTCTGAAGTTTCACATGATATGTTCGCGCCAGAGCCATTCCAGCATGACTGCAAAGCTACACTTTTCCCGACTGATGATGATGCTTGCGACCCCCTGTTAAACAAAAAGATTGGAAGGTCGATTGCGCAAGCAGGCGCTGCAGCAGTTGTGACGAGCACTATCTATCAGGCAGTTAAGCATCATAAGCACAAGAATGACAGGCAGTCGGCAGGCGATGGCATCATATCTCAAACGATCAAGGAGAAGTGCAAGCGAGCAGGGGAAAGTGGGCCGTTGACAGAGCCCACGGCAGAGTTTATGGCAACGGATCCGTCGAGAGGTGACGAACCAATTGAAGAGCCAACGCTGGACACTGTCGAGGCGTGGAGCACATTGCTACGCACTGCTCCCGCCTGGTCGCAGCTACGATTGTACTCTTTTATCCGGTCACTAGGTAAAGGTTCTCATGCTGAAGCTCTTCTGGTCGAGAAAGGTTCGTACGAAAGAGACGAGAGAAAAAGAATGTGTGTTCTTAAAGTGAGTAGTTTTTTGCCTGAGGCGATAAATGAAAGCCGACTGCTGAGTGTCCTATCGGCAAAGAGTAATATTGCCCATCCGTATGTTGTACGCTTGGAGGATGTCTATGTGGAACAGTTTGGAACGAGCCACTTGGCTTTCTTACAGTTAGAGTATTGTGAAGGTGGAGACTTGGACACTTATATGCGGGGGCGAGGAACTTATTGCCAGCACGCATTTGATGACGTGCATATACATTACATCGCGAGCGAGTTGTTGGCCGGCCTAGCATCATTGCATGCCCAAGAAATCGTCCATCGGGATGTCAAGCCAGCGAATATACTCCTTGGGACGGATGGTGATGTGAAACTGTGTGATTTTGGTGTTGCAAGCCGATATAGAGATTTTTGGCCCGATGGGTCATATGTTCCTGCGGGATCATTAGCTTACATGAGCCCAGAGATTCGTCAAATGCTGTCATGTGCGTCGGAAAGGGATCAATCAACATATAATATTGCCACACCTAGAGAGCTACCGGTCCTGACTTTAACAGGAAAGGTAGACGTCTGGGCATTATCTTGCGTTGTGTATGCCTTGTGTTTGTCTATCTCTGAACCCAATTTGATGGATGTACCTCCCTTGCAAGCGGTCGCTGAGGTTTGCGATCACAGAGGATGGCCTCCGTTTAATGCTTCTCAAAAAATTTCAAGTGAAGATCCTGGAAAGATTGCAAATGAGATATGTTGGCTTTTGGTGTTGGGCCTGCAGCCAAATCCAGGATTACGCCCTTCTGCAGAAGATTTGAAAAAGTTCGTGTCTTGTTCTGAGAAACAAACCAATATTGAACGGTTGGCTCGTCTGTAAAGGAGATGAGTAAATTCACCGTGTTCATAAATACTGTACATGATGCTTTCAAACTTGAGAAAGAAGTCGTAATAAAAGATGATGGAGGATATTTGTGGCTTGTGTCTCATTTTGACAGACACGACAAATACTGAATTTCTTTTCTTACGATCAATCTACGAATGTACACCTTTCTTGTGGGAGCAATGTGCACTGAAAATGATAATCACAATCTTGAAGGTCCCCCCGTTGTATCCACTATGTAACGATAGCATACGGAAGTAAGAAATTCAGGTAAGTACGATGCATCCAGCAAAAAACGCTCGCAAATAGCTCGACAGAGAGCCAGAGTACGCTTTTCTTCGTACGATGTTGCTCTTGAACGCAATTTCTGGACCTCCTCGCTCAAAAGTACTTTGATTAGAGATGGCGTCACGACTAGTTCTGGTTGATCATCGAGCTTTACCTCATGCCGAAGCCATTGATGAACCTGAACTCGAGAGATCTCTGCTGTAGCGGCATCTTCCATCTGGTGGGGGAAGCAAAGGCACAATTTTTTGAAATATAGAATGTATGAAAAATTGAAGGATTAGATATCTTGTCTCTTTGTTTTTTCAAGTATTTCCAACTGGAGGATGGACACGTCGAAAAGTCTGTGCTACCTGATACTCCATACTGGTAGAATCCAAAAAATATAGATGTCACTGCCACGAATCGCGAGAACGGGAATAATACTTCCGCTACAAACTTAACTCACCTTATTATGGAGAGGGATACAACCTATGCCTTTGAGCCAAGCTTTGGTGTACTCGAGTACTACAAAAATATTCTCACGCAAACCATTCAGAGTCGAAGAACCCGCAGACGGCAGACGAAGGAGATCTTCAGCAGTAATAGGTGCAGCAAGAGGTCTTACATCGTGAATTTGATTCTCGGTTGGCATGTGTTGATCAAAAATCTTGAGAGCTAGAGGAATAAGACCCGGCTAGAAGGTAAAGTGTTAGAACATGATGTGTGAGCGGAATAGATGCCAATTTGAAGTATATTAAAGCCGCCAATTCAAATCGTCAGGGACGATGCATCTGGAGAGAAAGATTTGTGGTATGTAGCTTTCACTTACATGGGCAACCCAAGTCCCATCATGGCCTGCCAGGACCTCTCGCAATTTGTCTGCTCTTACGCTTTCCAAAGCTGCCTCAGCCTCGTTTCCTCCGCCTCGAATAGGAATCTGTGCGGCCATACCTCCCATTGCAAAAGTTCCCCTTTTATGACATATGTGGATGAGTGTGGTCACATAGGCCTGCATAAACGGCGATGTCATGGTGAGATACTTCCGATCGGGGGTAATATAATGAGGCGAAGCTTTAAGCCGCTTGATGAAGCTGAAAGCATAATCCCATCGGCCACAGTTTAAGCCTAAACTATGCTCTCGTAGTTCATAGAGGATTTCCTCCATTTCAAAAGCCGCAGTCAGTGTCTCTATCAAGGCCGTGGCTCGAATAGTCCGACCCGGAAGTCCCATGATTTGTTCAATACAAGAGAAGACATCATTCCACCAGCGAGCCTCCACATGATACTCAATCTTTGGGATATAAAGATATGGTCCTATCATGAAGAGTAAGGATGCAAAGCCAGGTGAAATTATATTTAACATCTGGCACTTAAAGACGTGGTTTTGACATGCAGTAAGTGAAATTTAGACCAGGTGGATTTTTAAATATGTACAATAAAGTATGGGGCTCTTGGTGGCATAGGAAAAACCTGCTTCAAAATGTGTATCACACACCTACCTCTGCCTAAGTCGACAAGATTGCGTGCGTTGTAAAATAAGTATACGGCCAGATCAAAAAGTCCTGCCGCCACTGGCTCTCCGCCTACAGTGACATGAGCCTCGTCAAGATGTAATCCTCGGGGTCGAACGAAAAGTGTAGCTGTCTTTTCTTTCAGTTGATAAATCCGTTTGGGGTTGTCTGGCGCTGTGTACACGATGGTGCCCCGAACAGCGTCGCGAAGGTTAATCTGCCCGTTTATCATATTCTCCCAAGTCGGGGAAGAGGAGTCCTCAAAATCCGCCATGTAGACCTTGGCACCTTTTCAACGCACAACGTAGATAGAAGACAACAATTTTTTGAGTATAGATTAAATTTACGACCTCGCTGCGAATGTTTCTTACCGCTATTAAGTCCATTGATAACCATCTTCCGATCTATCGGTCCAGTGATCTCGACACGGCGATCCTGGATGTCGGTCGGGATGGGAGCGCAGCGCCATTCTGGATCATCACGGATGGACTTAGTGGCTGGTGAAAAGTGAGGCAGGACACCACCGTCAATCTCGAGAGCCTTACGAGAGCGCTCAAGGAGCAGGCCTTGCCGCCTCGGCTCGAACTCGTAGTGCAAGAAGGCCAGTACACGACGCAGTTCAGGAGGAGAGAGTAATGCAGCCTGCTCAGGAGTGAGGGTCCCAAGAAAACGCACCTCCGCTAGGGAGGAGTTAGGTTCTAAACCTCGCACAGCCGACGACGAGGCCGTGTTCATGTCTGTAATTGATGTTGAAGAGGCTTGTAGCAAAGCCGGAAGGGAAGGGAGAGGACAGAGGGAGCTAGATAAAAAGGTTATTACTATATCATCTAGCATCACTGCCTTTGAAGTACAGAAATTCTGTTGAGCATGTATTCATATGGATTAAAGTTGTGACACTTTTTTTCCTTGGCACAATCTCAGCTGTTCCGGGCACGGGCACGGGAACGTTGGAGAGGTTGCGGTCTCGCCGAAGAACGAGACGCCAATATGCCCGTGAAAGCTGACACAGAGGAAATGCACGACTCAAGATAGCCCTCATTTCATCCCAACCGCCCACATGGTCACATCGTTGCAGAGATTTCTAGGGAAGGACGAATTCGTGCACAGATATTCTGTACACAGCCAGCCCATCCTGCAGTTCACTCTCACCAAAGCGGATACTTGCTGCTGAGGACTTGGAGGTGTCTCGGACTGAATTGCCGCAAACGCACCGCTGCCTTATCCCTCGATCATACATAAGGGTCTATCTGCGTGTACAGCTCTCACTGTTAGAAAGCCATGGAGGGCCACACCAAGTTCTTTATTTCTTCACGCACGCATCCGTCCTTTGTGCCACCTCTCTCCCGTCCCCCTGTCCTTCGATCAGGGGGCAGACCTGCCACAACACGCGCCACCCGGCCCTTCCTCCCGGCCCCAGCACACTCACATTGTAATGTCTGGAGTTCGATATTAATTGCCGAAACAACGGCTGATTTTGGACCCGTTAACCCAAGTTTTGAGGCTCGTCTAGACGTGGGAGCGCTCTTTTCCTTGGTAATCATGTCCTTGGTGGTTGCGCTATTTTGGGCACGTGTCATCACGGCGATCACTGATAGGGAAAAGAGAGAGAGCCTGGAAAGAATACAGCGAGAAATTCGAGTGAAAAAATTGACGGGGAGATTCGACGGCGGGGATGAGGAAACACTGCGCCTTGCCGAGGAAGAGCAGGCGAGGCCGGCACTGGGCGAGGTCGGCTCTTTTTTAAGGAAGTTTCGGTTGGTCAACGAAGGACGGCGTATCAAGGAGGATGGAGGTGCTGATGACAATAGCACCGAGTGAAGCGGAGGCTGGTAAACTCGGTGCAAAAGTATCATTTCACCTTCTGACACGTGGCCGTGTCAAGCAAAAGTTATCATGACAAGGCGCTCAAGAGGAGTTACACGTAATTGGATGTTTGAGCTTCAGTGCACTGATTGATGAGGATGAGGTGTTCTAATACTTTGTTTTGACGAAGAATACCCCGCGAACTTCAGTTATGAAAGATGATCGGAAAGGGTACCAAATCATTCGAGAAGAACACAACGATTTTGATAATTCTCCTTTAAGCACCCTGATGAAAATTCTTGCTTCTAGAAATAGGGGCAACTGGCTTATGCATTGAGTCTGTATCATGCAAGGGCCTGGCGAGGAAGCGCCAAGACGCAGCTCTTTCTGCTTGGTGCTCACAACTTCGGCGTGTTAAGTTTTATCTTACCTGTAACGCTTACTTTGTCGCTTATACTGCATCGATCGCTCTCCTAGTCTTGCAACCTTAATTTTTACTTTGTAAAAGTCATTTCATTAAGATATTTAATTTTTTAAAAAATTGAGGAGCAGCGCTCTAGCAAAACGTCGGGGGAAAAAAAACAGGAACCAGACGAGATGACTATCTAAAGTCGCTACATGAAACGAAGGTGTACGGCCTCAGCCTCTCGATTAGCATCAGTAATAATTACTTATTTTTGGAAGTTGTATATGCTCTGAATTCTTTTCGGACAGATTAATGCGTTTCATAGGCAACTCTAAACAGGAGAACGAAAAAGAGCAGACATTAACTTAACTTTTTGAAAGAAAGCAACTTCAACGACGAATGTCACGCCCTCAGCGAGGAAAACCGCAGCCAGTGGAGCCCGAAGACAAACCGGCCGGGAGGGGGGTGAGGGAGGGGTTTGATGTAGTGTCTCTGATTATGTGGACACGGTAGACATTACTCAATGCGTATATCTTGTGGTCCTTACGCGTGAATGATAACTCACACTGCCTCCCTCATCATAGTATCTTCCCCAGGTCGAAGCAAGCGGGCAATCCTCCCAAGCCTCAGCCAGGTATGTGCTGTCTCGGGGGGGGACGCCACATGGTATTTTTCTCAGATAAACGACCACTTACTCGTTATAATGCTTGAGGAAAGTTGGTGACGTGCGAGACATTGTTCTTCGATGTGACCAAATGAATACCTTGGGGCACCAAGGGCGCCACCCCTTTCAAGGTTTCTCGCGCTTTACAAGTCTTGATGCGCTCACATCTCCGCACCACATGCTTATTGACCACAAAAAATGATGCCGCAATACGCTTACGGTGTCACAATATTCTCTTGTTCTGGCTTGGAACCTTGACGACCCAATCAGTCCCCCTCTTTCATCACTGAGGGTATCCTGATAGTTTGACGTCGAAAAGAGAAATTGAGACGATAGCCTAGTGATGTGTAGAGGCTCCACCGCAATCACTTCTAGCACCGTCTCGAAATGTATAGCATCCCATGCCTCGCTTTTCGGGCTGCTGGACTGTAGTATTATTGTTGCCACGTACCATCCGAAGGCTTGAGAGAATCGCTTTCTTTGCGAAACGAAGCGGGACATTGACAAATTTCTAACGTCGACCTCGTCTTTATTCCCTTCCTATGTTCATAGGAGAATGGGGGAAGATAATCGCAGCGTCACGCCTGGAGATGCACGGGTCCGTCTCCGTTTCTTCACGCGAGACCCTACTATTCGTGTCAGCGAAGCCCCTCTGGCTGTACCTGTCTCTCTCAACAGGCGGGGGCTTTCCGAGGTCATCGACCATCTTCGCGGGAAGGCCGCAGAGAGTGAAATAACGCGAAATAAGAAGACACTTGGAGGGTATGATTTCGTGATCGAAAACCAGCTCTTGCGGTGCCCCCTGGAGAAGTTCCTGCGCGCCACCGGGATCTCCACGGAGTTGAGCGTGGATGTGGAGTATTTCCGAACGCTTCAGGCACCAGTGCAAGGTTCCTCTAGCAAATCAGAGGCGGCGTGGGTGGGGTCGCTCGTGGCTTGTGAGGGGAATGGAGGGGAGGACATGGTTTTAGCTGGGGCTTTCGATGGGAGTCTGCGGTGTCACTCAGCGCGGGGCTGCGTCGAGCTCGGGGGGCGCTGGCTCCATGCTCATCGCGGACCGATCAAAGCAATGGCAGTGTTGGAGCCGGAGGCCCAGGAACAAGAGTCTGGGGGATCAGAGAGAGGCGTCGTGACGGCGGGAAAGGACCAGGTGGTCAAGGTGTGGCAGGTGGTGGTGGGAGGGAGGGGCGAGAGGAAAGGCGGGAAGGAGGCAGCGGTGCGTCCTGTGAGCACCCTGATCGGACACGAGAATAGCGTGGAGTGCGTGGCTGTGCGTGGGAAGGAACAGGTGCTGAGCGGCGACTGGGGGGGGGTGCTTTGCGTGTGGAAGATAGACAAGGAGGAGAGGACCCCGGTTAATGTACCCTCCTCCACCAGCGTCCACAAAAGGAAGAAGCGTAAAGTTGTCGAGGGACTGGATAACGAGGATGTATCACCGCCCATTCCCGGTATCCATGCGCCCGTCTCGCTCTTCAAGGCTCACGCGCAGTGCGTGAGCGGCGTTAAATGGCACCCTAAGGAGTCCTTGGCCTTCACCTCCTCCTGGGACCACTCTGTCAAAATCTGGGACCTCGAGCACCAAAACTGCTTGCAGACCCTTAATGGGAGCAAGGTCGTCACCTCGTTTGCCATTTCATCAGGCAATCTTCTCGGCGCAGGGCATCCCGACGGACGGCTGCGGATATGGGACGTGCGCTCCGTGGAAGAGAAGCAGGGCATGACGCTGGCGGCCCCCGGAAAGCGGGTCCTGGCAAGCTGTGGCTCCTGGATCTCCGGCGTGGCATGGCACCCGCAGCGGGACAACGTGCTTGCAGCTATCTCTCACGACGGGTACCTTCGCGTCTGGGACCTGCGGGCCACCAAGCCCCTTCACACCCTCCGCGCGCACGAGGATAAGGCTCTTGCCCTTTGTTTTGGGCGGGCTCGTGATCAGTTGGGGATGTGGGGCATGTTCACAGGGGGTGCAGACGGGGTTGTTCGCCGATTCGAGACTTCGTAAAATGCAGCATGATTCCTCAGACACCAGAAATTTTGCGTGTTATTCAAAAGTACTGCGGGATGATTATTAATCATTTTTGTGAACTCCCAACTTCGTTTTTGTAGTTGTTTCCTTTCGCTTGGAGGGCACGTTTTGGCACGTAAGGTACTCAAAGAGACTCGATGTGGTGATTCTTCGTCTTCACACAAACACCTCGGGCAGATATTTGAAAGGGGCAATATATTTAGACATGAAGAGATGACCCTAGCGTAAGCGACATGAAGAGACGGGCAATCTTGAGCCTCGCTGTAGAGCTAGCTGATTCCGGACGATTTTGAAGGTGGGTATCGGACGGACGGACGACTCGACGACGGGCTCCCGAGTCAAAGGCATGGCAAAGCATCAGCGTTCGTAAGAAGTGAATTGTCTTGCTACGAGTGTGCCTTGTTTACCACCGATGACCTCCGACGCAGACAAGTTCGTCCTCAGATGTTGATACTAGTTCTGTTTTTTGAACGCACATTAAAGGAAGGACAAGAAGCAGCTCGTCGGGCCAATGTCTGCCCGTTGTGAGCTTAACAGCTGTGCAGTACGATGACAAGGCTCGCAAAGCGACTGGGGGGCACTGGAGGTGGAGCCTTGAAGTCGTTGCTCTACATCAGTGCGGGCACTTCCTTACCCGCCATGGAACCTGCCGGAGCTTTAGGTAGGCAAAGCTCACTGATCTTCTGCATGCTCTAAAGGCTCTCCATGTCCCCCTTAAGAAAATCACGCTGCCAAAATAAATTGCAGGAGTACTGAACTTAATGCAATTGTTTTAATCTCCACAACGACGCATGAGTAAACAGGCGAGCAACGTTTTTTCTTTATACAGACACTTGCCCCTCCTGATACACAATTTTCTGATTTTTGATCGCTTCAAATTAGTCCCATATTTTGTAAATAGTCGATCAAGTCTAATCTTAACTAGGAGTCCTCTCCCTTTCCGGTGCATGAGACGTCCGAAATGCTACTACAAAAAGGAGGTGGGTCTGGAATTTTCTGAAGCCACACGTAGCTCAGGGAGCTGCTCGAGGCATCGAGCTGTTTGGGCCATCAAGGCTTCCGCACTCCGCTGCCGCCTGCTTTGCCAGTCGCCGCCTCTCCCGATGCTCCATTTTGACGGTCCGCCACTGCTCTTCCAGCTCCTGAAGACGCATGATCTGCTCTTTCTCAGCGGTCCGTACTTTTCGCTCGAAGTCGGCCATGTCGCGCAGGTGCTTCTCGAGCAGCTTCCTGTGGCTTTCCTCTTTCTCCTGCCTCGACTTCCTCATATTCTCCAGCCGGATGGAGAATGCTTTCTGTGACCGCTGCAGGCCCTTCTCGTAGTCCGAGCGCAGTCGCGTTATTTCCCCGTCACATTCTAGGTCGTCTCCCCCGTCTCCCCGCTCCCCTGTTGACTCGTCATCCGAGCTCAAGACGAATGAGGCCGTGTGAGAGGCCCCTCCTTGGAGGTGCGAGGGAGCGTGCGAATGAGAAGAGGAGTCAAACTCCTCTCCTTGCGACGCCGCGGGACTCAAACGATGCAGATCATCGTCAGAGGGTGGATAGAAATGCTGTAGATGAGGAGGAAGGCCTGTCATTTGCCATCGCCCTGCTCTTCCTCCCCCGCCTGCTCCTTCTCCACCACTCCATCCCCCGTCGCTGCTCGCGTCGCTGCGAATGTGGTGAGATCCGCCACCCTCCTGTCTCCTGTGCTGCTCCTCTAGTAGTTGCTGCTTCACCAAAGCATCGGCCGAATGGTTCCGAGAGTGCGCCTGTCCCTGGTGGTTGCCGAGACTGTCCAGGCTCAGGTCTGGCTGGAAATGCCCGCTGGCACGCATCGCCGCCAGGTGCGCCATATTATTCGTGGAGAGGGAGCGCGACAGGCCTGGCCGACACAACTCACTCTCTTCTTCTGCTTCCCCCCGCCCCCGCCCTTGCTTCTGCTGCGGCCCTCCGTACTGTCCAACATTCATCGTTCCCGAGACCCCCTCCATAGACGAGGAGCGCTGAAGATCGGTGCTGGGCGGCAATATCTCCGCCCGGTCACGCCGCTCTCTTGCCTCCTGCTCCCGGGCCCGCCGCGACTCGTCCGCGAGCCGGCGGATGGTGGCGGCCACCGGCCCCAGGTCGGAGGCAGGCAGAGCGAGCTCCTGCACCATCTCCTGCGCGACCTGCGAGGCGTCGTCGTCGCTCAGATGGAAGTCGAACTCGATATCTCGCAATTTGCCCTTCATCTTGGCGCGGATCACCAGGCAAAGCACGTCCGACGACGCGCTGGCGCCCGTATCCCCCACGCGGACCTGCACCGTGGGCACGGGTCTGGGGGCGGAGGACGCCGAGGGTCGCTGTTGCTGCTGGGTAGGCCCCGTGCCCGGACTTCCGCCCCCGCATCTCGTCTGAGACAGCTGCGGGTGGGGCTGGTACGGCGCCGGGGGATTGCCCTCTGTGGAAGACATGCCTGGGCTGTAGGATGCGCCGCTGCCACGGCGGGTGGCTCCCCCCGGCCCCAGGCCGCCCCGACTACCGGCTGCGGTGGAGGGGGGGGGGGGCTCGGCCTCGTTCACGTGCAGTAAAGCCCAGCTCTCGGGGTCTTGGTGGTGGTGGTGGTGGGCAGAGGGGGCCTGCTGGCCTCGCCCAGCGGTCTGGCTCATGGGAGAGGGGCCATGTCGGGGGGGTCGCTCGGCGCCGCCATGGCGAGGGGAGGAGGCCGCCCAAGCAGCATGCTTGCCGTCCCGCTCCTGCCCCTGCAGCTGATGGTGAGAGAGCTGCCCCCCCGTCCCCCCGGAGGACTGCAGGTGCTGGTGCTGCGCCGCCTCAAGCAGCGCACTCGGGGGCGCAGGGAGAGAGGAGGCGGGGCCCTCTAACAGGGCGGAGCCCCCAAAATGTCCTTCCTGGACAGGCGAGGAGGTGTTGTAGCTCTCGAGCGTCCCCTCCGAGCCGCTACGAGAGAGGGCGGGGGTAGGGGGGATGTCGTAGTAGAGATGCAATGAGGAAGAACCCTCCGAATGCGCGGAGGTGGCGAGCGAGTGGGAGGAATGGGTGCGCTCGGGCAAAGGGAAGGGACCGCCGCCCTCGTGAGCTCCATGGCCTTGGAGGGCGTGGTGGTGGCTCTGATGGTGCATGCCCAGGAGCTGGTCCTGGCGAAGCTCGGCCGGGTCCCCGTCGCTAGAGCAGGAGCCGCCGCCTGAGTCCGAGGGGGAAGAGGCCTCCCCCTTGCTGCCCGCTCTCGAGGCCCCGCCCGGGCCCTTCTTCTCTTGCCGTAAGGCCCGCTGATGCTCCAGGTGCTGCGACGAGTGCGCCGGTGGAGCTCCGCCCGCCACCAGCGGCTTGCCTGCGCGACTCACTCGCCGCAGCGTCTCCCCAGGCCCATGCCGCCCGCTCGAGCGGCCCTTCTCGCCGGGACCCCCCGCCTTGGTCACGGGCGAATCCGGCACCCTCTTGGAGGCTCCCCTTTCCCCGCCCTTCCCTCCCTCGCCGCTCGCCTTCCCACCTCCGGGAGAATCGAAGCCTCGCCTGAGAGTGTCAACACAATGAGGGCCCGTACCGGGGGGCTGCTGCTGCTCCTGACGTTGTGGCCGCTGCTCTTCCTCTTTCTTCAAGTCGGGCTGGGCGGGCCAGGTCGGTGCGGGAGAAGAGGAGCTGGACGTAGAGGGCGACTCGACCAGCACCTCTTCGTCGTCCTCCTCCTGCTGCTTCAGGAAGTTGCTCTCCAAGAGGTCCTGCACGCTGGGACGTTGGGAGGGGTCCGAGGCCAGACAGCTGCGGATGAAGTCGCGTGCCCGCAGGTTGCAGACGCGGAAGAGGACCTTGGGCGCGACCTGGCCGATCACCTTCTTGTAGATCTGAGCGGCGTTGGCGCACTCGCTGTAGGGCGTCTCCTTGGTCACCATCTCGAGGACGCACATCCCGAAGGCGTACACGTCCACCTTCTCGTCGTACTTCTCATCGTAGAGCTCGGGCGCCATGAACTCGGGGGTGCCGAGCACCGAGAGCGGTGCAGTCCGTCCCGTGATATAGGTGGAGAGCCCCAGGTCCCCGATGCGGAGATCGCCCGAGGATCCGTTGATAAAGATGTTGTCGCACTTGAGGTCCCGATGGATGATGGGCGGGACGTGGGAGTGCAAATAGAGGAGCCCGCGCAGGATCTGCCGGCACCAGCGCTTGATGATTTTCCAGCGGATAACCTGCACCTTCTTGATGAAGTCCTTGAGGGAGCCGGAGGAAAGAATCTCCGTAATGAAAACCACCTCCTCCCGCTCCCGGTTCACCCAGGAGCCGAAGAAGGAGATGATGTTCCCGTGATCGAGCTGCTCGAGCAGGCGCACCTCGTGCATGATCCGGATCTTCTCCTGCTTGGGCAGCCCCGCCAGACTGATGGTGTTCCAGGCCACCAGTAGCCCCTCCTTGGTGTCGTAGGCCCGATACACCATCTTGTACGCGCCCTTCCCCAGCACCTCGTTGAACCGCACGTACCGCTTCTGCGGGGAGTACTCGATGATCTGCTTCCGCAACTCCTCCTCCGGGTCACGCCCGTCCCCCATGCCCGATAAGGCGCCGTCGCTCCCCCCTCCCAGCCCCGTCGCGCTCAGGAGACCCAGGCCCCCGCCGACCGTGCAGCCGCTTGCACTCAACATGTTGGCAGCCGCGCCCTTCTCTCGCATCGCAGCGGCCACGGGGGCCGGGGTCGAGGGTCGTGAAGCACCATCTTCCTTTCCATCCTGCTCCCTGTGCTCCGCGTCTTCTCGCGCCTTCTCGGGCGGCACGGGTGGCTGCAATGGCGCCGAGACGGCCTCTGGCGGGCGCGAGACCGCGTCTTCTGAGGCCGACATGCAAACACGGAAACTCGGCTTGGTTTACTTTCCTCTTGAAACTTATATCCCTATCCTGCCACCTGTTCCTTTTAAAAATGTAAAGCAACTCTGCGAGCTACCAGCAACGCACTAGAATAAGCCACATCTTCCCCTGCACGGAGCTCCTGCTGTTGCTACTGTCTGGAAGCAAGGTGGTGCTGTCACAAGGACAACGTACGCTGGGTGTGAAGAACAGATGAGTACACAAAGATGAGTTCCTGTTTGATGTGCAAAGATATAAAAAAAGGACTGTGGCCAATTTGTACCTTTTTGGGGGGGAAACTCCTCAACTCTGTCACGAATGGCGCCCGAGATGAACACCCGACACTTTGGAGGGGCACGCGCACGAACACTCCGCAGACGATCCCTTACACATTGTTTTGCATGCTTGTAGGCCTGAGTCTCATCATTACATCATAGAGAGCATCTTAAACGCATCA
The DNA here is from genome assembly GCA_004565275.1 of Nannochloropsis salina CCMP1776. Taxonomy (NCBI): domain Eukaryota; class Eustigmatophyceae; order Eustigmatales; family Monodopsidaceae; genus Microchloropsis; species Microchloropsis salina. Next base: position 139,063 of record SDOX01000047.1, read on the forward strand.
AATGCTGAGAAAGTCCTAGCACTTTCCCAGTCCATTACATCCCCCCGAGGGGCGGAGATTTCAAAAGCGCTTCAAAGCATACCTTTCGCGGAATCCTGCTTTCTTCTGTAGGCTTTCCGCTTGTTGCTCCACGAATGTTTCCAAGTGCGCACAGGCCTACAACGAAGGCCCGAAGGCCCTTGGGAGATGGAAATGAAGGGAAGAGAGCCAGGTTACAAGCCGCGGACTCATGAGGGAGAGGGGAGGCCGAGCCGAGGAGAGAAGGCAAAGCAAATATTGGTATTTCCTAGCACAGGGTGCTATGCCCTGACATCAACGCAACGTATTCCCCGATTCACGTCTCGTGCATCACATGCGTCTCATGAATCGAGAAGACGTGGATGCTGTGGAGCAGCTTGGCCTCTCAGGGGGTGAAGAGGGGCGAGGGGAGGGTGGAGAGAAGGGCGGGGAGGGGAAGGGGAAAATTGCGCGAAGACTGAACCGAGCTGACATACTGCTGGCGTCAAAGCAACGGTTTTTTTTTTCTATGATGGCGACATGCGCGAGACAGAGGTTTATGCACATCTTTTACGTCTTTGACTCTGATGCATGTGATCTTCTATAAATTCGCTTTCAAATGATGACTGTGATCTGATTTTCATATTTTATAATCTTGTCGAAAGATAGCACAGCTCGGAAATGGAATGGGCCGTCAGTAAAGATAGGTCTTTGCGTTGCGGCTGTCAAAATGGCGTGGACACACGATATATAATTTACAACAAAGGCCCTCTCACCTCATTTTTAATTTTAAAATAGGGAATCATGCGAGTCTTTTGGCACGGGCTGTTTATGGCCGCCCTTTTCTGTGTGTCAACCGGGGCCAAAAAATTGAGGTCATTTAACGACGCGTTAAGTCGAGAGGAGCAGGAACAAATTGAGATAAAAGTGGACGATATGAATGGACAAATTTTTCGTCACCTTGGAGAGGAAGCTGGTGTAGGTCAGTTTTTAAAAGTGGAGGAAATGGCACAGAAAAAGATGGTGTTGGTGGATGACTCGGACCTAGTTTTCGGTGACAATCCCGATGTCGACACATTAACCAATTGGGCGCAAAACCAAAAAGTGACTGGGCTGCGCAAGCACCACCCAAAGACATACGATGAGGTAGCAGCACTAGTGCGACAGAAGCGTGCTGAAGGTGCCAAACTACGTGTCATGGGGGTTGCGCACTCGTGGTCGAACGTGTTGCCGGACGACAACACGGATGTAGTGTTTCTGGACAATTTCAAGCTGATTACCCAGAGCCCCAACGACTACAGCATCGTCACTGTACAGGCTGGTGTACTGCAAAGCGAACTGGCTGACTGGGCTGACAGTCCCTCACGCGGCTATGGACGTTTCTCTTACTTGTATCAGAACACCTTGGTACAGCCTATCACCTTCGTGGGGGCATGCCAGACAGCATCGCACGGGTCAGGCTTCGTACCTCCCACCCCTGACTACATAATTGCTATGACCATCATTAATGCGAATGGAGAAATAAAGTTTTACGACAGCTCTCACCCCGATCTGCGTGTTATGGCAGCATGCCTCGGCATGTGCGGTATCGTATTGGATGTGACGGTACGCTTCAACCCCGACACGAGCGCCACGATGGTCACGCAGACCAAGATGCAGTACTATGACCTCTTTCCTCCTCGAGGAGTGCCTATCAACGACTCGTACAACCCGCTCAAGCACTTCATCGAGAGTCACGCAGGTGGGGCTATCAATTACTCTCCTTACAACAGCGCCCTCCTCCGCTCAGCCAAGTTGGACGTTAACATGATCGAAGAATACCACCAAAGCGACGGAGTTTGGGCGCACGCCGTCGACAATCTACCCGGTACCCCGGTGTGTCCCTCGCGCGACGGACTGCCCATCTGGGGCACCCAGCACGAACCTTTCTACGACAAGGACCTTTTCGTCCCGGTGAGTCCTCGGTTTGAGGGGGTGCACGCGATGGGTACTCTCATGCTCTGTTTTTCGATCTTACGAGGTGATCAAACTCTCTCGACCTCCCGTGATCCCTTTTCCAGGAGGACTGGCTGATGAACATCCCGGGCTCCCGCATTCACCGCTCCTTCATGGGCGACTGGCGCCTGAACAGCAAATGGGCCAACTACTCCCCCTTCATGGGTCAGGTAGTTAACAATCAGGTGCGTACCCCATGCGGCTCCTTGTCCCTGCCCTGCACGGCGCATAAGCGCACAGACGTGACCACGCACCTCGCCCTCCTGCGCGCCTGAGTGTTCTCCCTTCGCCCTCTCTTCACAGGTCCTCTTCATGAACCCGCCTTCCTTCTCCTACCGGACATCCGTGACGTACAACACATCGAATGCCGGGTCCACCCACTTCCTGCGGTACATCGACGGTATCACATCCGGGCTGGACTTTGAGTTCGCCTTCAAGGTCTGAGTAGAGAGAGGGAGCAGAGGGTGGGCCTGTCTTTCTGACATGTCGAATAGCCTTGCATGGGGAGGACTGACGCTTGTTGGCTCTCACCCCCCACATGTCTGCCCATTCTGCATCCATCCCCAGGTCGACGATGACTTTGGAAACATCTACGAGGCGTGGCGAGTCATGATCGAGGAGAGCGAGAACATGTGGCGGGAGAAAGACATGATTCCTCTCAATATCTTCGCGGCGATTCGGTGGGTCGGGGCCTCTGAGTGCCCGCTGTCTCACGCCTTCGGAAAACCTGGGGAGCGCTTCGCCATGCTCGAGCCCACGTCATCGCACGGCACGAGTACGTACATGTATATGTCTGGTCTAAGACATCTTTCAGATTATAAGATCCGTACGTGCGCGGACTTTCTTGTCCTCGTTTGGCTTAAGGCAGCCAGGCACAATCTGTGTCTCCTGTGCATGCTCTTGTCTGAATTTGTATCTACGACTTACCGGTTCCTGCACCTGGATCTTCCTTCACTTCCCCTCATATATCAAACACACGTTTCCTCAGCTGGTTGGGAAGAATACCTGAAGCGAGTAATGGCTCGATGGACCCAGATCCGCTCAAAGGATGGGAGCCTGCCCAAGCCGCACTGGGCCAAGTGGTACAAGGACTGGACTCCCGAAGTCATCCCCTACATCAAGCAGGTCTATGCCGCACAGATCCAGCTAATCCGCCCGGTGGTCCTCAAACAGGATCCAGAGGGCATCTTCCGCACGTCAACTTTATGTGACATCTTCGATCTGCCGTGCTTGAATTGTTGACAGTCCCTTTCAGAGACTGGAATTCATAGCGATTCCGGAAGGGGACAAGCTCAAAAGGGGAGCTTAGAATAAGTATGTGGTTGAGATTTCGCCGGAATGCTTTACTGGGAAAGACTGGGATGCCTTTCAGATGCCCCGGATACGTACATCACCACTCGTTCGTGTACGCGTCGGCAAACTTTCACTATGGGGAAGGGATGAATGTTGAATATTGTGTATGATTACAAAAGCCACACATTTGTAAGTGAAGGGTCACATTATTATTATATCAAAAGGGGTTGAAAAGGGAGACAGCTAAAACGACAAGTTGCTGAAAGTGTCGGTGTCAGCCTGGACAAACGAGATGTGTGTTCACTAGACGGTGCACACCACATGTGGTGTGCTGCGCTGATACCACGTTAAAAAGAAAGCAAGCTTAATTTTTAATACATACATATTCGCTACCTTTGTGATTTGATTGCAACTAACTCCACTAGACGACACCTACTAACTTCTGGCATAATCTATCCTGACCCGGAAAAATACAGCTCTGCATTTTATGCGATCTCGTTTAAAGTTTGTTTTGAGAACTCTCTGCAAACAAAGTGGCCAACATTTGCCATACTTCATTGTTTTCCGGACAAGAGAGGGGGTGCGGTGTAGTATTAGCAGTATTCTTACTTTTCCCTATTGAAACACATCACAACAAAATTAAAAGCCACGATATATGAAACAAAAATGCGCATGATAAGAGTCAATATTTGAGCAACACGATACAGTTACGAATGGCAGAGGACTATCATCAACATGGATGGGAACAAAGCGAGGAAAATACGATAGTGAGAGCGACCCCATGTGTTGTTTGTTACCTATCACGCGTGAGGACGCTCGGCGTGAAGCTTTTCCATTGCGCGTATTTTTCCTCTTCAAGAGCCGTTGCAAAAACGCACGACCTTTCCATAAAATATAGCAATATACCGTAAATAACTTAAAACAGAGAGCAAACGCGGGAAATCTCAGGCAAATTCCGCTCGGAAGTCCTCGGGAGTTGGAGCGGCGAAAGCAGAGTTCAATCTGCGCCCAGCTTGCAGCCGGTCTATCCCCCTTATTTGTCTGGGCAGAATCCCCGAGTAACATGAAAGCAAGCAAATTTTCTCGATAGGCAATTAACAAAGATATCAAAAAGCGAGATGGATGAGTGTCGGCTTTCCATCTTGTCCCCATATGCATAATATACCCTTGCTGCTCCGAGTACCACAGGGAGAAGCGCCGTATGACTTCCTATGTGCACCCCCAAACACCGCTTCCCTTCTATTCTGTGGAGCATGCCCCGCACTCTCGGCCATCAAGTCCACATAATGCCTCGTTTGTGGCAGGTAAGCCTGAATCGCATCTGAATGAAGGCCCCCCGCAGTTCAAAAGTGCCATGGAGCTCGTGCAACGATTACAAGAGCAACTCAAGACAGTCCGGCTCGACAAAGGACGGCTTGAGGAGCGATGCTTTGCTCTGGAGCAAGAAGTGGGTGAGATCAGTCAGCATTTGCTGGCTTCAAAGCCTGTAAGAACGAACAAGTTGTCGCCATCGTTCGGGTCTCCCACATTTGCTGGCAGCGCGTACCACCCTAAAAATGAAAATGGACCTTATTTGGAAAATCCGTCGGCAAAAGAATGGGCCTCCAAGGATAGTCTGCGCGCGCGACTGGTCTCAGTGGAAGCGCAGCTCGCGAGTCGCGACAAGGAAGTCTTGTCACTGCAGAAGCGTTTGGATAAGGCCCTGAGGGCCCTGGCGGCGGCAGAGAGCAAGCACTTGGAGGACCTGTCGCGGCTCTTCCGGGGGTCGGCGCGTTCAGGGGAGGACAACGGGGAGCGTGCCAAATGGAAACGGGAAGTGAAGCTGGCGCTGCGGGAGGCCGTGCGGTTGAGATGTGAGGTCGAACGGGTGACGGGGCGGACGGGGGGGGAAGAGAGGGGTGCGGACGAGGGAGAGGGAGGGAGAGCCCCGACTGTTTTGAAAGTGACGGGGCTGAGGGCGAAACGGGCGAGAAGAGAGGGAAAGAGGGTCACTCCAGCGTTGCAGGAGAGCATCGCGAAGCAGGCAGGGGCGATGGAGTCGAAGAGGGAAGTGAGAGCATTGGAGGCGCGGTTGGAGCGGGCCCTCCGTCAGAAAGAGAAGTACAAAGAGCGCTTCGTTGTCTCGCGTGGAGCCGCGCTAGCGCTAAAGCAGGAGCTGGCGTCTCTGGCCGGGCGGCCCGAGGCCCAGGAGGACGACTTGTGCGGGTCGGTGGGGGGGGCGCCGACGCGGGGACAGGGAGGAGGGGCCTGCTTAGCGGGCGGTAAAACAGCCTTTCATGGAGGGACAGGTGAAGAAGGGGAGTGGGATGGAGGGAAGGGGGGGAACTGCGTGGGTGGCAAGCAGGGGAGAGGGCAGGAAGGGCGAGAAAGTGGACGCATCTCTGAGGCCCAGCAGCTACACAACAGGCGTCGTGGCGGGCGGTCATTACGGGCCGAAGCTGACGCAGAAAACCAGGACGCAAATGAGGAAGGCCAGAGGGACTTGGACGCGTGCTCCAGACGCCGCGAAAAGAAACCGCACCGCAAGCGTCAGGACCCGCCTGTCGGAAACACGGAGTCCATACCCTTGACGCCATTGGCGATCAAGCCGCAGGCATGGGAAATCAATTTTCCGCCAGGCCAGGCGGGTTTCGAGGTCTCTCCTTTCCTCCACCGGTTCCAGAAGTACGGGTGAACGGAAGGAAGAGGAGGGCAGAAATAATGTAAATTAACCAAAGTAGATCCGAAAGACGACAACAAAAAGGAAATACCCCAAAGCATTTGCGCATATATTATATTGTTAGGGCTACAATTGTGCGTGCTTTAATGTGCATTCATGCGCTTGGCTGACTTTGCTGAGTCTGCCTCTCCTCCGCATCCTCCAGGGAGTAGTCCCAGTCTCCCTCCGCCCACACGAACTTCTCCGGCAACCCGCACTCCTTGAAAAAAGCCTCCAAAGATCGTTGCACCAGATTCCGGCAGTCACCCCCTGTAGTTCGGAGCTCCAGTGCCACCTCTTGAAAGCGCCCGTCTTCCTTGGTCTTGAGGAAAAACCGGTAGGAATGCAGCCCCGCGCGCGGTGGAGCGGTATCCTTGTCGCGGACATCGTCCAAGAACGCTTGAAAGCGACTGAAGGATTCCTGATTGACGTCTTTCTGTTTTGGGTAATGTGTGAAGAGGTCTGGATGCACCCTCAAGTAAAATTTGCGGAGTGTTTGCTGCAGGAGAGGATGCGCTCCGCCGTCTCCATCGGCCTGATGCCGCCACCGGGGGGCCAACCCTGCACGCTTTCGCCCGCCACGTTGCCGAGCAGTGGACATAGCTTGGGAGGTCATTATTGACGGCTGACATGATACTCCCAGCCAAGAGAAGGGGAGGGGCAGGCAGGGGCGGGCTCGGAGGCGGCTAGAGGAGGAAAGAGAGGCGCGAAGTTGCGGCAGCGCGTGCATGGCCCGGGCAGTCATTTTGAACGCCTCAGAACCTGGGGGGGGGGATGATGGAGTTGAGTGAACACCGAGGTGTGAGAGTGGTGTCAAGATGTCAGTGTTTCTGATGCCAGGCTGCAAGGTGGTGCACGCGCGAGTATCTTCCTGTCCCGGAGCTCGTCTCCGTCATACAGGTCTCCCGCAAATTGCATATCACTACTTCACCATCACTCACCGGCCCTTTCTCCTTTTATCTACAAATTCACAGTGATCCGACTCACAGGGAGACAATGCAAGCCCTAAGCGTCTCTTCCCGCGGATTTATGCGTGCCACGAGGCAGTTTGTGGCCAAGGTAAGGATAGGGACGGAGCAAGAGCCGCACTACGCACTTGTATTCACAGTCTCCAACCCCTTCGTTTTCCCAGGCCCCCGCATCCGCGCCATGCGCCACGTCTCGAAGACTATCTGCATCTTGCATGCTACGTCTCAGTCCTGCCTCAAATTTGGCCGCAGCAGCTCGTCGTAGCTTTGCCTCGTCGCCTCCCCCTGGGAACGAGGACTCGCATGACGATTTTAAACCCCAGCGGTCATCCCCCCCGGCTGACTTGGACGGCGCTATCAAGATGATCGCGGAGCAAGTGAAGAAACACCAAATTATGCTGTACATGAAAGGCACGCCGGCTCGGCCCCAGTGTGGGTTCTCTGCGCAGGCCGTCCGCATTTTGCACGCTTCTGGAGTTGACTTCGACTCGGTGAACGTACTGGACTATCCCATGATCCGCGAGGGCGTCAAAAAGTATTCGTAAGTCTTTTATAAGCTTGTGTCTTCCAAAATTTAATGTGTGAGGCCTGATCCTTGGCTTGCTTGCCTTCTTCCCGGGTGGAGGCTCCCTTCCCTGTCTGACCTTGTGGGTGCGGTGGGCGTTTCTCCTCCGAGACCCGGGCCGTGAAAGCCCGTGAACGCCTCACTCACATCCCTTTACGTCCTTGGGCCGCGAAAGCCCGTGAACGCCTCACTCACATCCCTTTACCTCCTTGGGCCGGACTTGTCCCTTCCTTTTCCTTCTCTCAGGGAGTGGCCGACAGTGCCGCAGCTCTTCGTGGGAGGGGAGTTCGTGGGGGGGTGTGACATCATGACCTCCCTCTTTCAGTCCGGAGAGCTGGCTCAGATACTGGAGGAGTCGGCAAAGAAACAGCAGAAAGAAGGGGAATCTGCGCCATGAGGCGGAAAGGCCAGGGAGGAGGGCGGGGAAAGAGAAGGGATGGCGGGGGCCGTGGAGTGCCTGGGCTTTCGGTAGCCGGGGTGTACACAACGACGGGGGGAGCTTGGGCCATGTGGCTGGGAGGGGCGACGTTGTGGAAGGCATGGGGGCGAGGGAAGAAAAGGAAAGAAGCAAAAAGAAGGGCGTGTGGGCGTGAGCCGGCTCTCTGCGCGCGGGCTCTGTCCGAGAGGGCCCCTTCGGCGTGGCTGCGTGCTTGCGTCTTCCTCTTCACAATGATGCTTCTGCTTCTCCCCATCTTCCTTGTTTACACTGCCTCACCTCCCTTTCTGCCCGCCCTCGCATCCCACATTCCCACCCCGTACCCCTCCTCGACTCCCCTTCCCCCCCCCTCTTCCTTCCTTGCCTCCAGCACCGACAGCCGCCTCAGCGCCTCCTCCACGCTGGGCACCACCCTGAAGCTCTCGGCGGGCTCGCGGACGACGGGGCAGAGGGACTGAGGCAGATAACGCCCATATGCCTCCCAGAACCTCTCCCGGACGGCCGCCTCCTCCTCCTCCCGCGTCCGGAGAGCAGCCTCCACCTCCTTCACGACCTCGGCAGTCTCCCGCAGCACCCGCCGCCGACGCTCCAGCTCGGGCCGCAACTGGGCGTAGGCGAGGGCAAAGCGCGAGTAGAAGACCGCCAGCGACTCGACCTCGCGCGCCGAGCTCTGCGCCTCCGCCCTCAGGGAGGCAAAGCGGGCCTGGTCCTCCTCCAGCCCCTCCACCAGCCCGTGGGACTCGCGCGCGGCCTCAGCCATCTCCCCCGCGACGAGCTCACGGAGGGTGCGACGGAGGGCGTGAAGGAGGGTGGGCACCTCCTCCTCCATCTGCCCGCGCCAGGCCCTCATTCGAGGCATCCTCGACTGCAGCACTCGCAGGAGCTCTTGCTCCTCCTTGGCGGGCGAGCAGGGCCCAAGCGCCTTCCCATCCGTTGCCCTGCCCTCGGAAGCGGCGTCAGCCCCCTTGCCTCCTCCTTCCCCGCACCACCGGGCATAGGCGCTGGCCGCCCGCACGAGGGCTGCCTTCATCTCCGCCACCGCCCTGGCCTGGTCCCTCACGTTCTGCGCCAACACCCTCCACAACCACGTCGCCTCCACCCGCTCTTCCTCTCCCTCCTCCTCCTCCTCTTCCTCCCCGTCCCTCCCCGGCAGCATCCCCGCCCCCTCGAGCGCGGCCCGAATGGCTTGCTCCAGACAGAGCAGCCGCTCCTCCAAACTCGCCTGAGCGCGGAGTCCCCTCTCCCGCAGGACGCACACCTCCCTCGCGTCGGCCTCCGCCTGAGCTCGCAGGGAGGTGACAGCGCCCTCGTCCAGGAAGTCGAAGAGCGTGTGGCCCCTCTCCCCTGCCACCAGCTCCGGGTCCACACGGGTCTGCCGGAGCTGGTCGCAGACGGCTTCGAGGGTCTGGAGGGGCGCGTCATGCGGGGGAAGGCGCTCGAGTGGTCCGAGGCTGTTGGTAGCGGCCCATACCCAGTGGAGAAGGCGGGCAAGGGCTCGGACTTGGGCGCGCAGGAGGGAGAGATGTTGGAGAAGGCGCCCGGCTGGTGGATATTGTCATGGGTAGGATGGTCAGTCGGTTTTGGGGGTGCGTTTCCTCTCCTGCCTACGTCTAGGCGCGGTCGAGCCTTGCCAGGGCAAACTGGTAGGACACTCACATTTGTCTAATTTTACCTGTCATCGTCATATTCGCTTGCCCCCTTCACCTCTCTACACAGCCAGATGCCGTACCTTCGTGCCGGAACACGTTCAGTAGCTCGCGAGAACGCAAGAGAGACGACCGGGCTTCAGTAAGACACATGTCGCCGTCCTGCAGCAAGGTGAGCAGGCCCTCCATGCCAAAAAAGGAAGCCAGCTCCGCAGCTATCTCTGGCTTAAAAAAATTTACCTCGCTGTGGCATCGACTGCATCATACTTTGATGAGGTCCAGGAGTAAAAAAGCACGGGAGAGAAGGAGAGGGCCCCGGATGCCTCTTGAATACATGGGAGCTGATAAACGAGACGGAAAAAATATCAGCTGCGTGCGCCGAGCAGTAATTGCCCCGACAGAATAGGCTTCTGCAGAAAAAATGGTTGTCGTCATCGTCAGTTATTCTTTTTTTCGGTTGTTACGTCTTGTGGAGGGAGCGGACGAGGCCTTGTCTCTAGGCACTTGAGCTGTCGACCTCGTCTCCCCTCCCAGGTGGCACGCCGTCGGACACGGAGAACCTGTGTCATATTTTACACGCTTCGAACATGAAAGTATCCAGCGATTTGAGCCGCTTTGAAACATACATCTTTTTCATTGTTCAGGTCGCTGTATTTAATTTTGCCCATGTCCCCGGCGTCGTCAGCTACGGCGCCTCCGGTAAAGCCACCGCTGCCGCCTGAGATCGAGGACTTACACGCCTCAGCGGTGGCGCAGGGCCAGGAGACCTACACGGACCCCGCCACTGGCTACATGGTCATGACTGCGCTCTATCACAGGTATATCGACGAGCATGGGGATTCTCTTCCTTTTTTCTCCTCACTGTCATTGATGTTTGGGGGGCAAAACTTGATATTCCACCACGCACGCGCATAGGCGACGGGGCCACTGTTGCGGTAACATTTGTCGGCATTGCCCGTACGACTCAGTCAATGTAGGAAAAAAGAAGGTAGACTGGGTGATGAGCGACGGCAGCAAATATACAGCCAAGAAGGCCGCCGCCTTGAGGAGGGCTGCGAAAGACGAAGGGGCCAGCCCGTCGGCCGGAGAGGGCGATGACCACGGAGGCCACGGCGGGGGCCAGGAAAACAGCGGCTCCGACCATAATTCAACAGTCCAAGTCCTCACCGCGGAACTTGTTAAGGGCAGTGAAACTGCGAAGATGGGTCAAGACGATGCCGAAGGCATTGCAAATTTTGCAAGTCCGCGCGAGACAGGGGCCTTCGCCGTCAGACCAGCTGTCGTTACATCCGCTCTACCAGGTGAGTGCTAAATGACATCTCAGCATGCAAATAATAATACAGGGCTGATGAATGCCATCATATGCTGAAAGGTACAGGACCGTTACCGGGCGCAAGCGGAGGCTGTGTCCTCGCAAGCCTTTTGATCATGCGGCCAGGTCAACGGCTCATCGACAAAAGTGAACTGCGAGCTGTCGCGCTACCAGCAAAATCACCAAGCATGTCTTTTTTTCATTCTACTTTGCGGAGCTGCTGGCTGCAACGTGCTTTCCGGTAGGTCAACAGGTGCACATGAGAGACAAGCCGATACAGCAGTCTCAAGGGACCTTTTCCCTCCTTCAACAATAGGCCGTTCATCGCTCGAAGTCGGTGGTCAGGATGTTTGGGGAGCTTCGTGCTTGCATACATCACGTTGCGCGAACAAATAAATGTGCCTTTATTGAAGTCATGGCGGTTAGGGCCTGACAATTCGAAAGACTGATGAATCAAAGAACGGCTCGGATCGGGGTTCGACAACGGGGATCGTTTTCTCTCATTGCTTTTGTCATCATCGCCGACGAGAGGGGGGGTGGGGTCGTATTCCATCACATTTCCCCATCATCGGGATCGCTGACACGACGAGAAGGAAGGTCCAAACGTTCCAGACCTTTCTACGCGAAGGTTCTGAGTGCGTCGGCGGCATAGCGAATTTATTTGTGGGAAATATCTCGTATGACAGCTTCCATTTTCGCGTGCAAATATAAAATGTGCATGGATGGATTGCCAACTTGTTGGCCGTATTAACTGCCACACCACGTGCACTGACGGAAGATTTTTGGTCATCACTCAGTCACGTCTTTGAGAAGAACATCCCGATTCTATGGCTCTGACGAGACATTTTCCGTGAGGTTCATCATCCTTTCCTTTTCCAAGCAGTCGATTTCGGATAGATGAACTGTGTATGCGGCAGATACTGGATAGATTGGTCCTTTATACAGCAGAAACGACGCTACGCGAAATTTTGTCGGGGCTTGCTCACATTGAGACGGCATCTTTGCTGAGTGGCTGGGACGAGATGGAACATACTTGCCTGTTGCTCCTGCCCGCGAACTTTGTCAGAGATTTCGGGCGCGGACTAGTAGGTGTGAGAGACGATATGGACACGGCGTGATAGCGTTACGAATTGTTCCAGGGGTTGTGAAAGATGTGAGGCACATGTGCTCCAGCACGGCTGCAGCGCGGACGGATCTGTCGAAGAACGTTTCCACGATTTACACCGTGAGATAACCTCTTTTCGTACTCGTTCACTGTAACACTCACAGCAAGCAACTTAGAATAAATCTAGAGCATGGCATCCGCAGTGGAAGGCGAATCCGTGGGCATCGACCTGGGCACCACCTACTCCTGCGTAGGAGTCTGGCAGAACGACCGCGTGGAAATTATCGGTACGTAGCGAGACGTCTGAGGACACACTGAGTGTAATGGCACATCACAGAAACGCATTTATTAGTTTGAAATCGATGTATATCTGACTGGTTTTATGCGAGATGAGAGGCATGGCCTCACCCCCTGCGCTATCCTCTCCGCATGCAGCCAATGATCAGGGAAATCGCACAACCCCCTCCTACGTGGCTTTCACGGAGTCCGAGCGCCTGATCGGCGACGCTGCCAAGAATCAGGTGGCAATGAACGCCTCCAACACTGTCTTCGACGCCAAGCGCCTGATCGGGCGCCGGTTCTCGGACCCGGTGGTCCAGGCGGACATGAAGCACTGGCCCTTCACGGTCGTGCAGGGCCCCGGGGGCAAGCCGCTCATCCAGGTCAACTTCAAGGGGGAAACCAAGACCTTCGCGCCGGAAGAGATCTCCTCCATGGTCCTGATCAAGATGCGTGAGATCGCCGAGGCCTATCTAGGTAAGGGCCGGGGCTGGTGAGGGGGAGAAAGGAGAGGCAGAGGCGACAGGCGATCTCACACGTACTTTCCGGCTCGCACACTCAGGCAAGGAGGTGAAGAACGCCGTCATTACCGTGCCCGCCTACTTCAACGACTCGCAGCGACAGGCCACCAAGGACGCCGGTACGTAACCTCCCCCCCCCCTCCCGTCCCTTGGGCCAGGCCGCTGCACTCTCTCGGACCCTGACGTCGTTTCTTCTCTTTCCGCAGGCGCGATTGCCGGACTGAACGTGCTCCGCATCATCAATGAGCCCACCGCCGCCGCCATTGCCTACGGCCTGGACAAGAAGGGCGCGGAGAAGACGGTCCTCATTTTCGACTTGGGAGGAGGTAGGCCGCCCTCACGTCTCGCCCTCCATCCCTCCCCTCCCTCTTTTCCTCCTCTGTGCGCCTCCGCTCCTCGGCTGCCGGCTTCTGGCCGGTTTTTATTCCCACACTCCCTCCTCCCCGTCCAACCCCCCCCCTCCCCCTGCAGGCACCTTCGACGTGTCCCTCCTGACGATCGAGGAGGGCATCTTCGAGGTGAAGGCCACGGCGGGCGACACGCACCTGGGTGGGGAGGACTTCGACAACCGGATGGTGGAGTACTGCACGGCCGAGTTCAAGAAGAAGCACCGAAAGGACATCACCAGCAACCAGGTGCGGGGAGTGATGGGGAGGGAGGGCGGGGGGTGGAGGGATGGTCGGCAAGTGGCGACGGGCAGACAAAGTGGCGGGTAGGTCACTGGCGCCCGGACTGTGCCAAAACCGGGATTTGTCGCCGAGATACGATGCCCTCGCCCTTGGAACTCTGACCTCTACCCCGTTATGTCCCCCCCTCCCTCCCTCAGCGCGCCCTCCGCCGTCTGCGCACGGCCTGCGAACGCGCCAAGCGCACCCTGTCCTCCTCCACCCAGGCTCACATCGAGATTGACTCTTTGTTCGAGGGCATCGACTTCAACACCACCATCACGCGGGTAAGTTACAGGGAGAGGGAGGTTCAAGGGGCCGGTAGACAGGGGAGAGAGGTCGAGCCGAGGTGGCCTCTGTCTAGGCGCGGGGACTCACCGCTAGGCATGTCGGACCATCCCCAGGCTCGCTTCGAGGATCTGAACATGGACTACTTCCGGAAGTGCATGGAGCCCGTGGAGAAGGTTTTGCGCGACGCCAAGATCGCCAAAAGCCAGGTGCGTGGTCGGGGGCAGAGGGAGGGAGGGGAGCGGAAGATGGGCATGGGGGAGGGAGACTGGGATGGTTTGTGCATTGAAGGCGAAGCAGAATGTGTAGAAACCCCCGGCAGATAGGGAGCCCTCATGTCTCTTTCTGTCTTGCTTCCTCCCTCCCTCGCTCCCTCCTGCGCCTGGCATGCAGGTGGACGAGGTGGTGCTAGTGGGCGGGTCCACGCGCATCCCCAAGGTGCAGACGATGCTCATCGACTTCTTCAACGGGAAGGAGCCCTGCAAGAGCATCAACCCCGACGAGGCCGTCGCCTACGGGGCCACGGTGCAGGCGGCCATCCTCTCGGGGCACAACAAGAGCGAGAAGCTCTCGGACCTCCTGCTCCTGGACGTGACGCCCCTCTCCCTCGGCCTGGAGACGGCGGGCGGCGTCATGACCACGCTCATCAAGCGCAACACCACCGTGCCCGCCAAGAAGAGCCAGACCTTCTCCACATACGCCGACAACCAGCCCGGTGTGCTCATCCAGGTGCGTGTCGCCCCTTCCTGCCCCCATCCTTCTCCTCGCTGCCTCGGGGCCCTCTCTGGCCCGTCCCAGTTATCTGACGCAGGCGCCTGACTCTCCCCCCCTCCCTCTCGCCCCACTAGGTGTACGAGGGCGAGCGCGCCATGACCAAGGATAACAACCTGCTGGGCAAGTTTAACCTGGACGGGATCCCCCCCATGCCCCGCGGGCAGCCCCAGATCGACGTGACTTTCGACATCGACGCCAACGGCATTTTGAACGTGCACGCGGTGGAGAAGGGAACGGGGAAGGAGAACAAGATCACCATCACCAACGACAAGGGGCGTCTCTCGGCGGACGAGATCGAGCGCATGGTCCAGGAGGCGGAGCGCTACAAGCACGAGGACGAGGTGAACCGGACCCGGATCGAGGCCAAGAACGGTCTGGAGAACTACGCCTTCTCCATCCGCAACACCATCAGCGAACCCCAGATGGCGGAGAAGATGTCGGCCTCGGACAAGGAGACCGTGGAGGTGAGCGCCCAGGGACCGCGGAGAGGGAGCACGGGAGGGGGCATGTGCCGAATGAGAGAGGGGTGTCCTCACACGCGTTCTTTTTCTCCCATTCGCGAACCACAGAACAAGATCAAGGAGGTGACCGAATGGCTGGACACGCACCAGTCGGCCGAGAAGGAGGAGTTCGAGGCCAAGCAGAAGGAGCTCGAGGGTGTAGTGCTACCCATCCTGCAGTCGCTCTCAGGGGGCGCCGGTGGGATGCCCGGGGGGATGCCCGGGGGGATGCCCGGTGGGATGCCCGGGGGGATGCCTGACATGGGAGCGGGAGGAGCAGGTGCAGGGCCTTCACCGGCGGCGGACGAGGGGCCCAAGATCGAGGAAATTGATTAAGACATGTGGGGGGGTGATAGCTGGGGTGGGGTCGGAGTGCATGGAGGAGAGACAGGAGTCGGTTTACAGCTGGTGAATGGCTCTCTTGCCGGAAATACGCCTGGAAATGGAAAGTTTAATTTTGTTGGCGGGTCATCGAGTTGTGATATCTTGCATGGGTGGAAGACTGGTGGAGGTTGCATCTCTGGGGAGGGAAAAAGAGTGAGTGATGTCATGGAACGTAGCCTTTTGGAATGGAAGGGACACTTAGTTGTGCTAATGGCGAAAGATAGAATTGAAAAGTGCGACGAAAGATCCCCACGATTCTGTGTGAAGCCCATCGAAAGACCGATACTCAGTTGGTTTATTTTACTTATGTACACGCATCTTTGTCTGTCAGTAGCACAGATGGGAATTCGAACAAAGTAAGGCGGAGAGACGGGAGAACGCACGTACGAAAGCCAAGACAGGACACGCACACGTACAAAGTAGGCCTGAAAGTCAAAAGATTTTTTCCCTCTCGCTCTGCTTTCATTCCTTCCGCTCCATCTCTCATCCTCTGCGAGGAGGCCGTGCTTTGCTCCTCCCAAAGAGCCAAGAAAAAATTCTGTGGAATACGACAGCCTCTTGATGCGCTCTTGTGGTGAAAAGAATGCGATGCCCGCCTGCATAAGCCCTACAGCCCCTCGTGGTGGTGTTTAAATTGGAAAGAAGGGCGCAGAGAGGACGGCCAAGCGGGCGTGACGGCATGCCAGTCCTGGCCGCTCGCTCATTATTTCATTCGTGTAACGGGTTCCTGCTTGGGAAAAACGCAAGGCAAAAGACTCCCTGAGGCCTCTTCTTACAAAAAGCTTTCTTTCTTCAGCGTGGTGAGGCCTTTGGAGGCATGTCCTCTTTTCATGCGTCCACATGCCGGAATCGTGTTTCATTTGCTAGCCGCCGTTCGCTGTGGAAGGCTGGCTAACTGGAAACCTCTGAGCATGCCTACGTCTCGAGGTCCCATAAGGGTAGGAAACGTAGACGCCGCGAAAAATGCGACATTCAGGGTTCCAGCGTGTCTAAAAGGTCTTCACTTAGTGGGAGATACCCCACGGTGAGCCTGTTGTCGAGGGATCAAGGGTATGACTAACTGTGGATGGCCTTTCCCTGCGAACCTTTCGATCCGACCGAGAGCCCTCTCTAGCATCCTCACGTCCGGAAACCTTGCCCGCATGACTCTACGCCCGTCCGCTCCAATGAGAAGCTGTCTTATGTGTTGGACGTGTCTGTGTCTTGCGTCCTGTGTCCCTTGACACCCATTCCAGCCACAATGTCCTTTGCCCTTAGCAGCTGGGCCGATCTGCCCACCGGCTTGCCCCCATTTCTCACATCCCTTCACTTCTTACCCCTGGATCTAACATTGCCAGCGATAGCAACGGTGGAGGGAGGACCAACGTCAGGCAGCGGGAGCTGAAGGAGCAACAGAGGCATAAGACATGGCAGGGGCGCTAACCGATCTCCTGGGGCGATACGTGCCCCCGGAGGAGTATACCCATCGGTACTACACGGTCAGGGGGAAGGAGTTCCACCAGGTCTTCCAAAGCTTTCCCGTCCTGGAGCCTTTCTACATGGAATGGGAGAAAAATTACAACGCGGAGAAGGTCTTCTGGTTCATCGTGGACAACGCCTGGATCCCCTGGCTCTCCATCTGCATCTACCTCCTCTTCATCTTCGGCTACCCCTCCCT
Source organism: Nannochloropsis salina CCMP1776 (assembly GCA_004565275.1). Taxonomy (NCBI): domain Eukaryota; class Eustigmatophyceae; order Eustigmatales; family Monodopsidaceae; genus Microchloropsis; species Microchloropsis salina. The sequence continues at coordinate 156,146 of SDOX01000047.1, forward strand.
GGCCAAGCGCTTCGGCATCCCCTACATATCCGCACGCACGCAAATGGCATCTTGGAACCTGTTTCTCGCGGCGTTCAGCTGGTTAGGCGCCATGCGGGTGGTGCCGCACTTCTTTTTCCTCCTGAAGGACGCGGGCTTCGAGCAGGTCCTGTGCGGCGCCCCCGAGCCGCTATACGGGGACGGCGCCGTGGGCTTCTGGATCCAGGCCTTCGTGCTCTCCAAGGTGGCCGAGCTCCTCGACACCGTCTTCGTGGTGCTCCGGCAGAAGGACCCGATCTTCTTGCACTGGTGCGTAGGCGGGAGGGAGGGCGGGAAGGGGGACGGGAGGGAGGACCTTGGAAAGAGTCCTGAACGAGCTCCTTGACAGGTACCACCATGTGACGGTGCTGCTCTTCACCTGGTTCACGTACTCGAACGAGAACCCGGGCATCGTCTTCATCGCCATGAACTACTCGGTGCACGCCGTCATGTACACCTACTACTGGCTGGCCATCATCAAGCGCGTGCCCGACTGGTTCCCCACCTGGCTCATCACCCTCGCACAGATCCTGCAGATGGTGCGTCGCCCGCTCCATGGCCCCTCCCTCCCTCCTTGCTCACCCCCTCCCGCCCTCCCTCCCCCCTCCCTCCCGCCCTCCCGCCCAGGTGGTGGGCGTCTTCGTGGCCTACAACTACTACCGAGTCCTCTCCTCGGGCGGCTCCTGCGCCGTCTCCACGGACCTGCTCTGGGCCTGCGCGCTCATGTACTCGACCTACCTCTACCTCTTCTGCGAGTTCGCGGTCCGCCGCTACATCCTGGGGCCATGGCGCGCCATGGCGGCCAAGGGGAAGGCCAAGAAGACCAACTAGAGGAGGGAGGGAGGGAGGGAGGGGTGGAATAGTTAGGAAACGCGGGGAAGGGAGGGATGAGGTGGATGAAGTGCTTGGAGGAGGTAGATGAGGAGGGAGGAGAGGGGCAGGTAAAGATTTTGGAGCGGGAGGGAGGGATGAGGTGGAAAAGGAAGGCAGGGTGAGAGGGGAAACTTCTAGGGAAGAGAAGGGGGGGGGGGTTGGACGGAGGGAGGAGATGCGCAAGGAGGGAGGGAGGTCATGAGGGGATGAGGAGGACGCGATGGGGAGGGAGGGGAGGAGGGTGGAAGGGGTGGGGGAAAAGCGCGGCGACAGGGAGGTTACTTCAGGCGGAGGGCGTGGGGGCAAGAAAAAGTCAAAAAAAGCAGTGCCGTTATACTTCCAAGAGCTTTCTGCACGTCCCGCTCTCCTTCTTCCGTTCCTTCCTCCCTCCCTCCCTACAACCGGGCGTACTCCGGGCGCAAGAAGTAGATCTTGCCGCCATCCACAGGGTCCGTCTCCGTCAGCGAGATCACGCCCAGCACCCTCTTCACCCGCGCCACGTCGCTCGGCTGCTTCAACAGGTCCCGCACCTCCCGGCTCAGCTCCTTCCCCTTCACGCGCCCCCCCAGGCCAAGCAAGCGCTCTCGCAACGCACTCTCCAGGCTCCCCGCCTCGAAGCTCAGCCGTGTCCTCTTCGCTGCCTCCGCCCCTCCTTCCTCCCCTCCCCCCCCCTCTTTCCCTCCCTCCTCCCCGTTGCGGGCCTTCCGCTTCCCCCCCACCCCCTTCCCTCCCTCCCCTCCGTCCTTCCAGCCCCGCCGGTCCACAGCCACGAACCCCCTCTCGAAACGAGCCGCCAAGTCCCTCCCCGTCAGCGCCTTCTGACCAACGACCCCGCCCGCCCCCCTCTCCTCCTCCTCCTCCTCCTCCTCCTCCTCCTCCTCCTCCTCGACCACCACATGCCCCGAGCCTCCTCCCTCTCCCCCGCCCCTCGCCTTGCTCAGGAACCGCTCCAAGAGCTCCCGCCGCGTCAGTCCCGCCTCCCCCGCCTCCTCCTCCTCCTCCTTCCGCTTCCGCCCCCCCCCCCTCTTCGTCCCCTCCCGCATCATCGCCTCCGCCTCTTTCACCGAGGCAGGCCCCTCCACCGCGTCCGCCGCCCGCTGGTAGCCAATCCAGGGGCCCAGGGGCACCACAAAGATCTCCCGCCGTTTCCCCCCCCCGCCCTTCACCCCCGACGCCCGGTTCGGGACCATCAGCATGTAGGCCGTGCCTGGAGTGCCTGCCAGTGGCTTTCCGTGGTACTGCAACGGGGTCGGGGAGGAGGAGGAGGTGGGGCCCCCCGAGGGCTTCCCCGCCTTCAACTGGGCGGCCCGCACGGCGGCCTTGTCTTCCAGAGTCCACCGCACACCAGCCCGCGGGGCGCGGGGCAAACGCTTGTTTCCTTTACCGGGCGCGGGCGGGGAGGGTTCGTCAGCGTCCGGGAGGATTTCTTCCTTCTCCTGATAGCAGTAGAAAGGGGCCTGGCCCCGAGCAAACGGATCCTCCCCGTCGTCGAAACGGATGAGCTGGTGCAGCACCTCGCCGGGGGGTCCCAGCCGAATCAAGTCGAACTCCGTGCTGGTAGAGGAGTTCGACCTGATTGGGCGGGGTTGGGTGCTGCCGCTGCCGTCCGGGGGAGTTGTTGCCATGGCGTCCCAGTGCCCGGGCGCGTGAGGCTGTGCTTGGAAGAAAGGGCAAGGGCGGGAGGCGTGGTGGCGAGTGAGGGGGTGCACCCAGACCTGCGACACGAGATTCAAGCCAGAGCGTGTAGTCGCCCTGGCCTTGCGCGTGTTGCTTGGTGCGCGCTGCCAGGAGGAAGAAGACACCCTCGGTCAAACGTGCTCGTTCTGAGGGGGGAGGTCGACAGGCGCGAGGGACAGGCACACAAGCACCCAACAAACATGCGCCGTGCACGCAGTCATCACCGTGTGGCCACGTCGTATCAACCCTTGACGCGATGTCCTCGAGGCGTATGTGTCCTTACACTTACAAGTACAATACAAACGACGTCCTCGCTTTGGACGGCAGCTTTCGCCCTCGCCAGGCCCCGGCGCAAGGGGTTGGGGCGGGGGGGGGGTATGCGTGCCAGGAAAGTCAACAACCTAGACTGCCGCTTTTATGCCTGCTTTTCTGCTTCAAAAGCACTCTCATTGAAAGCTGTGGCATCGATCGCAACCTCTCGACACGGATAGCTTTGTGCAGTGAACCCCGTGGGCGTTGTAAGGGTCGGCGACCGTCTGGCTCCCGTCCCTCCTGCCCCTGACAGAGACGCCGCCTGCGCCCCCTGCCACCCTCCCGAGGCGTGAGACAGCCATGGAGCCGGCGGTCTCAAATATACATCACTCTTCGTCTCCTTGGGTAAATAGAAGACAAGTCGCGGCGGGAACGGAAAGGGAGAGAACGCGAGGGCTTTTCAAGGACTCAGAAATGACGGATGCATTCGTGCTAATTTGCGTTGGCAGGCGCTTGAATACCATCGAGTCCTATTGCCATGGCCTTCTTGAAGGCTACGTTCATTGTTTAAGACACAGACACGCACGCACACAAGTTGACGGTCGACCACTCAACCTATATACACCATATCTCCTCGGAACCTCCCTCCGCTTCCCGGCTGATGCCCGTCCCCATACCTCCACCGCCCCCCCCCTTCCCGCCACGACACACGCCCGCCACGTCGTAGAGTACACCCCTCTGCCATGTGCACGTCTCAGGATTCTCCTCCCCGCCCCCCTAGTTCTCCTTCTCGACCTCCGTGACGGTTTTGCCCACGCCCGTCAAGTCCCAGGCCAGCTCATAGCCCGCCGCCAGGAGCGCCTGTCGAAGCTGCTCAGAGTGCTCCCGGCCCATGGTCTCGACGATGCACTTGACGTTGACCTGGTCCACGGAGTGGTAGAGCCAGGACCGCTCGTGGATGATGTCCTTGATGGAGGCGCCCGTGGAGGCGATGTCCTGGAGGGGGGGGCGGGAGGGAGGGGGGAGG